>JAJLZF010000017.1:0-228398 GCA_030572035.1 Yamadazyma takamatsuzukensis | reverse complement strand
AAAATTCAGTAACGAATTTTATATATAAAGAGCGAATTTTATTTGGCCCTTTGAGATATGGTAATGTCGCTTTGCGACATCTTATTTGGAGAGGTGGGAATTTTATTTGGGATTAACTGTACCAGGGAGACCGCATGGTCCTGTTTGGACTAATCAAGTAATATCCTGGATAGATTTTGAAACTAGTACGTAATGGTCTACGTCACAATCTCTTTCTCTAGTAAGAGACCTGCACAAAACCTTATGAGTATCCTGTACACAGACCGGGTTTTTCTGATTTTACGATTTTCTTTTTACCGGCCCATCTGGTGATAGACCAAGTGGTTAATAATTTTAGGGAGCAAGAGATTATATAAATACACAAGCAATTCCATGTTTTTTTTTATATCACATTCATTACAAATTTAAATTTTTTACTATGACAATTCAAAAACAACCTGCTGTTTTCTTCGTTAATGCTGCATTATTTGACTGCGATGGGACCTTAGTCAACTCAACTGGGGCCATTTCTGAATTCTGGAGAGATTTTGGTAAAACCAGACCTCATGTTAACCCAGAAGAAATCATCAGAACCAGTCACGGATGTAGAACTTTTGATGTTATCGCCAAATGGTCTCCAGAAGATGCCATTGTGGATCAAGTCACTGAATGGGAAGGTGCTATTCCAGATTCTTTTGGTCAATACGCCAAGCCAATCCCTGGTGCTGTTGAATTAGTCAAATCATTCGATAAATTCTCCAAGGAAAAGACTGAAGATGGTAAACAAAGATGGGCTATTGTCACATCTGGTACTTTACCATTAGCTACCAAATGGTTGAAATTATTAACCATTGAAAAACCAGACTGTTTCATTACTGCTGAAAGAGTGCAAAAAGGTAAACCTCATCCTCAAGGTTATCAAACCGCTAGAAACACATTAGGATACGAACCAGAACACCATAAGGTTGTTGTATTCGAAGATGCCCCTGCTGGTATTACCGCTGGTAAAGGAGCTGGTGCCATGATTGTTGGTATCTGTTCTACTTATGACCCAGAAAAAGTCAGAAAGTCTGGTGCTGATATTGTTGTTGACGATTTATCATCATTTAAGATTGATTCTTACAACCCAGAAACTGATGAATTCAAGGTTATTGTTGAAGACTATCATTACGCTAATGATGAGTACTTGCAAACTGTATAATGTATAATAGAGATTTATAGAGGAATAAAGGATAGCATATAAAAAAAGTGTAAGAACTGTAGACATTAAGTGGCTACACTGTAGTAAGAAACTCTTTTATCTCTTGTTTTACCTTACTCTTGAACCAATCTTTGTCTCCCCTTCCCTGGTCTCTAAATTCTCACTAAATTCTCATTATCTATTTTCGCAGCTCATCTCAAATTTTTCACCATGGCTTTTATTGATCAATACCCAATAACAACCTTACCAAGAGTAAATGACTTGGAATTAAGTAGGAGAGTGGTTATACCTCCCATATCATCATCTGACCAAACTTCCATTGATGTAGGAATTTCCAAATCCAATATTTCTAACTATGTCATAAAACCTACTCCAAGATTAGTATGGACATATCCCATTTCACCTTCCAGTATAATTGAATGTATGGATGTTTTAAACCATGAAAAGTATGCTGTTGGTATAACGGGCAGAAACAGTTACAAAGTTTTGTATTTGGAAAGAAATCAGTCTGAAGAAAACACCGTGAAGGAGGTTAAGATGTCTGAAAGAGTTAGAGATATCAAACTTAAACAAGAACAAATACTTTGCATTTTAAACAGTGGGACAGTTTTCCGTATAAATAAAGAATTTGAACCCACGGAAACATTTCATGATAACGGAGAATTAGTGTACTCCAGAATATTTGATTCCAACATACTAACAATTATTGAACAGGATCAAAAGTTGAAATATAAATTGATTTCTTTCACTGGAGATATTCTTTTAAGTTTTGAAGAAGCTTTAAGCGAAGTGGTTTTCAAACTGAACGAAGAACATATTTATAAATTGGACAAACAAGCCAAACTGATGAGTAAAATCGATTTTAATTTCAAATCTCAAAAGACTATTAATATAGCACCCATAATGAACGATTCCGAAATCCAATCCATGGTGGTTTGCAGTGAAGATAGAGTGATTGTATCAAATGCTTCTTCCTTTATGTTGGTGAATTTCAAATTTGAAACTTTGTTGGATAAAATTGACTTTGATGAAAATGTAGAACAATATCTTAAAAACACCATTGAAGTAAAAGGGTCATCTTTAAATACTATTACAAGTGCCATATTTTATCTCAAGTTGAATTTGAAGAAAAATAAGCTTTCTTTGAACATGGCCAATGTTAATATAGGCTTAAATAATCTTTTGACTAACATTGGTAAAAGCATCCAAAAGAATCCTCAACCTTTGTATGAGTTGGCAGATTTAAATAAAGAAAAATATACCAACTCAGAAGTGAAAATAGAAAAGTATGCTAAAAATTGGCCCAAAAATATCGATAAATTTCAACTTGATATTTTAAGTTATTTAAAGGATAAAAAAATCACCAAGCTCACTTACCAAGTGTTTGAAAGTGACAAAGATAAAGTGGTTGATTTAAACATAATTGAACAATTCTTGAACATCATTTTGACATTTGATGAAGAAGATCATGTCGTATTTAAAGATGATATAATCCCCGAATATGCCATGACATATTTTTTCACTCATAAATATTTCCCCAAAAAATTCACAAATGGTCTTTTGCAAACTTTAACTGCAAAACCTAAACTTTTAAGACAATGTATTTTAACGTGTCCCAACATTTCATTGGAGGAGTTTTGTTACATTTTAACCCAAATCAAAAGTCAAACGATTTTGAAAGATTTGGTTGGTAGAATCTTGGCTGATTTTAGTGTAGATGAGATTATTGAGGAATTGAAAAAATTGGTCAACAATCAATTGATCAATATTAATGAATTACTTAATGATTTGATAAAACTTGATAACGCTGATAGTTGGATTTTAATTCAATCAATTATTGATATTAATGGATTATTCAATTTGGATGAAGTGGTGGTTGAAAAGTTATTGAAATTAATTGATTATAAGATTAAGAATATCGAGGTTAATTCATTGAATTTAATGTTGGTGAATTCTAGAAGTCATGTTAAGGCCGACAAACCAATACCAAAGTATTCTATAGAGCAATTAATTTAATATAGACATTTAATATAAACATCCTAACTAAAAATTATTACCAATAAGTAGACAGCATAGAAATGCACAACTTTAAATCTCATTTTTTTGCAACTCAAGTGCACTGAGAAAAACATTTTTTCATAATGAATATTCTTAACGTTTACAAAGGTTCATTAAGAGCTACTCGTTTAGCTTTTAAAGGTGACGGTGAAGTTCTTAAAGCTTCTAGATTAAAAATCAAAGAAGGTATATTGGCTAATAAAAACATAGAGGTTGAAAAACAACAAGAAGAAATTGAAAAATTAGATGCTGTGAATAAGTTTTTGATTGGTAATATAGTCCAAGGAAAGAAACAAGATGATGGAAAGTATTATTTGAATTTTCATTCCAAAACTGAGTTGGGAGATAATGAAACCATTAAACAAGGAAAAGCAGAGATGGGATCATTACTGGGGGTGAAAGCTAAAAGGAGGTGAAGAGACGAGAAGAAGAGGATAAAGGATAAAGAGAAGGGATAAATAAGAGAAAGGATAAAGAAGAGGAAGAACAACAAAGAGATTAAGTAAAGAAGAACAGAACAAATTCATACAGATTCACAGGAAATAAAACAAAAATCTAAAATAACCCAATAATATTTATGTACATAGTTAAAATATCACTTCATTTATCTGCGAATTATGACTAACTTAGATTCTGGCATTGATCCCAGAGATATTCGAATAAGTAAAACCCTTTCATATTTACTAAGACATGGAGCTGTCAAAGAAGGTTTGAATATTGATAGTTCAGGTGCTGTTCTAATTGAAGAAATTCTTAAACACCAAAAACTAAAGTCCCATAAAACTACCATTGATGATATTCATAGAGTAGTTGAGAATAACTCCAAAAAAAGATTCTCCCTTAAAACGATCGATAATCAAGAGTTTATCTATGCAAATCAAGGACATTCCTTGAAGCTGGTTGGTAATGATGCCTTGGTTAGTTTAACTGGTAAGGATATTCCTCAGAATTTATTTCATGGTACTTATAAATCCAAAATTGAGACTATCAAAGAATCTGGAGGGTTGAAAATTATGGATAGAAATCATATTCATTTGACGAATAATTTAGATTACATAAGAAAAAGCTGTAATGTTTTAATCTATATAGATGTAGAAAAGTGTTTAAAAGATGGGATTGAATTTTATAGAAGTGAAAATGAAGTTTATTTGACGGCAGGAAAGAGCGGAGTTTTGGGAGTTGAATATTTTAAGGCAATAGAAGATAGAATTAAAAGATAAACAAGATAAAAATTAAAAGATAAACACTTGACAAACAGTTTATCCTTTCAAAAAATATTAAATAGCATTAAAATATTAACACGACTAAAATACCTTATAAACCCTAACTTTAAACAAGATATCCCCACACTATCCGACGATGAAACGTTATTTCAGTATCATGTCCCTTTATGCAAAAGTCTTTCAAAACTCCGAATTAGCCACCAGTGTCTGGTCCGCCGCCTTTAAGCAATCAATGGGTCAAGGTCTGAAAATTGCATTGACCCGCCCAATAGGGCAAGCAATGGGAAAAATAAAAAGAAATCCCGACCGCCTTAAGTACATCGCAGCAAATAAAAGACATAACGTACGTTTTGTCCTGCAATATAACGGATGATCATGAATTCATGACAGTATTCTAAGTCATTACTACTAGTTAACCAATTACTCTTAGCCTTGTCACCTCATTACTCCAGGGTCCACCCCATTGTTCAACGCTCACACCCTGATTTTTTTTTTTGGGTGCAAATCCTATGGAATTAGGCTTTCTCAAAAAAGGTTCTAGATCATCACCTTGAAGCCTAATTGATCTAGATTATTTATGGGCCAAAAATCCTTTATAATGAGAGATAATCTTAAAATTTAACTTACCACTATTCTTATTAAGTATTCTTATTCACATTATTTGTACAGCGGAGGCCTATGAGTGAGAATAAAATCTGTCAATGGTATTGTTGTGAATGTGGACAGAGCTATGGTAGTATCATATACAAAGATAAAGAGGTTGATCTCATAAACAACAACCATCGATTGTCAACTGTCAAATACTATAGCTCCATAATATACAATGCCAATAATAACCCAGGAGCCGTGGATATCTTGACCCCCCCCATTTCCATAAGCCCCAGTCTTCGGAAAGAGTTCAATTTTGATTTATCTGAGGAAGAGAATGAATTTGAAGAGAGCAATTATTTTTCCATACGACCATCTTCAGTGCCACTAAATGGTACAAGTAATACAGACGCTGTCTCCATAGAATCCACCACCATATTACCTGGCAATGAGGTGAACAATTTAAAAATCAAAGCAGCTAATGGCTTGAGTGTTAATTCTGATACGAATTCTGCGTCCGCCTCCACTACCCCCACCAATTTACCGGGAAAAAAAGAACCGGGATTTGATTTAAAGAATGAACATGAAACTAATGAATATTTAATATTACCACCCAAACGGTTTAGTTGTCATCGATGTCAACATATGATGTGCCCTTACTGTTTGAAATTAAGACATAAAGATTTGAGTGTAAGTTAGAGTCTACCTTGTACGATAATTAATAACGACTCACGAATGTATATAATGTATAGTACCATGTACGAAGCTAAGAAATATCTGTAAAGTTAAATGTTCATAAAGTTCCACAAGGAACGAATGTTAATTACTCTTAAAGGAAATTGTTGTAAAGGAAACTTTCGTTAAGGTTAAAGAATTAGGCCACAATCTTTGCGCAATTCTATTTTGTAATTATAGTGGCTTAAAGAACCGACGGGAATAAAAGGCTAAAAAAGGAGGGTTTTACTTGAAGATTCCGTTGTTTGCTTTCTACGGAACTTAGTTTGTGTTGAGTTTTTTCGTACAGTGCTTATGGGATGAATACCGTAATCTGAATGTCGCAAGTTCTGGGATTTTGATTTCGATCTCAAATTTTAATATCGTTTAGAGATGGTAGAAGAATATTGCCTTTCAAGTATATTAATTAGAACTTGCGACATTCGGATGACGGGGGTGGTATCCATCCCAAAAATACTGTCTAGTCTTTTGCACTCTCTGCTTATCTGCACCTTTAACTTTTCTTGATCCCCATTTTTCACGCGCTTGTTTACTTATGAATGAAGACCTCATAAATGATAAACTACAACTAGCTAAACTATATTTCAAGACAAATGACTATAACAAAGCATTGAAATTGTATACGGAGTTGATTACTATAGTCAATTCCTATACTTCGGAAGAAATCAAAAAAGTCCGAAAATTCTATAGCATCGCATCTCCCGTCATAGGTGAATTGATCCATCCCAAATTAATATCATTACTTGACCAACGGGCAGCCACGTTTGAAAAACTAGGCCAAATAAATAAATCTTTGACCGATAGTCATACTATACTAAAACTATGTCCCATTGAATTGAAGGCTTTTTTGAGAATAGGTAAGAATTATACGCGACAAGGATATGATTTGAAGTGTTATAAGATCTATCAACAGGGGATTTATACTATCAAAAGTTTTCGAAAAAAATATCCCGATGCTCCTATCAGCAAAGATTTATATGAACAACTTAAAAACAATTATTCAAAAGTTAATAAGATTTTAAAGGAGAGTAAAGACGAGAGACCTGTAAAGAGAATGAGGGTAACTGGCGATACTAATTCAACTGAAAAAGTAACTAAAAAGATAGATCCCATAGAGTTTCTTTCATTTGAACTAATTCAACTTATTTTTTCAAATTTACCGTTATCGAATTTATTATCGTGTCATTTAGTATCCAAACAATGGTATTATACTCTTTCCAATATTACAACCCTTTATCAAACGATACCCATAAAATCACGTATCACCATAAAACAATTTAATTGGGCTTTGGAGTTTTTTAAAAAAATCAATGGTCGTAATTCCAAAATAAAAATTTATCCTACTTATGATCAAGATTTTTGGAAAATTGTAGATAAATTTATCTCTCATAAATTTAGTATAAATTCACTTGAAATCTTTAACCCATTTCATTTCAATGAATTACTTACCAAATTTGATAAGTACAATTTCAGTTTCAATTTCAAACGGATTGAAAATTTGAAATTCTTATCCAATTCAAATAATTACGATTATTTAGTGCAACTATTTCCAAAATTAAAATCATTAGAGATTGTTTTAATGGCCAATGAAAAGCCCACTAAAACTATTTACCAGAATAAACAAGTCTTGAAAAGAATTGAACAGAATCAAGCTTGTAATTTACATTCATTGGTACTTTTAAATAATAGTAAAGTTGAATTGATTCCTCCATTTTTAAATCACAAATTTAATTTGAATAAACTAATAATGGCCAATTATGACTTTACCAATATCCAGCATCATTTGGGAGAATTTCTTTCAAACTCTAGCACATTAACGACCTTGATTCTTGAAAATAATTCCAATATTACGTTTAAAACGTTTTTGCAAAATTTGATCAACTATAAATCTGGGTTCAAGCTAAAACGTTTTACATTTAGAGACCATTGCTCCAGTCGAGGATTGTCCTTAAACGAATTTAACGAACTTGAAGACTTTCATAATTTTGAAGATTTAACCCATCTAGATCTATATTCCACTTCATTAACAAATAAAGGATTAAAGAAGTTTTTAGGGCAAATGAAAAATTTGAAATCGTTGACACTTGGCTCTTCCACATATTTATACTTTAAAGATGGTTCATTTAATCAACATAATAAACTTGGTCTTGGTGATATTTTAAAATTGGTACCTCAGCTTGAAGAACTTACCCTCGTAGATCTCAATTTGGATAATACGAGTATGAAATTTTTTGGACAAGATTTAAATCACCCTAACAGTTTAAAAAAGCTAGATATCAGTTTTAACACAAGTATCAATGGTATTGGACTTTTTGATCTTTTAGATTATCAGAATAATCAAATGGAGGTTTTAATAGTTGATGGGATACAAATTAATCAAGATTCCATTATTTCTCTAAAAATGAAATACAAAATGGAGATTAAAAATGATTTTTTAAAGACAAGATGGAAACAATATGGAATCAATTCATTTGGGGTTTAATTTATAGATACCTTTGTACATAGAATTATTGCATATATTTCGAGATTTTCACGTGACCGCCATCTCATATTCTCATTTTTTTATCTCATCTCAATAACCATGGTAGTAACAAGAAACCAAGCAGCTAAAAAGATAAAGTTTGATGATGACGATATAGAAGATGCCAGTATACTTCAGGAATCGTCACAAATACTGAATTCACAAAATTCCCCGATAGAAATCGATGATAGTTCAGATGATGAAGCCCCAGAAGAAGAGTCCACATCTAAAGCTAAACAAGATATAATTGCTTTAGAAAAGCAACAACAAGAGTCAGAAAGAGAAAAGAAAAGAATAGAGAGAGAAAAGAGAAGACAACAAGATTTGCATAATAAACAACAACAAGAACAAAGAAAAATCAAAGAAAAAGAAGTGGAAATACCTGATTTCTTACCTGATGATATAATCAGTGCTGCCAAAGAATCACCAAAGATAATATCTAAGCATACAAAACTCGATCAAGACATTACGGAGATCAAGAAACAATTGAAACAAGAAAAGTTAAAGAAATTGAAAAAATTGAATAAAACAACTATCAAGAAAGGACCTGTTTATGTACAAGTACATAAGGGAATTAATGGAGTACCAAAGACGGAGAAAGTTATTGGGTTAAAAGATAAATGGTTAAAGAGGAAATCTTTGAACAAAAAGTGAAGGTTAAGAAAGAATAAAGACATAGAAAGGTATTACAATACTTGTATTGAATAAGTAATGAAGAGAAAGACCTATAACAGAAATAATCTATTACCACTAAAAACCATAAATAAATAAAGATTATTTATTACCAGTAAGAATAACCTACATCTAATCAAAACCATAACACATCGCTATCCCCTCTTAAATCTATCCATCCTAAATCTATCATCTCCCAGCTCCCATCCTTTCATTCCGATCCTTATAATTCGATATAGAAACATCTGGTTCCTGCTCCCTTTGATCTTCTTTTAAAAATTGACTTTCATTCAAGTCTCTCTTCTCTGAACTCTTATCATACTCCATAATATCATCTGGAGTCAACTTAATGGTTGTTGCTGGCCTACGAAGCATTCTGGTGATGGTTGGAAAACGCGAAATATCAAAAAACCTTAACTATGGCTCTGATACTTACCGTGGTGGTAGTATGTTTATTGATGGCAATTGCTTCGTACGGTGTGGGAATACTACCACTACACTTGGAAATTTCATCCAAATTGAAATCGGTATCATTATTCAGTGGTGGCCTTTTAATAGGGGCTGCTTTGAGTTTGGCTATACCGGAAAGCTTGGAAATTTACAATCGAGCCGATAAAGATGATAAATGGATTGGGTTTTCGATGATTTTGGGGTTTATTGTTATGTTAGTACTAGACAATAAGAATCTTATAGTTGGTGACGAAGAAATCACCACTTTTTCTGAACAATCCTGGCCCAAATCGCTCAAATCAGTATTCAAGACCTCATTAACTTTGGCCCTAATTTTACATGCTTTTATAGATGGAATAGCTTTAGGGGCTGCGTTTCATAAAGACGATATTAGTTTCCTATTTGGAGCCATGATAATTATTCACAAACTCCCTACTTGTTTCAGTTTAGCTTGTTTGTTACTTGAAAAAGATAAACCAATTGAACAGATCAAACTTCACATATTGATTTTTTCATTGACATCACCTATTTCTGCTATACTTTCATGGATGGTGTTGGCAGTGATATCCTCGAGTGATTTTTTTATAGGAATATTGTTGTTGTTTAGTAGTGGGACATTTTTGTATATTCTGACTCATGTACTTGGAGAATTTAAAGATATTGAAATGGGACAATTGGGGTTATTAATTGTGGGACTTTTAATTCCGGGGTTTTTAGGGTTTATTCACTGAGAGAGGTATTAAATAGTATTGATACAAAAGAGTGGGTAAAGACAGTCTAGATATCCAAAAAGAACGGATATCAATTATACAATCCAAAAAAGTATGGTAAATACGTATATTCTACAACCCAATCAAGACTATCTACACTCGCAACATCCCCCGAAATTTTGCCTTGAATTTACTCCGTTTGTTCTGCTTTTTAAACTTATGTATGAAAGCTTCAGCATATGTCACATGGTGTTGGTCGGTAGATGTAGATTTCTTTCCAGCGTCTTCTACACTTAACCGATCAAACACAACATTGACTTCACTGTTAGTTATCAAATGAATGGATGGATATTGATTTACCTTTAGCCCTTCAACCAAAAGGGTCTTTTTCGTTAAATCATGCAAAGTGGATAAACTATAAGATTTTCCAAGATGAAACAATTTAACCTGGTTACACTTCAATGCCATTTCTTTACATAAATAAATGATAAGATGAGACATTGTTAAATCCGATTCTTGTATATCTTGGTTTGTAACGGAAGCCATGAACTTTTTCAAATCTTTTATGGACACTATTTTTATTTGATCTCCGGCCATCAATAATTTCATCACCACATCTTCAATCTCAAATTTATGGATATGGTTTTCATCAGTTAACGTACCGGCTTTCAGCAAGTCATTTTTATAGTTTCCCAGCACGGAGTTGTTTCTCAGTAAACCACTTCGGGTCTTGAGAAGTTTGGATAAATCAGTAGGGTTGAAATCAACTGGTGATTCGGTTGAATCTGAGCAAACAGTATCTTTGGACGAACAAGGAGTAAGGTTGGAGATGTAGTTTTCATACTCATTTGTGTTCTCATATTCATTTGCGTCTTGATAGTCTTCATAGACATTTTCATCACTAAAATCGCCTTCGTCTCCTGAATAGCAGGGGGCTGAAGAACAGGGCAGTATGAACTTATCCGTTGATACTTCCGTCTCAACTAACCCCTGGCTTAGTATTTGGATTTCGGTCATGAGATATGTGGTAAAAATGGAATGGAATAAAAATGGAAATGTAAAAATCTAATACAAAGTAATAATACACGTAACCTGTTTAAATAAACTGTAACCCCATCAACAGATGTATATTTATTCTGGGGTCAGTTGATCTCGAGAAAATTATGAGCAAAAAGAGAAAAAATCTGGAGCAACTCCGCATTGACCCCACTTCCTTTAAATCTTAATTATCGCTTAAGATAAGGTGATGTTTGGGGTAAGAAAACGGGTAGAGAACAGGGTAGTATGAAGGGATTTAAAGGGTTGTGAAAGGGTGATATATTGGTAATAGATGGGGTATTATCATGTAGTTTTATTGCTATACTATTTTATTAGGTATACCGAGATTTATCCCATTCCACATGACTAGTACAACGTTCCATCGGGTGTGGATTTCACCAGTTTTTAAGTCATAAACACTACTTTGTTATTGATCTTTAGTCATTAGATCATCCAAAAACTTTATATCATCACAGTTCAAGTCAACAAATTTGTTATACTCCAAATCTATCAATAAGCCTTTTGCTCGTTTAGCTTTTTTCATCACTTTCACCACTAACGCATTCAATACATCATATTCTGCCTTAGTGGATTTAACTATTTGATTGAAATCTTCAATTACCACAAACTCAGTATTCATAGAATCTAAAAAAGTATCTAGATCGTATAGATCATTTACTTTGTGATAATTGAACGCTTTCATTATTTCTTCATTATGTTTAAACCTATACTCATTCTGATTAAATACATCGTATAATTTAGTGGGAAGAGTTCCATTAATATAACTTATCAGTCGATACTCTTCCGTATCAATCAATCCTAAACTATACTTTATTCCCTCGGTTATACTCGAAATTACATACAACATAATTAACGTACATTTGATTATAAATTTACTTCACTAATTTTTCACTTTTCACTTTCACTTTTTGCAACGCGGATAAACTTTAACCTTAACCAACTATGCAATCTCCTTTTGTACACCTTCTTCCTAAAAGTCCTTCAGATCTTCTACAACATATCTTTCGTTTTTCAACATGAATTGGTACCACCTTGTTAACCATTTGACCTAAATAATTCAATTCATCGTAGGAGGTTTCGTGATAAAGCACAGCTGCGATTGCAAAATTTACCAAAAATAAAAGAAACACAATCTTCATATTATTTCAACTAGTTATAAAAAAGAAGATGTTTTTATAAAGTATCTATCATATTCCCTTACTTATACCTCTATTTATACTTTAAATTCTCCAAGTCTCGGGGCCTTTGCTGTTAAATTAAAGTTTGGGAACTTCAGTTTGATTCAATATTGTCCCTGTATTAAACTTGCGTATTCCATCTTCTTTCCTAATCCAGTCATCGGCGATAATAAAATCATTCGAATAAAGTGTTTTTATTGCCGTTTAATTATAAGTGAAGTGTAGATAGGAAATAGAGTTGTCAAAGGGATTAGCAACCTTGGTTGAGGCCATGATTAGGTTTGAAGATTGGATCGTTACATTGTTACCTAAACTTTAACATTCCGTTTCAAATCAAGAGCTATAAAAAGAACGGGCAATTGTTCTAAAGTAAACAATCCAAAACCTACGGGATTAAAATGTAAATTTTAAAATATACAAATGAGGAATTTAAAAAATCCCAACTTTGAACCTTCTCTCAGAGTCAAAAATATGTTTAGCTTAATAACCGAAAGAAGCTAATTGTTTGGAAGCTTCAGAATCAGCAACAGAAGCTTTAGCAGCATCAACCTTCTTTACTAAAGCTTTCTTCTTAGCGTAATATTCAGCAGATTGTAATTTTCTCTTTTCTTCTAATTTATCAACAACTGATTCGTATTTCCAACCAACAGAGCTGGATAATTTACCAACAGTAGTGTATTTTCTACCTGGTTTCAATCTTAAAACTCTTAAAGCTTGAGGAACGACAACTCTCTTCTTTTTGTCATATGGTGGTGGAACACCTTCGAAGACCTTCAATCTTTCTAAAGCAGCCTTACCTCTTGGGGTTTTGTGAGGAATCATACCTCTGATGGCTTTGTATAAGATTCTTGATGGAGCTCTGAAGTGGAATGGACCGTGAGTCTTGTTGTATCTGGTACCTTTTCTTAAGTAGTCATGGTATTTTAATTTGTTTCTGAAAAATTCACCAGAGATGTTTAAGGCTTCACATCTAACAACGACAACTTTTTGTCCGTTTAATAATTGTTTGGCAACAGTAGAGGCTAAACGACCTAATAAGTGTCCCTTACCGTCAATAACAACAACTGGTTCGTAACTTGACATTTTAATATATTCGTTGTTCCTTTGTTGTAGAAAACTGGAGCTTGACTTTAGTTTGTGAGGGTAAGATGGGACTAGAAAATTTTCAGTAGTGCGGAAAACACTTTCATAATTTGTTAAAAAAATCGCAGTCTTAGGGCTGAGCCCTAAAAGCCCGGATCGGTTTCTTTTTTTGGTTCTTTTTTTGGTTCTTTTTTGCAGCATTTCAATCACTTTAAACTGAATATATTCATTATATACTTTTTACCATTTTTCATATCATAAGGTCTTAAATTATAATTTCTTTAGTTTCAATCAATGCATTAACCACTGAAATGATAGCTTGGATGGAAGCTTCTGAAACATCAGAGTTAACACCACATCCCCATTTTTGCACCCGGTCTCCATTGGAATTAACATAACTTAATTCAATATAAGTGGCAGCTTTACCTTGACTACCAGATCCCAAATTATGTTCGGTATAGTTGATAACTTCGAATAAAGTTCCAAATCTATTGGAAATAGCATCAATAAAGGCGGAAATTGGACCGTTACCTTTACCATACACATTAATCAATTTACCATTAATACTCAAAACAGCATTGATTTCTCTGGAAGTATCTGAAGTATCTTTGTTTCTGAAAATGTCATATTCATCCAATTGTAAAATGGCACTTTCTTTAGACATGTATTGGTTTTTGAATAAAGTGACAATTTCTTCACTCTTTAATTCTCTACCCAAACTATCAGCTTCCTTTTGCACAACATTCGAAAATCCAACTTGTAACTGTCTTGGTAAGTCAAGACCCAAAGATCTAAGAATAACCCAAGCAGCTCCTCCTTTACCAGATTGAGAATTGACTCTAATGACGGCTTCGTAATTTCTTCCAATATCTTTAGGATCCAAAGGTAAGTAAGGAATACCCCAGGTTTCGGATTTTCTTTGCTCGGCCTTTTGGAATCCTTTTTTGATGGCATCTTGATGAGATCCAGAGAAAGCACAAACAACCAAAGAACCTCCGTATGGTGCTCTTGGATTAACTGGAACCTTGTTACATCTTTCAGAAACATCAATAACAGATTCAATATCGGAGAAATCCAATTCTGGTGAGATCCCGTCAGTATAAAGATTCAAAGCGACAGTTACTAAGTCAACGTTACCAGTTCTTTCACCATTACCAAAAATACATCCTTCAACTCTGTCAGCACCGGCCAACAAACCTAATTCAGTAGCAGCAACCCCACAGCCTCTGTCGTTATGGACATGTACAGAAACACACACTTTCTCTCTTTCGGTAATATTTCTACAGAAATATTCGATTTGGTCAGCATAAACATTTGGTCCAGCAACTTCAACGGTAGCAGGTAAATTGAAAATAATAGGATTTTCAACAGTTGGTTCCCAGGCGTTTTTCACAGCTTCACAAATTTCAACTGCGAAATCAGTAGGAGTATCAGAGAAACATTCAGGACTGAATTCATAAGTCCATTGGGTTTCTTGCATGTTCGGATCATCCTTGGTTAAAGATTTTACCAACTTGGCGGTTTCAATAGCTTTGGCTACAGCATCTTCTTTGGACATGTTAAATACCACGTCTCTAAATAAGTCCGAAGTAGCCAAATAAGTGTGAATGGTTGCCTTCTTAGCCCCCTTCACAGACTCAACAGTTCTTCTGACCAAATGTTCACGAGATTGGGTCAAGACTTGGATGGAAACATCTTCAGGCGCAGTTTCCACGGCGTATCTGGTAAAATCAAAGTCAGTTTGGGAAGCTGAAGGGAAAGATACTTCAATTTCTTTAAATCCAAGTTCGATCAATTTTTTGAAATATTCCTTTTTTTCAGGAATAGACATGGGATCAGGTAAAGACTGATTTCCATCTCTTAAATCAGTGGATAACCATCTTGGTGCCTTGGTAATGGACTTATTGGGCCAGGTTCTGTCGGGTAAAGACACACCTTTGAAGGCCTTATATTTTTTCAGAGGGTCTTTCAACATATTAGTATACTTCAAGACAGCAGGAGCTGCTCTTTGATAAAGAACAGTGGTAGCTCTAAACATATTGAAGAAGGTCTTGTTTGTTTAGTTGTGAAAAAATTTCAAATTTCAACAAGTAAGAATAAATGAGATTGTCAGAATGTGGAGCGTTGACTTAGCGAATACGGGCCGGAAAAGGAAAGGACGAAAGGCTGCGACCCACCCCACTTGATGATGAGCGGAGGAGAAGTGAATGAGTCATGGGGAGGATGAGGATAGGGTAGTGTTAGGAGGTACATAGGCCATATGGATAGTTATAATAAGTAGTAAGAGACAAGAAAGGAGTTTCTGAAGGTATGTAAATTCAGGTATACGAAAAAGAAGCGTGAGTGAAAAATTTGAAAATTGAAAACCCTTGAAAACTTTAAAATAGAGCTCTTTCGAAAATCTTTCAAAAACCTTTTAGAAAACCTTTTGAAAAACCTCTCCAAATATCTTTACAACCTCTACCACATCTCACACCCATCTCCAAAGCTCCGAAACCTCTTCTCTCCCCCATCTTTTTCACCATCCACACGAGAAAAAGATTAGCTTACACACAGGATTAAAAATTTTTCAGAGCGATGCCTAAAAAAAAATATCTCTACTGATAAAAAAACTACTACCACTAAGAATCAATTATGGCTAAATCCAGTAGTAAAAGTACCAAGGTCACCAAGAAAGAATCCAAAAAGGTAGCTGCCAAAAAGCCAGAACCAGAATCTGAAAGCTCAAGTTCTGAATCTGAATCTAGTTCAGATGAAAGCTCATCTGAAGATAGCTCATCGGAAGATAGCTCATCCTCAGACTCTTCAGATTCTGAATCTAGTTCTGATTCCGAATCTGAAGAAGAAAAGAAGGTTGAGAAGAAGGTAGAAAAGAAAGATAAGAAGGAAAAGAAGGTTGAAAAGAAGGTTGAAAAGAAGGAAGAATCCAGTGATTCATCTAGTGATTCATCCAGTGATTCTGAATCTTCTTCTGATTCTAGCTCTGATTCTGAATCTGAATCTGAATCTGAATCTGAATCTGAAGAAGAAAAGGTTGAAAAGAAAGTTGAGAAGAAAGAAAAGAAGGTCGAAAAGAAAGAAAAGAAGGCTGAAAAGAAAGAAGAATCCAGTGATAGTTCATCAGATTCCAGTTCTGACTCCGACTCAAGCTCATCTTCTTCATCATCTTCTGATTCAGACTCCAGTGACTCAGACTCTGACTCCGATTCAGACTCAGAATCTTCAGAAAAATCAGAAAAAACTGAAAAGACCGAAAAACGTAAGCTCGAAAGCGAAGAAGAATTCGAAACCGCTGACGAAGAACCTGCTCCAAAGAAACAAAAAGAAGAACCAGGTACCGTTTTCGTAGGAAGATTATCTTGGAATGTCGATGACGAATGGTTAAAGAGAGAATTCGAAGAATTCGGTGGTGTTATTAGCGCTAGAGTTATCATGGAAAGAGCCACCGGTAAATCTAGAGGTTATGGATATGTTGATTTCGAAAGCAAATCTCAAGCCGAAAAAGCCATTGAACAAATGCAAGGTAGAGAAATTGACGGTAGACCAGTTAACTTAGATATGTCCACTGGTAAACCTCAAACCCCAGCTAAAAACGATAGAGCTAAGAAATATGGAGATGTTCCATCTGCTCCTTCAGATACTTTATTCATTGGAAACTTAAGTTTCAACGCTACCAGAGACGGATTATTCGAAGTTTTCGGAAACCATGGTGAAGTTATCTCTTGTAGAATCCCAACTCATCCAGATACTCAACAACCTAAAGGGTTTGGATATGTTCAATATTCAAGTGTTGACCAAGCTCAAGCCGCTTTGCAAGCTTTGAATGGAGAATACATTGAAGGACGTCCATGTAGATTAGATTTCTCTACTCCAAGAGAACCATCATCAACTCCAAGACCAAGATTTGGAGGAGCTAGAGAAAGATCTGCCACTAGTTCTCCAAGACCTAGAAGCACTGGAGAATTTAAAGGAACTAAAAGAACTTTTGATTAATTTCTTGTATAATATCATCATGTTAGAATATATGCATTTGTTTAGGAAGAAAAAGAGACGTAGAATGTAGAATTTAGGAACGTAAGAGGACCGTAAAGAGAGTGATAGCACAAACAAACATCAAGTCACAAAAGAAAACCGTAAAGACAGTAAGCCACAAAATCAAACTGTAGAAATAGTCACAATACGACAAACTTTGAAAATCACATACAACAAACTTTAAAGATTCTATACGTATTACCATCTTCAACGCCTTACACCTTATTCTTTATTCTCTCATAACTACCTCATAGTTCATTTCCTTCATTTCCTTTCCCAATATCCCCCATCCCTCACCGTACTCTATCCCATACTTATTCCCTCTATACACTCTCCATCCCCTATCACTTTTTCCATCGCCTGACCTTTAACCTGTCAAACACAAATTCTCGGCTCTTTTAACGAGCCGTAAAGAAAAACTTCAAACCTGCGTTCCAAGACTTTCCCTGTTTAATTCGCTAAACCTTAAAACGTCTTTCAAATTACATCCTGCCAATCCTCCGTCAACCGTCAAGCCTTAAACCCCGATTTACTACCCTCATACTCTTCATTGGCTTCTCTTAACCGTCTCTGCAGCCGGAAATATCGCTATATTTTCCGTTCCATATCCTGGTCCCTTTTGTGTAACTTTTTTTCGGATTGAGGCTCTCATTTTTGCCTGTCATTTGGAGATCCCAGTTAGAAAACAAGATAATCAATTTACTTCCTGTTACCGATAGCCGTGGACCCTAAACTAGCGAAAAGCGTACATTTTGAAAACATATCGCCTACCAACATACACCACCGGCCAGTTTTTTTTCGATCTTCAGTTGTATCCCCGTTGTTTTACATCTAATTATTATTAGGAGAGCACTTAGCACTTGAACATTTGGGGGTTTTAAAACAGTTTATGGCCCAAAAGTATCATCAGATATTTTCCCCAAGTACTTTCTTTAGGCATCCTTTTTTTTTAGTCCATCCTTCGAATTTTAATTCCCCATTTTTTGTTGATATTAATAATCCAGCACTGCCATGAGACGGGCGGTTTCACGAATAATGCCCAACCGCCAGCGAGGTTTGTCTGAAACCAAACCCGCAAGTAATGGCACGGGCTCGTCGTTCAAAATCGATTTCAACTCCGTAAGTGATTTTTACATAGTGCTAGATAATCCTCATAATTCCTGGCTTCCAGGAGATGAAGTATCAGGGCAAATTATTTTGATAACGAAGAAGAATTTGGCAGACATAGTGATTACTCTTTCCTTGATAGGCTACGTCAAGATAAATGCATCGTCCCATTCCAAATTACGACCCGTCAAACACAACTTATTTAACCACACCATAAGAATCTACGGTGAGGATATTAGTAGTACTGAGAATGAAAGTCAAGATTTTTCAAATGGGTTATTTAAAGGAGAACATCGATTCCCCTTTATTGTCAAATTACCTAATAAGCGTATTTTCACCAGTATAGATTTTGGTAAAGGGTCTATAACTTATTTACTTAAAGCATCCATGAGTGATTCAAGTCATGCCTCATTAAATTATCTTAACCAACCCAATAGTCCGAATTCCAGCGATTCCAATTCAAGCTCCCCTGGATTACTTTCCAAAACGAAAAACCTTAAGATTCTAAATAACTCCAACTATACATCGGAAAAACTTATAAATCTCATCAACCCCATAGATATTAATGCGTTATCACCACCCAAACCAAAACGGTTAATAATCAAAGATCCTCGATACAGTAGGAAACTATCGCGGACCCAATCGTCGAATTCCACCATATATACTTCCAACACTTACGGAACCATATCCTCCAACAACTCCGAAAATAATGACATGTCCATACCCAATACGCCCACGGGGGAAGAACCATCTCAAGCCACGCTGCTCCAAGCCCAAGAGGCTCGTAGTAATCTTTCGTATGCACCCAAACCCGAAAATATCAAAGTATCACTCGCTATATCTCAACGAGGGTTTTTACGCGGGGAATTAATCCCTATAAAACTTAACATCCATCATCTTCGGAAAATTCAAGATGTTAATGGAATTATCATTACGTTTGTAAGAGTATGTCGGTTAGACAATGGACCGGAAGGTTTGTATGATTCATTCAGAAAAGATTTGGTTCAGCTGGTTATACCCTTATACGTGGATCCAAATACTTTCAGTTCTGAAATCAATACCAACATAAGAATTCCTGCCGATGCATTCCCCACCATCAGTGGATGTCCCATGGTTTCTTTCCAATATTTCATAGAAGTATTGATAAACTTATCGGGGAAATCAGTTATTCTTGATGATAATGACCAAAGTAAACCCGTATCTGATGCTGGACATCATTCCCCTGTTGTGGACTTCCCCAATACGGCAAATTCCAATGGCCACAATGATGATGACCAAAACGGCAATGTTCCCGATACCTTGAATGATTTCAAGAACCAGTTCAAATTTCTTTCCACTGCCACGGATTTCAACCAAAAAGAAAGATCTCATTTTATCAATACCGATAAGTATAAAAGAATGAAGAAGTTCCTCCAGCTAACATCCGAAGTTATTATAGGTACTCACCGACTGGTTGGTACTGCAGATGGAGATAAGATGGAAACCAGAAATTCCACATCTCCTTCTAGAAAATCTTCAGTTTCCGATGGTTCACCAGGATTCCCCCAATCAACATCATCGGGATCTTTAGGGGTACATCCACAAACCGCTCAAAATTCTCATATTAATGTGATTCCAGAGTCTACTGTAATCAGTAATTTTGATGCTCCTCAATATGATAATAGAATTCCCAACTATAGCGAGGCCAATAATGGAGTCAACTTAATTCCTATGCCTCACCAATCCCCTATGGATGAAAAGCAACAGGTCAGAGCTCATGAGTCTAGTCTCATGCCTTCAGAGCCTGGATTGGGATTGTCAGAGAACGAGTCTAGAGATTCTATCAGTCCTATAAACCAAGATGAAGAGATATTGTATAATATGGAGGAGAGTGTGACTCTTCAGGGAGAGACTGTGGAACAAAGAGAGCGGCCTACATTTAATTTCTTTGATACTGGAAGAAACAATGAGGATGATCAGTATAGCACTATAGATTATGTTCCTAATTATGAGGGATCCAATCAGGATAGACTAGTGAAGGACGAAAGAGAGGGGTGAAGGAAAGAGAAGAGAAGAGCAGAGAACAGTGAACAGTGATATACCACAAAACAGAACAGAAAAACACATCTAATGATCATGATTGTACATGTATGTATTTTAGAGTACCAATAATATATTTTATATATAAACAAAATTGGTTATAATACAAAGGAACCAGCGCATAGCACTGTCTCCCAGGTAGTCTCAACTACCAGAGGGCAGCTCATGGACTCCCTGTTTGGGCTAAATATAATTGTTTCTGTAAGGATGTAACATTGTCCTTCAATTGATCCCTTTCTTGTTTCAAAATATACAAATCTGCTTCCAAATCTTTAATCTTCATATTATAATGAGCATTCTCAATAATACTTCCTTCATCATCATCACCTTCTTCTTTGATAGGTGCGCCAATATTGAATGAATCTTGAGTGGCAAGTGGTGATCTAGTACTTGATCTTTTACTAGCCTTTTTAAATAATTTCAATTCATTATTCTCTTTAATTAATTTCTCCATCAATGATTTTTGGCTGTTCAATTCATCTTGTGTCAAATTCAAAGCCTTGGACGTATTATTAACACTCTGTAAAGCATCTTTATAGTTTTGTTCAAAAGTTCTCAAGTTTTGTAATCTTACTTCTAATTCACTTCTCAAGTTGGACATTTCCCGAGCAGAAGTAACTTCTTGATCTTTACTAATCTTCATCAAATCATCCAATTGTTTTTGTAATTCAAGAACCATGGGGTCTACCACTTCTGAAGATTGTTCAACATCTCTAATGGCAGATGAAGTGCTGACGTTTCTGGTGGTCCATAAATTAACCAAATTCTCCAAATGAGAAGAAATATCTTTTTTGGATCTTCTGGTGGTGGAATTACTCATTATTGACCTATTAGTAGTATCAGCACCGTTGGTAGGAATTTCTTCTTCATCTTCACTGATATCTTCATCGGTATGAATGGATTTATAGTTAGTATATTCCACTTCCAAGTTCTCAAACTTATTCTTCCAATCATTGATTTCCTTATGTAAACCTTCTTGATCAGTTACTTGATGAGTTAACATTTTAATTTTGTCCTCCTGGTTTTTGATGATTTTTTGGAAGTTGGACAATTGGCCAATCTGGTTATTCATAAATGGTTCAAATTCTTCAAGTCTCAAATTCAAGGCTTTGTTTTCTTTGGTTAAATAAATCAACTTATTGTTCAACTCCAAACGATCAAGTTTGTATTTGGTCAATTCACTTATGGAAGAAGGTTCACGGACTTGAGCTTCATTTTCTTCATCTTCATCAATTTTAACCAAACTAGGATCAATTTGTTGTTTCAATTCTCTAATCACTTGATCTTTATCATCAAGTTGTTTTTGAGTATCTTGAAGTCCAGAATCTTTCAATTGCTTGTTTTCCAGTTCTAAAAGTTGAATTCTTTCTGTGGCATTTTGCATTTCTAATTTGGTAGATTTCTTTAAAGCGTTTAGTTGACTAGTTAATTCATTCACTAATCGTTTAACTTTATCGTTTTCCACGTTCTTAGACAAATTGGGGGTAGAACTGTTTTCAAACCTTTCAGTTTCACTCAATTTAGGTGTAGGATCAAGAGCACGGCCATTGGTAAACTCAGGTTCTTCCAACTCATCTTCGGTTATATCTTTTTCAGAAATATTGGTAGAAGGAACTTCAACAAAATTATCGTTAACTTCATCACTGAACATTGGTTTGGGTTCTCTAGGAGCAGCTCTTTCTGGAGAAGCATCAGGAGTTCTGAAATCTTCTGGTCCGGCAGAGAAACTTCTACCGTGACGGGCATAACCATAAGCAGCACCAGCACCAAGAGCACCAGCACCAGCAGCAGCGGCCCCCAATCCAGCACCATTAGTATCAGTTCTAGACTCAACAGGATCAGGACTGAAAGATTGAACCACGCCGTTTTTGGTAGCCTTAACAACTGAAGACGTTAAATAAGAGTCAACCAAGTCCAAATCCAACTCGTAAATCATGGTGTCCAACTCATCGTTTGGATCTTTGGTTTCATAGGTATCAAAATCACTAGGATCAGAAGAAACATAATCATTCTTATCACCACCCATTATCACCAATTTGTTCAAATTAGGAATGTAAGACATAGTATGTCCACATCTAGCACCAGGACCATTTATTTCACCTTCACGTTTTAAGTTAGACCATACTAAAGTATGTAAATCTAACACGTACAAAGTACTGTAGATAATACCACTGAAATCATTACCACCATAAACAAACAATTTATCGTTGATAATGGTGGTAGAATGTTCGTTCACCGGTAATGGAACTTCTCCAGAAGTGGTGATCTTGGACCATTTACTACTGGCAATGTCAAATGACCATAAATCATTGGAGACTTTTTCATTATTATAAACCCCTCCAAACACATAGATTTTGTTTTTATAAGTGGTCATGGAATGGTTGGTTAAAGGTGGAGGTCTAAAGTTATCCAATGGTTCAACAGTTTCCCATCTAGCTTTAGGAGATTTGAAAGTATTCAATTCAAAGTAATACAAATCATTAAACACATCGTTTTCAAGCTGTCCTCCAAAAAGGTATAATCTGGAAGATTGACTGTTCAAAGATGCTACTCCAATAGTATGACCATATCTTCCATTTGGTTTGTTTAAAATATGGCTGGGAATAGTGTACTTACAGTTGTTGATGTTAAATAAATAGAAATTGTTATCGGGAAACCCGTTGAAGTCGGTGTCTACAGTATCACCACCGTAGATGATAAAAGCATTACCAATTAAAACGGCTGAATGGCCCACTCTGGCAGGGGGATTGTTATTATTAGCCACCACCACATTTTCCGCTTCATAACTAACCACTTGTCCCCCAGAATCAATGTGAGGAGTGACTTTCCAAGTATCACCAAAAACTGAACCTTCTTTTAAACCACCCATCAAGAAAATTTCGTTTCTTTCAGATGCAATAATTGAAGCAGCATGACGATAACGGGGAAAGGGAGAATTCTTAAGTTTAAATTTCCTCCAAGGTGTTGCATCAGGGTTGATGGTAGGAGCTGGTTTTTTCAAAATTCCTGGTGACATGGCACCAGAACGAGGATCAGAACGATGCTCAGTTGGACTACCAAAGGCTACGTCCCGTTGGGGTGATCTGTCAGCAGAAAGCTGATGAGATTCAGCTTCGCTGTCATCCATGGAAGTATCAGGATCATCCTTCTTTTTCTTACCGAATTTGAATCTGGCCATGTTTAATCAATAAGCCAATTGGGTTGTAAAATATATAAAATATATAAATCAATTAAATAGAATTAAAGTAGTAGGATTAATAAAAAAAAACTCCCTAAGGATTTCCTGTGTTTATATTTCCTCCACAAAAATTAAAACCGCTGAAAAATTTTCCCTGACAACGACCGCTGAAATATTATGTTAACTGTAGAGGGCTTGAATAGTGACTACAAGAGTACCTAAATAGGATAAGAAAAGGTAGATAGAAGACTATATACAGTGAAGGTACAGTGGTTCTCCGCTTTGTTACTTTTTTAATCAAAGTCTTATGCTAATTGGGTTTGGGCATAACCGACTAATCAGGTATCTCGACAAAAAAGCACTTAACCATTGAAAAAAGGACGGAATAGGAAATGTTAGACTTTCTTAATTTGGTAAAGAGGATCGGGTTGACATAAAAAAGAGGGACGGTTGGGAGGAGGATGGGGATGGTGTAAGGATGGGGATGGTGTAAGGATGGGTAGGTGGTTTATTGGATGGATTTTGGGGTTGGACCATTGTGGTGTTTAGTTGAGGTGGTATGGTTTATTGTGTGGTTGAATTTGAAATGTGGAGAAGGATTAGAGTTTGATAGGATTTAGGATGGTTTATATGCTAGATTCAGGGGAAAGTATGTGGAAAAGTATGTGGGAAAGTATGTGGGAAAGTATAGGGGAAGTGTATAGGTATTTAAACAAGCATTTATACAGCCGATAATTTTTTATAGTTTGTTATGGTTTCTTTCAGGTATTGGGTTTATAGTTATTTCAACAATTTTTCATTGAAGATAGGATCTAGAAATCATATATTATGGATTATCTATAGCACCCGTTAACTAACGTACCCAGATAATCTCATGAATCTAACCACTTCAAACATATCAGATAACCCAATTTCAATTTTTGTGTACTTCACTCTTTTCCCCTTCTTGATACTCTCTTTCTCTTTCTTCACTCACTCTAAATTTCTCGCGTTCATCAATGCTATACGATCCTTACCCAGATCTAAATAAGATCTTCCAGGATCCCAATGCCCTTAATGAACTTCCTCAACTACTAGATTACATCAACAATCACAAACAACAATTAAACCACCAGATCAATCGAGACATTGTTGAATTCAACACTCATAACAATGCTTTAGAAGGTTCTGAAATTTCATCGTTAATCACTTCAATTCAACAAACCCAAGACAAATCTAAGTCGATTCAAAGTTCCATAGGTAGCATTACCAATGAAATCTCCAAACTCGATAATTTAAAGAAAAATCTTACCCTTTCTATGAATATTTTCAAAAGGTTACAAATATTGCTGTTCTCAATAAACGAGTTGAATCAGCTTTTGAAACGAGAGTACAACTATAAAGATATTTACGATCATTTGAACAACATCAAGGACTTGTTGGCTTTTTTCAAACCTTACAAATCGATTGACGAAATCAATCAATTGAATATCATCATGAACAAAATAGAAACCAAGCTTATAGACAATATTTTCATAGATTTTGAAGAGTTTTTACAGTACAAAAAGCAGGTGAAAGATTTGGAATATAGTGGACAGATTTTAGAACTCATAGACAAGAGCCAAAAGGATAAACTTCTTAGTTGGTTTTATAATCTTCAATTGAAGGAAATAAAATCCATCTTCAATAATCAAGATGAAGCTGGTTCTTTAGATAATTTGAACAGAAGGTACATTTATTTCAATAATACTTTAACTACGGTTAAGTCTAAATATGTCAACATCTTCCCTAAAAACTGGGACATTGATTTAGAGCTAGCCAAGTTGTTTTGTGAATTAACTAAGGAAGATATTCTTAATAAACTAAGCCCCAGGATATCTGCTGATACTTTATTAACCTGTTTAAATGTTACATTAGAATTTGAAAACAATTTGAATGGAGTTTTCCATAGTGAATATTTCACCAGAGTCATTCTGAAAGTATTCGAACCTTATTTGAACATTTGGATTAGTGAACAAGATAAATTTTTGAATAGCAAGATGATAGAATTCAATTCAATATCGAAAATTCCTTCAGAGTTTCAATCGATTTCGACGTTTGCAGAATTTTCAAACACTTTAAAAGTCAATAGCATTCCTAATATTTCAAATTCGTCTTTGGAAATATTTAAACTTTACCAGAAGATCTTGGTCCAAATTTTGAAAATTTCAAATGGAAGAATTTTACTTGATTTAGCTAACCTTTTCAACAAATATTTATCCGAATATCACAATAGAATATTATTACCCATTTTGACAACTGACATGGATGGACAAAGTGAAGAAGTCCAAGTTGAATCTATTAAGTATCTTACCATGTTACTTAATACAGGAGATTATATCATCAATAATTTAGATGATCTATATAACAAATTCAATAACATTCTTGCTCCAGAATTTAAAGATAAAATTTCTTTTGAAAATTTGAAAAATTTATATTTATCGTTGATTAATAAATCTACCAATAAATTGATTGAGATTATAACTACCGATTTAAAATTCAGTTGGAGACAATTTGAGAATAATAATTGGAGTAATATGGAATCAACTAATCATTTATCAAACTATATGATTGATTTTAAGACTTGTTTAACTAAAAATTGTAAAGTTATTTTACCTTTAATTATTCGAGAAAGTTATGGACGGAATTTCTGTAATAAACTTATAGGAATGATTATTAAAGATTTTTCCAACAATTTAGGTTTAATAAAACCTTTGAGTATATTAAACGTTGAACAGATTTTGAATGATATCACAAGTTTGAAACAATTCTTAACCATACTACCATTATACTCCAATCCCAACTTCAATGAGAAGGTTGAAGAAAATGATAAATCTATTCAGTACTATGAAAAATTTGTCAATAACCAATTTTTAAAATTAGAAACCTTACTTAAGCTTTTGTTAACTCCAACCTTACCCATAGACAATCTAATTGAAAATTATTTCCAACTTATTGGTGATAAATCATTGAAAAATTTCAAAAAGTTTTTAAATCTTAAAGATATTGCACCCATTCAACAACGGAAATACATTGAAAATTTCAATTTGCAACTTTCTTTAGAAAATACTGACCTCACAGAAGAATCTCCCATTTTGTCCATCATCGACGACGAACCTTCCAGAGTGGTAACACCAACAACCCCCACAATTGCAAACGCGGAAGGTTCCAAATCGCCTAAATTGAAAATCAACAATATCGAGAAAAATTTACGAGAATTAGCAATGAACAGTGAAAACAACATTAACAAGTTTAATGAAAATTTCAAGAACTTCGGGAAGTTGTTTAGAAAGGATAACCATGAATAGAGTATATGAAAAGCATATATGAATAACATACATAAACTTATATAGAATTAAGCATCAATTAAACATTAGGGTTTATGGATCATCGAAACCGGAACGTGAGCGCTCTTTTTCTATGACTAATGAAAATCTTATTTTTTACATCTAGAGCAATCTTTGAATATATTTAATTGGAGATCATTTCTATATTTTATCATCCCTATATTTTAGTGTCTTCTGTATACGTAATATGAAGTTAGTCAAAGTCTGTGGGATTAAAAAATTCGAGTCTGCCAAATCGGCTCTAGATTCTGGTGCTCATCTTGTGGGTATGATTCTAGTACCGAACGTTGGAAGGACAATAGATATTGAAATTGCCAAAGAAATCGTGCTGTACACCCGAAAGGTAAGGACTGAACGAAAGAGTAAGTTTCAAACCATCAAGGAACTAATTGACTATGTCAGCAGCCAAATGTATGAAACCATTGATGATATGATACTGCTGATAACAGAATTGGTGATTGCGAATGGACCATTTGCCGTAGGAGTGTTCAGAAATCAACCACTTGCAGAAGTATTCAAATTAGCAGAAGAAGTTGATCTTGATATCATTCAATTACATGGAAAAGAGAACAAATTGGAATATTGTAAGTATAATAGTACCAACTATGACCATAGATTTGGAATTATCGCGAGATATACTATACCCTCAGAAGTATCTATAATCTACAACGTTCTTGAGGAAGTTTTAATAGGAGGAAAATATTTTGGAAATGGGTTTTTGTTACCGTTACTCGATTCTGAAGCTGGAGGACAAGGGAAATTGTTGGAATGGGATTTGGTGAGAGAGTTACAGTTGGGTAAGTATATTTTAGCTGGTGGGTTGACGGAAGCTAATTTAGGAGAATTAAATGGATTTGATAATTTAATAGGTTTTGATGTTAGTAGTGGAGTTGAAATTAATGGAGAGAAAGATGTTGGGAAGATGCAAAGGTTTATAGCTAATGCAGGGATGGTTATTTAAACAATGGTTATCTTAGTACTAGTTTATATAGTTTATGGTATACTATTTTTCTTATAGTGACTCCACTCCTACTTAGTTACTACTCTTATTTACTACTCTTATTTACTACTCTACTTTCTACTTACTACTCCTACTTTTATCCCAACTACCCCCACTTACTACTCCTAATCATCTTGATCCCAGTTTTGTGGAGTAGGTTTACTAGGCATAGTTGGTCCTCCAGCTCTCTTGGCCATAATAATTTGATCCACTGATAAAATCGTACTAGCAGCTTCAGTAGCTAAATTAATAGCCGATTTTTTGGATGATAATAAATCATAAATCAACTCTTCATCAACATTAATCAATCCATCATCACTATTATTTTCAATATCAATACCTATGTTTAATCCAGAATTATCATTTAATGAATGAACTGAATATAATTTACTTAAGATTTCAGTTGGATCCAAACCTGAAGTTTCAGCCAAAATTCTAGGAATAACTTCAAATGCTTTAGCATAATGTTTAATAGCTAATTGTAATAACCCTGGAGTAGTTTCTCCATATTTGGTAACAAGCTTAGTCAATTCAATTTCCACTCCTCCAGCTCCTGGTAATAATTTATTATCTTTCAACAACCCTTTAATACTATTAACACCATCATCAATACATCTTTCAACATCATCCAAATTGTTTTGCGTGGCTCCTCTTAATATGACGGTAGAAGTTCTGGATGATGAGTTTTCTCCTTGTCTAAATATGGTCACTCTGTCACCTCCAAGTTCTTTGGTTTCTATGATATCAATTTCTCCCATTTCATCTGGGGTGGGGGCTCCCAATCTGGGTAATGGAGTAGCACCACAAACTTGACATACTCTTCTAACGTCAAATTTAGATGGAACTTTCAACACCAAGATTTCGTATTTGTTGAAATAGTGCAAAGCCAATTCTCCAACGGAAGAACCAGCAATAATCACCTTGACTCCAGAATCACTGATTTCTTTACACATTTGATCCAATTGTTGTTCTTCACCTTTGGAGAAATCCAACATTTCTTGGGCATTATGTAATAAAACTGTTGACTTAGTTTCGGTTCCAGAAATATCAATAGGACAGGAAAAAACTACCACTTTGGATTTACTGTTAATACTTCTAACTGATCCTTCTGGTTCTCTGGGGAACACCATACCTTTAATGACTTGAGAACTACTTAAACTGGATCCCATGATCTTGACTACTCTGATGGAATCAACATTAAACGTAGAAGGTTTCTTGGGGTTTATGATTAATTTAACAGCATCAATAATCAATTTGGAAACAATGGGTTCTAATCCTAATTGCTTGGACGATACTACTGCTTTTATAACTTTCTTTAATTCTTTTTCATCAAGTATGTTTTCAACTTTGTTCAATACTAAAGAGTCTAATTTTTCCATGATGAACTTGTTGGCTAAATTATAACCTTGAGTAATTTCACTGACATTTAAACCTAAGGTCAATAATTTTTCAGCGATATTCAAAAATTCTCCAGCCAATATAATCACCAAATTGGTGTTATCACCCATTTCGAATTCTTGTTGTTTGGATGCCATGATAAGAATCTTGACGGCGGGGTGAACAATTTCCAATTCATTGATCATGGTGGCGGCATCATTGGTAACAAAGGTTTTACCAAGCTTATTAACAATGATCTTATTTCTACCACTAGGACCCATAGAAGTTTGCACGATTGAGGAAATTTCTCGAACGGCTTCAATGTTTCTTATGATGGCACCATCTGCAGAAGAATGGGATTGATATCCTTGCTTGAAAAGCCCAGAGTTTGGTGCTTGAGGAAGTTTTAAAGACATCTTAGAGATCTTTCACTATTGCCTTTGATTTTTTCGCGTTGAAAATCGAAAATTTTATTGGGCTGCGCACGTCAAAAATCATACCCTATATTTCATTAAATCTATACGCTACAGTTCTAACTCTGCCAACTCTCTATAAATATTTTTAGCCTGAAGTTATCAAAATTTTTCATTGACCAGACTACTGTCTTGGATTAAATTTATTAATCACTGCAAACAATTCATTCTGGTCCTTCGATTTCAAAGCCCTGCTTACAACATCAAAGTATTTGAATCCCTCAATATTACTAAAATTAGATGTCAGATCATAGAAATCTTTCATCAACTCAAAAACTTTATCGTAAGTATCAAGTTTCCGTTGTAGTTCATCATTAATATTTCTAGCGTCTTGTAATTCATCAATGAGTTGTTGTTGTGCCTGTTTTTTTCTTTGTCTACATTTTGAAGCTGCAAGTCTATTTCTTTCTAATAGCCTATCCTTTTTCCATGCTGCTGTTCCTGGAACTGGTCCGTTGTCTGGGTTGTATATAATTTCGTTATTATATATCAACTGATGGTTTGGTGGTGGAACCCCAGCAAAATCAGAGTGAGAATTTGCTGTTGGTACATTATGGGGTAAAGAGGGGCTTTGATGTAGTTGTTTCTGAGGTGGAGCAGGTGTGGGTGCGTGGATATCTGATGGTTGATTATTTTGTTGACCATTATTTTGCTGACCATTATTTTGTCTTACACCATAATGTTCAGGTAAGTTTGGTTGACCCAGTGGTTCTGAATCATTGGACTGGAAGTCTACTGGAGTGTTATCGGTACTATTGTACCGAAAATTATCATCAAAAACAGCTTCGTGATTGGTAATTTGACCAATTTGACCATTGGAAATGGAAATTCTTCTTCTTAAAGTCGGAACTCCATTCTGATTATGAATAACGTACATACTTTGGTCAAAAAGTGGTGGGTTTGTTAAAGGGTATGAATTTAAATCAAATGGGTTGTTAAATACCACATTATTTCCAGAATCATGTGGCTTATTCTGTTTGGGAATAAGGTTCTCCTGAACCAAGTGGGGTTGACTAGCTACTCTTGTAAGTTGGACTCCTTGAGCATCATTGGTATTTGGATGAATAGCTACATTTGGTGGAACGGGAACCATGTTACCTCTTTGAGGTACTGCTTGTTGAGGCCAGTGCTCTGTAGAATTATTCGGAAATTCCTGTTTAAAGTTATTAATAATTGTTTGGTCCTTTAACAAATCATTTTGTAATGACGTATCGTCAAGGGACGCCAAATAATCTAAAGACTTTTCCATTAGTTCGATTTAATCACCTTTATCTTCCACTTTATATTACAAATTATTCTAAACTTGTCTAAAAACTTTATTGGGGTGGTTCAAGTTAGGAGAAAACGCACTGAATAATTTTTCTGACAAATTGTGTCTCAAAATTTTTTATTATTAAGTTTTGGGTTAATTAAAAGTTACGGGGAAATTTTTAGGATTTTAATGACGGATTATTTTATAATTAAAATAAACTTTTGAAGGCTTGTTTGACGGGAAATTTAACTACAATATGCTATTGTATGCAAGAATCATTCAAAAACGAAGAATCTTCTAGGTCGCCTTAGGCTTTAGCAATGAGACTTCCATACATAAAAAATGACTAGACTATTGTGGCTGCGCACGACTCATGATAGTTTATAATCCACACCGCAGGTTTGAGTGATGCATATTCAATTGATTCATATTCAATTGAACAGTGGGCCTATGCATGATTAATGGACAAACTAGTGGATCAACATATAAGTAAAAGTTTATCGCAATTACCACAGATCAATGAATTGAATCAATTTTTAACTAATCCCCAACAAACTAATCTGCTTCTATTAAAGAAACTTGACAAATTATTAGAGGCTGATTATGATTATAAATTCGATATCATTATTGAAAATCAAAGAGGAATGAAATTTTTTGGCATCCCTTTGTTTTCCAGTAATAGTTTACTCCCCTTAGTAGATCCATCAAATTATCAATTGATAGATGGTACGGATTTAAAGCTAATCAATGGCAATCTAACTAATTTCCCCTTACCTGATTTGAACTGGGAATGGTACTGGGACACATGGTACATTTTAATGTTGAATGATGTTGATGATCAAGGATGGACATACTCCAAAATGTTCTTCAAAAGTCACCATTGGAAGGGGAAGTATTATTTTGGAAATTTCATTAGACGAAGAACTTGGGTAAGGTTAAGAAGGAAACCAGCCGAAGCTGTGCACCAAAACGACGAGGCTGTTGAAGAGATTACTTTCAATAATGATGATGATGCATTAATTAATAGAGAATAGCATTGAATATATATTTATAGGGAACAATTAACCGCCGATTAAAAATTTTGCAACCATTTATAAATGGGTGACCATAAAAGTAAATATATAAACAGCGGTTTCCCGTTTTTTTAACAACTGTAAGATTTTTATTGATGGAATTAGCTTTGTCGGTAATCAATTATAAACATAGGAACAGGGTAACGCTACAACGAGCCTTTGAAAGAATACTTTATGATGTCAATCAACAGAAACATAAAGCATTTTATAAACCACCAGAAATATCTAACTGTTCCCAATTAACTCGACTAATAAATACGTTGCTTAAATATTGCTTGAATAACCATCCTTATATATATAGACTTATTGATCATGTAGAACAAGTGGTGATAAATACTATGGAAAAGTTTCAAAGAAATTGGAATACCACCAGTAATAAGCTTTTAGATTGTTTAGAATCGATTTTAATTAATCCTCCAGCATTAGTGTTCAATACATTACATATGATGAAATGGGTCTGTAGGGCAATTAAAAATATTCTAAACCATTTGATGAAAAGTAATCACTTCACTAACCGCTTGGATAAATTTCTTCAAGAATTAATGGGAAGAATTTTGGCTCTTACTTTAAACAAAATTCCTACTAATCTTTTGCAATATTCAGATAGTTTTAGTTTGAAAAGATTTGAATTATGGAGAGCTTCTATTCAAGTTAAAGAAAAATACGTTCCATTATTATTAATGTCATATTTGAATTTATTTATACATATCCAAGATAAAACAGACTGGAAAATTCATTTACAAATGCTTGAAATCTTATGCTGGTATAACAATGAAGAGTTGTTGACTTTTTATCAATCCAATGTTGACGTAATATCTACATTTTAAACTCTTATTTAAGACCTTTGATAGATCTTTTACTAAAAATGTAGGATAATCCACTTATAATGGTGGTAGCAGCCAAAAAATACTCCAGGTTAACTAATGCAATATTATAATAATCGGTCATGAAGAATTGTTCAATTTGAGTTTTAAACACCAAATTACCAATATAAACCATCTGAAGACCTGTATTGATTTTGGAAAACAAATTAGGTTCAACTTTTACAGTTGGAATGCTTAAATTTGATAATCTCTTGAATGTTTTCGGTGGTGGCAACGTAGTATACCTGTAATAAAGTCCCATCAATGCTAACATTGCATCCTTACCGATTATTATTGCTGCCAAATATCCGGGCATAATATGTCCAATAGATAAAGAAATTGTACAGACTCCTAATAACAACTTATCTGCTATTGGGTCAAGGATTGTTCCCAATATGGATTTCATATTGTATCTTCTAGCAATAAACCCATCCAAAAAGTCCGTGATACAAGAATAGGTGAAAAGTGATATAGCATAATTAGTTTCACCTTTAACTATGAAATAACCAATGAAAGGAGTAGTTAATATTCTAGTCATTGTCAAGATGTTGGGTATGGTATAGATATTATCTACAATACTTTTTTTTGTCAAATCTGGTTGAGTTTTGTTTAAAAGGGAAATCCCAGTTTTAAATCCACGGAATGAAAATTTATTTATAGTTGAATGCTTAAAAGCCAACGTTGAAGGATTAATTCTAAACGCATTGGATCTTACTATTGGTTTTGATTGCGTTCTGAGTAAAGCTCTGTAAACTCCACCACCTACCAAACTCATCTTGATTTTTATTTCCCCAGTCTCAATTTTTGACATCAAAGCTGACATAATGTTATTAAGGTGGAAATTTTTAGACAAAGAAAGATTGGCTTGGAAGATAAATTAAAGAAAGATTGGCTTAGAAGATAAATTAAAGCTATTAATATTAAAGATAAATCTATAAATTTTATTCAAATGCTTTTAAACACTATTTTTGGGTAATCCAGATTCATCAATCAATGATTCTTGGATAACTTGTGGACCTTGACCAATCTTAGTAGCTATTATCTTTGAAACCCCTTTGATTTCAGGGATAATACTAGTTAAGTTGTATTCAACATTAGATTTGGGTTCAACGAATCCTGGGATTTGTTTGAAATAAGGAGCCAATGCACTTAAAATCTTATCTTCGTGTTCTTCTTCATAGTACAACACGGCATTTGGACCGGCATCAAAAGTATAAGCAACAATAGTCTTCCCTTCAACTTCATTAAGTTTATGAATTAATTTAATGATTTTCTTTGAGGTATCAGTTAAATAGAAAATAGGTGGATAAGAATCTAAACAAACAGCATGGAAAGAGTTGGAATCTTTCATGGTTAATTCAGCAAACTTGGGGAAATCTTTATCCAAAATAGATTTTTTCATCTCTTCAAATCTTTGAGGAACAACTTCTTTAATTCTATAATTGAATAAATCAGAAGTGGCAACGGTACTTTGCATTCCTGAAGTTGATGGAACATCTTTCTTGTCATCAGAAACAACCAATATTAAGGCTTTCATATTTGGCCAATGACTAAGAGGGGCAACTTCAACAGCTTTGGAATCTTCTCCATCTTGTTGGTCACCCATTTCCCATGCAACATAACCTCCATACAACGATCTACAAGCAGAACCACTACCTTTTCTGGCAATTTTACTAATTTCAGATAAATCTTGAGGTAACTTGTACAATTGGGAGATTGAAAAAACCAAAGCAGCAAAACCTGCTGCTGATGATGCTAATCCAGCTGCCGTAGGGAAGTTATTTTCAGATACAATATGTAAATTCATTTCTGCTAATTTTGGAGCTGAGGAATCTTCAGATTCTAATTGTTGTCTCAAAGTTCTTAAATCCTTTAAACAAGCTTGAGTTCTTTCACTGGATAAACTTTCTAACTTTCCATTCAACCATAATTGATCTTGAGTGAAGTCAGAAGAACAACTAGCAGTGGTGGTAGCTTTTAAATCATCTTGAGAAAGAGTAACTGAGATGGAAGAATTTGTAGGTAAGTTCAAAGACTTGTCTCTTTTTCCCCAATACTTAAGGGTCTATAGTTAGTAGAAAGCTTTTATAATAAATGAAAAGGATAAAACATACAGCTATATTCACTGGAGCAGTGGCACTGGCACTATAAATCATGTTATAGGTATTAAACGAGCGATGATAAACGAGGAACGCGAGATGAAAAATTAATGAGATTGAAAAATTAATGAAATTTTTCAAGACCAATTTTCATTCTCACTCTCAAATACAAAAATATATTATTACATACTCTACTAGAGAATCAATAACTAAAAACCCTTGTAGGTGGAGTCCTCTCTATCTACTACACGCCCCTATTTTCTGGTCCACTTCCATAATCTGGCCTTACAATCACCACTACCAGTAGCAAAGATCCCTTCAGTACCTTTAGAATTCATCGATACGGCTACGGAAATAACCGAGTTTCTGTGTCCCTGTAACATCAATAAAGGATTACCTGACAATCTATCCCAGAAAATAACTCCTCTATCTTTGGATCCCGATAAAATATATTCATTATTGGGGGTGGAACATACTGATAACACAAAATCTTTATGTCCAATATAAGTCACATCACAAGAAGATTTTTCTCCAGCTGATGAGTTGTCGGATTTCCCTTGTAAATTCCATAATTTGACAGTTCTATCCAAAGAACCAGAAGCAATTTGTCTACCATTGGTAGAAAATGATACAGAATAAACAGAATCTTCATGACCATTTCCTTGTTCATTTCCACTATCGAGTCTTTCAACTAAAAATCCTGTGGTGGAGTCCCAAACTCTAACAGTTCTATCCAAAGATCCAGCAGCTATTAACTGTCCATCTGGTGAAACTGCTACAGTGGTAACCCCGTCTTCAATAGATAAAGTTAAAGAACATTGAGATGATCTTAAATCCCAAATTCTAACAGTTCTGTCTCCTGATCCAGATACCAATCTGTTACCGTCAGGGAAGAAATCCAATGAATAAATATCTTGTTCGTGTCCTCTCAATATCTTAATGATTCTCTTTGTAGTCAAATCCCAAATTCTGATTAATTTGTCTTCTGCACCGGTGGCCAAATATTTTCCGTCTGGCGAAAAACAGACCGATCTGATGTACAAGTCACCATTAGAGTTGGTAGATGATTGCACTTCTTTGTCTCCCTTGTTGTTGGATTCATCGTTGACACCGTTGGAAGAATTATCGTCAATAAGCTTAGCGATCAACTCTCCGGTTTCAACGTTGAAAACTTGAGTGGTTTTGTTACAACCAGTGGCAATAAATTCTCCGTTCTTTGAGAACCGAACACAACAAACAACAGAGGAGTGGTTTAAAGAATGAACCAATTCAACGTCCAAGTCTCTTTTGAAAGCAGGGTTGTACAAAACGTAATAGTCTTGCAATTGTTTTTTGAAATCGGCATTAGCCTTGGTGACATCCAAATCTGATAAGAAAGGAGGAATCTCTTTGATGTGTAACGCCTTTTGGGCAGGGTTAACGATATATTGTTTTTGATCGATTATAGTTAACGCACTCGAGGTTTCTGGATTGATTTCCTCTTTGATTTTAGGAATTTCCTGTTTGGGTTGTTGTTTAAGGGCAGACAAGCCATTTTCGGTTACTGGAGGTAAAGTTTGAGAAGGTTGTTGAGGTTGATGATGGCCCATAGGAGGTTGAGTTGGGGGTTGCTGGGTTGGTGGTTGAGATGGTGGAGGTTGTTGATAGTATGTTTGACCGTTGGACTTGGCTTGTCTATCTCTATTTTCTAATTCAGTTTTCAATCTCAAGATTTCTTCTTCATAGGCTTCTTTGATTTTTCTATGGGCCATTTCTAACTCATAGACAGTCTGTCTAATCTGCTGCATTTCCGCAGTTTGTTGATTATACTTCAAGTCATAATCTTCTTTGACCTGTTTGAAACTAGAAGCTTCGTTCAAAGCAAAGTCAAACTCTTGCTTAACAGCATCCAACAATTCGTTCAATCTTTGTTGGTGTTGTTGTCTTTGTTGAGCTTGAGCCTGTTGCTGTGCTTGAACTTGGGCTTGTTGTTGAGCCTGAGCTTGGGCCTGGGCTTGTTGGGCTACAGCGGCCGAGTTGGGTGTATACACAGACATGACTTGTACTAATCAGTTATATCAATCGCCTAAATGCCTAAATAAATGGCTTAAATAAATTTCAAAGTAAAAAACTATGCCAACGATATAATCAATCACTAAGGCAAACTTCTTTCTTTCAAACGGTCTACAATGTATTGGTCCAAAAATCACTTCTTGGGTGTAAACTAATTGGCTAACGATTTAAGTAACAGGGTGTGTTGAACTTGTAAAGTTTTTTTTTCTCACTTGAAGTTTTTCTTTTCTCAAATTTCAATTTTGAAAGGGGAATCTTACGTTCCACGTATACAGGAGACTTAGGGTGCGATGGCCTATAGTTTATTTAAAGGTGGAGGTTAGGGGGTATAAAGTAGAGCGTTGGGGGAGAGTGATAGGGGTAGCAACGAAGGAAGGTTGAGGATGGGTTGACAAGCATCTGAAAATTTTAGTAGACTTTAGTCGTGGGGCCAGCAACCGATTACCTTGGGACAGGGGGTGCAGGTTGCAATTTTTTTGGTGCACTTCGGATAAAAAGGGGAGAGAGGGTAGGAGGAGGATGGTTGATGGTAGAGAGTTGTTAATAATATGGTAATAAAGGCGGGAGTAAGGTGATTGTATGGAGGTATATAGTTTCCCTTTTTTCAATTTTTTTTAACCCCAAATGTGTACCTTTCAGTGTATCTCTCCCTCAAAAAAGGGGGTGCAAGTTTGATTTTTATTGTTGATGTCGACAAAAGTCGGTTGAGGCGAGAAAAACTTGACAATTTGTATGCCGTTCGTATTTGTGCGACAATTTGTGACGTAGAATGTCGGATGTCGGAAGGGTTTTAAATCTCACTCATAAAATCTACTCACTAAAAAGTTACTATGGTGTATCTTGGAAACACAGTTTTCAGAGGTAAAAAAGCCCAGGAGGCTTATGATAGAACGTTTGCGGGAAAGTATCAGAATTTACTTAAACGAAACCATTTTTTATATTTTGGACTTCCCTTCATGCTCTCTATAGTAGCAGGATCATTATACTTACAAAAATTTACCAGTGTCAAATGGGAACGATACGATGAGAAATACCAACAATTGAATGAAACAGAAATGTTAAGCATGATAGAGAACAAACGTAAAGTTGATAAGAAAGATGATTATTATAGATTACAAGGATTATTGAAGGATCATAATGATGATGTCCAAGATGATTATGAAATGATAAGAATTAAACGGAAGAAAGAAGATGAACCTGTTTGGTGAATATCAAGAAAGATATAAAAGACTAGCATCCTAATTTTGATCTTTATGTGAATTTTTTATGTTCGTTATTCATCACATGTTTTACCCTGTATCTCACTTAACCCCGGAACGACTAATGATGCGATGAGAAATTTTTCAGTAAATATATAATGGTATCTTTTAGTTGTGAAACTTGCAATGATACGATTGTGAAGAAGAAGTTAAGTCAACATAAGCAAAGGTGTAGAGATGCGTTATACACTTGTATTGATTGTAACACAACTTTTTATAACAATGACCATGATAAACATACTAGTTGTATAACTGAAGCTGAGAAGTATGAGAAGGGGATGTATAAGCCTAAGAAGAAGGAGCAGGTAAAGGAGCAACCTAAAGAGGTGAAAACTAAAGAGGTGAAAACTAAAGAGGTGAAATCGAAGGAAGAAAAACCAAAGGAAGAGAAGAAGGAATCAAAAAAATCAAAAGAAAAGAAAGAATCAAAAACTCCATCTTCTTCTCTTGCTGAACTTTTAAAACCAAACAAATCCACCAACTTTAAAAAAACTATCAAGAAATTACCCAAATCCCAACAAAAAGCTTTAATGAAAGATTTGAAAATTATCAAAAATACCGATGGTTCTTTAACTATACAATTTTAATTTATTACCTGTATATACTACCGAAGTCCTTTATTTAATGCCTTATTCATCTTTGTATAGAACTGACTTAATGTATTATATGGAAACGTTAATTTATCACAAAAATATTCTGGTAAAATCTTTAACAACAATTCTTTATCTTTATGAGTACTCAAAAATGTGGGGATATAATTTATCTCTGCCACTGATGAGAATTTCTTAGTAATAACTATTCTGTACTCAATTAACACTTTTTCCACTTTGTCTGTTGTGGAATTTTGTTCCACATCAAAGTAAAACTGATTGTCATCTTCTTCGTAGTTAACTATTCTCAACCCTGTTAGTAACTGTAACATATCCAAGATTATACCTATTGTATCTAATTCTTTGGTAATATCGTCTTTATTGATGATTTCTTCATCTATGTTCCGTTTTTTTCGGATTGGAGAAATAAACAAATCCTTTTTATTTGGCTTAAGGTCTAAATTAGACGTGTCTTCTTTTCCTGATGCTAAAGTGTCTATTATGGCTTGTTTAGCATTGAGTTCTTCCGTCAACTGTTGAATTATTTCTTCATCTTGTTCTAACTTTATTTTGGTTTTGGCCTTGTAGTTGTTGAAGATTTCATCCTGGGAAGTGCTGGTTAATTGATTTATAATATTGATTAAATCATCATTGTTTTTAGCACTAAGGATTTCTTGCTCCGTGATTTTGTTTAATTTTATCGTGTCTTTTTTGATCGGTGTGGCAGTCTTACCTTTACTGGCTACTCTGGTAACTTTTTTAGTGGGAGTTTTCTTTTCAGAGTCTTCCGTAGGTTTGGATACTCTTCTAGTGGGTTTTCTTTTATCAATACTTCTAGTTTGGACCATTTTTTTTTTTTTTTTGTTATCAAAAGTGTTCAATATTTTTAATGTCTTACTCTTTGAACTCTACAGGTTAAATTCCCACAGTCTAGGGCCCTCAATCTAAAGTCTCACAATCTAAATGTACTAACAAATCAGCAGCTTTTCTTTAAACCTGATTTGTTTATACGCGAAAATTGAAAAAGCTTCACATATTTTTTGGTAGGGAATTTTGACATTCATAAATTTCGATATTCATAAATTTCCATAAATTTACATCCAGGGAATTCAATTTAAAATGTCTTTCACTCCCGATAATTTCATCAAGAAACTTGGTTCCTTACAAGAAACTCAGGATTCAATTGTATCTATCTCCCAGTGGGTTCTCTTCCATCACAGACATGCTCAAGAAATCTCCGAGTTATGGAAAGGCTTTGTGTTGAAAAGTTCCCAGACTTCTGCCAAACAACTTTCGTTGTTATACTTATGTAACGATGTTGTACAACAAGCTAGACACAAAAGAAAACCAGAATTCATAAGATCTTTTGCTACGGTGTTACCTGAAGTGTTCATAAATATCCATTCCAAATTGGATCCTTCCATAAAACCAAAGGTGGAAAGACTTGTGGGGGTTTGGGAACAAAGACAAGTTTTCAATAATGATGAATTGAAACACATCCAAGCATCTTTATCAGGGAAATCTCAATCTACACCAAAATCAGAACAGAAAGAACAAAACGTATCTGACGGTGTGGTACCAGAATTAAAACTTATGAACGGATTATTCACTCATATGAATCAACTTATAGATATAAGTCAAACCAATTTAAATCAAGTGGGAATCCAATCCAAAAACTATCTCCCCAGTGATCCTTCAATTTCTGATAATTTACCATCGCCTAAAATTTATATCTCCAAGCTTAACGTGTTGGAAAAATTGTGCCATGCTTCCACCAAAAACATTGAGGACATAAAAAGTGACAGATTGAACATCTTGAAGAGTTTGGAAAACTTGAAGAAACTTGTCGAGGAAGGATTGAAAACAGATGATTCTAAAAAAACTATCATTAACCAAAAATTATCTAAACTTCATAACGTCAGAAACGAATTAACCGAAATGATGGAAGATGATCACAAAAACAGTGATACTGAAGAAGTATCACCAGCATACGATAATGATGAAGATGAAGATATGCCCCAGTATGAAAATGGTAATGATGATGACGATGATGGCATGCTTCCTAGTTATAATAATGATGACAGTGACGATAATTCACCTCCCAACTCCCCGCCTACCAAGAAATACAAGAAGTCTCCATCATCTTCAGGAAACTCAACCCCAGCCCATAAAAAATCTGTGGCATTTTCGGATAATGTTGAAATCAAAGAATACGATAGAGAAAATCGAACTGAAATAATTAAGATTATAAAAAGTGACGATGATCAAACTGAAGCTGAAGATGAGGAGTATGATGCTGGGTTGAGTGATAATTTTTCATCCCACCACAAAGATGCTTTGGAGTTGAAACACAGTCATGATGAACAGAATGGTCAAGAAGAGAACCAAGAATCAAGTGAAAACAGTTCTGTGTTGGATTTATTATCGAAGCTACAGAGTTGATGCTGCTTATGTAAATATACGGTGTAATAATGATATGCTTTTGGACAAGCTTTTTATATGGTAACCTCTGGACAAGTTTGTTACATGATAACCTTTGGACAAACTTCTTACATGATATCCTCTTGTTTGAACCAAAGTGTTGAACGATTTAAATAATCTATACCCATCTTCAACTTTCACTCTATTAGGGTACGGTCTTTTTAATCTTTTTGAAAGACTCATTCTAAAATCATCATTCAGAACTGGTAATGTAGTTGTGAACCTATCAACGACAGTATCACACATATCACCAATAGGAGTGTTAGTTCCCAAATATGCCAAAGACTTAGCTCTAGTTAATCCCACGTACAATAATCGTGATTTGGAAGAAGGAATTGTTTCTTCTCCCGTAAGAATAGATTTCCAAGGTCCATTAGCATACGTAGAAGATCCCATAACAAACACTATAGGAAATTCTAACCCCTTTGCAGAATGGATGGTTGAAGTATTCACCAGATCTTCAGCCACTACCTGAACATCTTCATTATAATTTCTTAAAAAAAAACTTACAAAGGATTCCCCTGTGCTTAGTAAGATATCTTGATCCTTATAGATACTGTAAGACATTAAAATAGATTTGTGGAATGCTCTTAGTTCATTGGATATAAGTTTGTTATGTTCGAAAGTCAAAATTTCAGCTTGGTTTTCGGTGGTACTTTTTTTGATATTGGGTTCGTTCAAGTAATTAATAAGTTCCAGGCCTTCTATTATAGACATCAAAGCATCTAGAATTATTGAAGGGTCTTGATTAGCATAATCTTGGTTCAACTTAGACCTCAGTTCAATTATCAATTCAAGCAAGCTTTGAAACTTTTTCACCACGGAGAAATTCTGTTGCTTGTAAATATTCGATATAGAATATTTCTTATCCATGGGAGCAAAAAAATTAGAGGCCAAATAATCTTCAAACACATCATTTGCCATACCTTCACTTTTCCCCCATTCTCTACTTAAAGAAAAGATCTTACTGATTCTGGTTTTTCCTCCATGATCTCGATCTATAAATAAAAGTAATCCTAATAACGCTAGTTCTGAACCTGAACTTCGATCAATTACGTTCAAAAGATTTATCATCAAATGAACCTTGGTTTTGATCCAAGAAATCGATGACGTAAGTTTATTATACTTAATGCCATAGTTATCACTCAATATTCGATTGATATCTTCCACTTCTTTATTACTACGGGCTAAGATTGCAAAATCAGAGAGTTTAAGTAAACCCCCCAGTTCGCATGTAAGCCGTATTATTTCTTGCACAATAAAATTGTATTCATCGTTGGGGGTTTTAAACACTCTTAAGGTGGGCATGTGGCCTGGTTCATTCACAGAATAAAACTTTCTTACCAACAGACTTGATCCTAAACATGTATCTATGGAAGTTTCTAGAATCTCTGGTGTACATCTAAAAGACTCCTTGATAATCTCATGTTGTACGTCCATGTTGGGGAATTGTTTTTCTAACATTTCCATCATTTCAGGCTTGGAACCTAAGAAATCATAAATACTTTGGTTGGGATCTCCTGCTATAGTTAAATGTTTAAATGTAGTGTCATCATGGCCGAGGGTGGGATACTTTACAACATCTGTGATAACTTCCAATAACCCATCATACATATCTTGAAATTCATCCACCAATATGACTTTATATTCGTGTAATTGAGTAATGGGTTGGCTTTGTTCCAAAGAGATTCTAATGATCCTGGATGCATTTCTTATTAAATCATTATATCTTATCAAACCACTGGAATCCAAATAATCTATCAATGCCTCTATATACTCCTTACTTATATTAAACGTTTCCGCTGCTTGTTCGGCAGTTAATTTGTCACTTCTAACAAGAAACACTAACTCCTCAAATTTCGCAGCCGTTAATGTGCTGCTTATATTTTTACCGTTAAGACGAAGAAATTTACTTCTAAAAATAGACGAAAACTGGCTCCAGCTTAAATCATCTATAAGATGTCTTTTAGGATGCTTCGGTAAATATTGTGTTGAATAACTATCGATAATTCGGGAACAGAACAGATGGAACGTACTTATATCTACCATGGTAGACACGTCTTCACCGGCCACTTCAAGAAGGGAATTACGTAATGAATTAACCGATCTATTGGCCATAGATAGTACTAGTATTTCGTGTGGTTTTATATCGTAATTCTGTATTAAATAAGCTATTCTACTGGTTAGTGTTAATGTCTTACCACTACCAGGACCTGCCTTGACTGATAATATACAATTGTGAGTAGGGGGACTTTCAATAACTTTACGCTGGGAATCCGTAGGACTTCTAGTGATTATATCCGTGCTGTCAGTTGTACCTCCTGCCAGACCACTGCCCATTGTAACGTCAAACGATTCATCAGCCGGCTGAGATTCCATTCTTGAATCGCGAAATTCTCAATCGCGAACTTGGCCATATCTACAGTTTCAATGGCATCGTTAAACTTGCTCAAGGAAGTTCTAAACCAGGGGCTTGGAGATAAATATGTTAATGGAGGTGCTAAGAATACTGATGAACTAAATTTGCAACCAATTCCGCTGGAAAATGAGCCAGTGACAGACATATCTCATTTAACCAAGTATTTAAGTGAAAAACAAGAAACTGGTCTCCTATTGGAATTGATACGAGCTGAAGCTACAAATAACGATGGGGATTTACCAGGAGAGATCAATTCTTTGTCCACGGAAGAATTATTTTTCTTAACGGGGAAATTTGAGGATCATCAACGAGAATTGAAATCTCATATGATTAAGCTTAAACCCATTGAAATAGTGTTGAATGACTTCAATAAAGAATTAAGTGAACTTTCAAATAGTCTTGTTTCTTTGCATGAACAATCCAATAAATTGTCCACCAGTTTAGACACTCAAAAAGCTTCTACTGAAAAATTAAACCCCATAATTCTAGATCTTATGATTCCTCCTGATATTGCTACGTCCATAATGAGTGCTCCTGTTGATGTCAGTTGGTTAGAGAATTTACGATTTATCAACGAGAAAATCCAATTGATTAGAAATGTCAATAACGGTACTTTGGATGAAAGACTTATTCATTTATACAAAGATTCAAAAGCGTTCACACAATTGGTAGAAGGAGTTGATTTTTTAACTATCAAAGCTACTGAGCGAATTAGAGACCATTTAATATCTCAAATAAAACTTCTAAGATCTTCCACGGCAAAATCGTCCCAGGCCATTCAACTGGATTTATTAAGAATCAAAGAAATTATAGTGTTTCTCAAACTGACCGAACCTAAATTGGCATCCCAATTACAATTGGCCTATCTTTATTCCATGAAATGGTATTACCTGGCAAGGTTTGCGAAATACTTATATGCTCTTGAAAAACTTCACTTAAAACATATAGATCTGTCCATGGTATTAGGAGGTAACTCATCTGGAGGTGAAGATAAATTTTCGTATTTAGGCAGTGGGTTGAAAAATTGGATTTATTCAGGAAATAACAATCTTCATCCTACAAATAATCAAGGACCTCCAGGAATGCCCAGTCAGAATAAAGTCACTTTTACGGAGTATCTTTCTTCCGTAGATAAAAGACTAAGCATTCTTCAAAAAGATCCTGAAGCCGGCCATAAAACTGCCATCCCAGCCCAAATCGCTGAAACCACACCGTTTGCATATTGGATAGAATTTGTGTTCAACCAGTGGTACACCGCGTTGATTGACAATGTTATAGTGGAATACTTATTTGTGGTAGAGTTTTTCTACCAAGGGGATGAAAAATCTCATACCGTAGAAATCTCCAACCTGGCAGGTGAAACCGAAACAAAAGATTGGGCTTCTCTTGTATTTGGTGAAGTTTATGGTATAGGTAAAGAGTTTGTAACTTGGTTGATCACTCATCTGCCTTCGATATTTCTGGCCAATAGTCGTGCTGCCACTTCATTTCCAGCTTCCAGAGTATCTTCTGGTTTAAGTGGCTCACCCCACGGAAGTTGTGATGCTTATGCTCTTTTGTTGATAATTCGAATTATTCAAACGTCTCAAGTTCAATTACACAACGAGTTTCATATTCCTGTACTTGAAGACCATATAAATGCATTGTTATTAACTCTTTGGCCCCACTTCACACGGGTGATTGATTTAAACTGTGACTCGATGAAAAAATCAGTTATAAATGTCAGTGGTAGTAAAGGTAATCTTGCACCTACCACAATAACCCAACAGTTTGGTCGGTTTTTACTGGGTTTGCTTAAACTTAGTATTCTCGATCCAGATTCAGAAGAAAAGAAACAACAGACTTTAAGAGGTGAACCTCTTTTTACATCTATGACCAGGTTAAGGAATGATTTTGAAAATACCTTAACAAAGCTAAGTGGGCAGTTTAAGAATCAATCAGAAAGAGAAATTTTTTTGTACAATAATTACTTTTTGATTGTGAATATTTTAAAAAATGAAAATGACGTTAAGAATGATTTCATTGAGGAACAAATCCAGCATTTTGAGCTATTGTGCAATGCTTATAAGAAGTAAAATAGAGTTAATGTATATTAAATCTCATTGGTTTAATCGGCCTATATCTCACAGAGTTTGGCTAATAATCCACACAACTGTAAATACGTGGAAACCCCCTCAAGAATTCTCATATGAGTAAACCCTATTTGTTTTATCACTTCTAACCGTTTCTGTTCATTAATATCCGGTAAAGTTTTAGCCACTCTAAAAGCCAGGGTGATTATATCAACAGCCGAATACCCTTTCTTCCATAACCCATCTAGTAAATCGACAGCTTCATCTATTTTTTGGCCCGTACAACAAAATGCCAACATTTTCTTTATCACCAAAGGATGCGGTTGGTCTACAATTTTAAATACATTTATATCATTAACCAATCCAAACCCAGCTACCGTACTTTGAAGATTATTGATGGCTTGTCTCATATCACCTTCGGCAGTAAAAATCAATGCCTGCAACCCTTCGGTATTGAACTTAACATCTTCAGCTTTAGCTACTTCAAGTAATCTCGTTAACACTTGTTCGTCTGAAAGTTTGTTATATCTCAAAATAGCACAACGAGACTGTAATGGTTCAATGATTTTCAGTGATTGGTTACAGGCAAATGCAAATCTGGTGGTGTTGGAATAAATCTCCATCGTTCTTCTCAAAGCTTGTTGGGCACCTGGGGTCATTGAATCCGCTTCATCTAGAATAATGATTTTATGTCTTCCAGGAGGTAATTGGATTTTAGTTTGTGCAAATTGTTTGATTCTGTTTCTGACAACGTCAATACCTCTATCATCAGAAGCATTTAATTCTAAGGTTGCTTGATGGTAAAGTTCGGGTCCTAATAATTCAAGGGCTAAACAATGAATCGAGGTAGTCTTTCCAATACCTGGTAATCCAGAAATAATCATATGAGGCATGTTACCATCTTGGGCTATAAGTTTTAACCTTTCAACAGTTTCTTCATTTCCTACAATGTCGGCTAATCTATGGGGACGATATTTCTCAACCCAAGGGAGTTCTAAAGTGAGAGACCGTTCTTTTGTCATGATGAATTAAAATTGAATACGCGTTGTGAAAAATTATTTGAGATTATAGTACAGGATATTTAGTTATAAAAGATCTGGAGTTAGGGATGGGAGCTTGATGAGTTCTTGGTGAGTAATTGATGGCTCTTTGATGAATGTTTGGTATTTTATTATTTTTTTCCTTCCTTCTCTGTTTCTTTCCCTGCCTTTCCCTTCTCTGTTTTCTTTCCTTTCTTCCCCTTCTCTGTTTCCCCCTTCCCTGGCTTTTCCTTTCCTATAGGAGCACTTGTTGATAAAAAGTTTATAGCTGACTTCTTATACTCACCACCTCTTAAATAAGGCACATCCACAGCTGGAATGGTTTCTATCAATTCACTCAAAGCTTGGGGCATCTCTTTAACTGCTATTATACCACCCTCAGCTCCAAGTATATTTGAAAACTCTGCATTTGTTCCTTTTGGCAATTGAACTAACTTCACTTTGTTCACCAACGCTTCAGAAGCTGTATAAGTTAAAACTGGAAATGCTTGGGTCAAAATATCAGGTTTTATGTCATACTTACATACAAAGACTGCTTTTATATATTTTTCATTCTTCATTTCATTCTTCATTTTATCTTTTATTCCATTCTTTGCTTGTGCTTCTAGTGCTCCTACAACATTATTAAACCCCACAATCACATGCTCCAACACTTCTGGTCTTTTATCAACATCTTCGAATGCTTTATTATGTGTCCCTATAGGTTCAAGCACAAGTTTTAAATGCTGTACTATATCCCCGGCCAAAGTTGGCTCAATAAACGGCCATCGGCTCTGAGTAAATGGGTTATCTAGCACAGGCTTAAATACTTGTCTTCGCCTTTTTTCTCTTTCTTTCAACAGGTTTCCCGTTGGTTTTGAAACTTTAGACATCTCAGTCTCAAAATCTGAATTTTTCAAATCTCAATTTATTTCAAAATCTCATTCAAAATCTACAATAAGAGCAAAACTTGTGTATACTAACCTATTTATAGGGAAACAATTATACAAAAACACCCGTCTATTCGTCTTTTTCTTCCTTAGGCTTCTTTTCGCCTGGAGAGTAAGTGGGGCTTCCAGGAGAGTAAGAAGGACTGGTGGGGGAGTATGAAGGTGAGGTGGGGGAGTATGATGGACTGGTAGGTGAATAGGATGGTGATGTTGGGGAGTACGAGGGACTTGTTGGGGAATAAGACGGACTCGTAGGGGAGTAGGATGGTGATGTTGGTGAGTAGGATGGGGAAGTGGGGGAGTAGGATGGTGATGTTGGTGAGTATGATGGTGATGTTGGTGAGTAGGAAGGACTGGTTGGGGAGTACGATGGACTGGTTGGGGAGTACGATGGACTGGTTGGGGAGTACGATGGACTCGTTGGTGAGTACGATGGACTTGTAGGTGAATAGGATGGACTAGTTGGTGAATAGGATGGACTTGTAGGTGAATAAGATGGACTAGTTGGTGAGTATGAAGGACTTGTAGGTGAATATGATGGTGATGTTGGAGAATATGATGGACTGGTAGGTGAATATGATGGACTCGTTGGGGAATACGATGGAGAAGTAGGAGAATACGATGGACTCGTTGGAGATCCTCCGTAACCCGGACTTGTTCCACCGTAACCTGGACTAGTAGCACCATAAGAAAATGGTGAAGTAGCTGCTGGTGAAGTAACACCACCATAACTGGTCAAAGCACCGTTTTCACTAACTTGAGCAGTATGGATAGGTGAAAATCCGGCACCTTCTTCAAATTGGATCTTATCATCTTCCATATCATATTCTCTGTAAGGAGTAGCACTACCGTCAAACTCTTCAATTGGTTGTGATCCTTGCAACATCTTATCATCAATCATCACATCAAAAGCACCGGTACCTAATGGAGCCATTTGTCCCAACATAACATTTTCAGAAATACCTCTACAATCATCTAATTCTGCTGACGAACCAGCTTCCAACAAGATTTCCACGGTCTCTTCGAAAGAACATCTCATCAACGCACCAGTATCAGCTCTATTGATACCATGACGAGTGATGGCCATCAAATGACCTCTAGAAGTCATGACGTCCACCAAAATAGCCATATGACGATAATTAACATAAGAACCATCAAAGGCAATAACATTCAAAATTTCCTTGAACAACGCGGTTCTGGTAGCTTCAATACCCAAAACGGAAAGAATCTCAATGAAATTATTCGAATAGGTTCTAGAAGCATCGACACCAGGAATACTCATAACATCGGCCAAATTAACCCCATCGGTTTCCAACACCCATTCTTGTCCTTGCTGGTATTCACCAGTTCCATCAGGTGCATTGACCTTATGTTGCATCATAAACACTCTGATAATACCTGGAATACCTCTTAAGGAAATGGACTCCAACATATGACTTTCGATTCTCTTCAAGATTTGATCTTCTTCAGAATCTTCTTCGTCCAATGTCTTAGGATCCCTAACAACTCTACATCTAATAATCAACTTGTCAGCAGTATCATCAGACCAAATGACAAACAAATCTTCTCCGAAATTCTGAGAAATCTTTTCTGCCACTTGAGACATGGTCAACTGTTTATCCAACATTCTAGCTCTGTCCAATTCCAAACGAAGAAGCCAAGGAGATTGCTTTTCAATAGACTCTTCAACTTTTTCATCGGGAATGGCAAAGTAGGCCTCAACAGTATCGTAATCTTCTTCAATAACCGTACTTCTTGGATCAGGATCATAGAAAATCTCTGTGGCAGCAGTGACATTTTTCAATGTGGTATGTTCAATGGCTGATTGAACAACCTTGGCCTTTTCAATATCATTGGCAGCATCTTTCTCCAAATACACCGTAAGTGCAGGAGTCTTGATGTTTTTGGCCACGTTCAAAATTTCCTTAAGACGAGGAACCCCCAAAGTAACATTCTTGGAAGAAACCCCGGCATAATGGAAAGTGTTCAAAGTCATCTGGGTGGCTGGTTCACCAATAGATTGGGCAGCAATAACCCCTACCATTTCACCAGGATGAACCACGGACTTTTGGAACTGAGCATCGATTTCTCCCATAACCCATTCAAAAGAGACCCGGTTCAACTTGAACTCTTCAATCACACGACGAGAAGCCAATCTAGACCGAAGTAAACATTGGAATAATAAGGTAGCGTTTTCTTGTGCTTCCTGAGCAAGTCTGGTGCTACCTCTAATAACCAAAAGTTTCTTACAAAGTTCTCTAACACCCAAAACAATTTCATCAAGTTTCAAATCCGACACTTTTTGTCTTCCAGAGTGGAAGATTTGTTGAGAATTTTGGATGATACGACGTAAGTTGACAGGAAGTGGCCAACTGGAATCACCATTGGTGAAACATACTCTGCGTAAGTATTCACGGTCATCTTTCAATTGTTGATATTCTTCATCTAAAAGTCTTTGTAATTCAATGTCCCCTTTAATTTCTTTACTGGACTCAATAGATAATTCATCATTGATGATATCAACTTTAAACCGTTTTTCAAAAGCAGCGTCTGATCCTGGAATGGTATCAACAGATTGTTTTTCCACTTGGGTACCATCCATACCATCTTCACCATAGATGAATTGAATGATATCTCCCAAGGAGTTTCTGGTGGTACCATCGTAATGAACCATAATATCTTCCAAAGCTTTAACCAAACGACGTTGAATATACCCGGTTTCGGCGGTTTTCACAGCAGTATCAATCAACCCTTCTCTACCGGCCATAGCGTGGAAGAAAAATTCTTGGGGAGTTAACCCTCTCAAGTACGAGTTTTCCACAAACCCTTTAGATTCAGGCGAATAATCATCCTTGGTGAAATGAGGAAGTGATCTGTCGGAAAATCCAAACGGAATACGTTTACCTTCCACAATCTGTTGCCCCACACAAGCAGACATTTGGGAAATATTAATAAACGACCCTTTGGAACCAGAAGTAACCATCTGTTTGACATTGTTCAAATCTTTCAAGTTCATTTCCGCCGAACGACCAGCAGTATCTCTCGCTTGATTTAAAACACGAGAAACATTGTGTTCAAAAGATTCCCTTAAAGTCATACCGGGTTCAGGATCCAATTTATTCAATTGCGCATTCAAAATGATTTCTTGCACTTTGGTTTTGGCTTCTTCAATGGTAGAAGTAACGGTGGTCATAGTATCGGAATCAGCAATGGTATCACCAATACCAATAGAGAACCCATTATGTAAAAGCCAGAAATTCACCACTTTTTGAATGGAACTGAATAACTGGGCACATACTTGAGGTCCTTTTTCTCTCATCACCGTATGGATCAATCCTCCTCCAGTGGCACCTACAGTTTTCTTATCAACAACACCAAACATGATTTCACCATCAACAATCAACATACCATTATCTTTAGGACTGACCAAATTACTTTCCAATCTTTGTATATGAATACCCTTGGGGATGGTCATAGATAAAAGCTGTTTACCCGACCATAAAGGTTTGGGTTTTATTATAGCAGGCGGTGGAATCACCCCGTCCCAGTTGGGGATCCAGTATAACATATTCATAACCTGGTCGTATTCTATGAAAGAATCACGAAGAGTCATTTTACGAATACCACACAAAGTATCTTGCACAATCCCCATAACAGGTTTATTTGATTGTGGAGACACAATTTGTAAAGGAACCGCACAAATTTGGGACAATTCCGCCCGGGTTTCGGGCGATTGAGGAACATGTAAATTCATTTCATCCCCATCGAAATCAGCATTATATGGAGAAGTGACCGATAAATTCAATCTGAACGTGGAATAAGGCATCACCTTGACTCTATGAGCCATCATAGACATTTTATGTAACGAAGGTTGACGATTGAACAATACAGGATCATCGTCCATCAAGTGACGTTCCACTTTCCAACCATACTGTAATGCAATATCCCCTGCTCTTTTATTATATCTTAAGTCAATACGATCACCACTGTCTCTGATTACATATTTGGCCCCCGGGTGTTCATTGGGTCCATTTCTGACGTACTCAGTAAGACGGTGAATATTAAAAGGGGTGACAATTTCAGGATAAGATAATGTTCTGGCAATAGAGATTGGGACCCCAACTTGATCTAAATCTAAGTTAGGATCACCAGAAATAACCGTACGAGCAGAAAAATCCACTCTTTTCCCCATTAAATTTCCTCTTAATCTTCCTTCTTTACCCTTCAATCTGGCTCTGATGGATTTGATAGGACGTCCAGTTTTCTGTAACGCTTGCGGTTGTCCGGCAATATCATTGTCCATATAAGTAGCTACGTGGAACTGTAATAAAGCTTCAAACTCACTGATAACATGTTGAGGAGACCCATCCATTTCAAGACGTTGAACATTAATATTGGCCTTTATTACATCAGCCAACTTGAAAGTCAAATCATCTTCACCTCTGGCAGTATCATTAAAGGCAATGGAAGGTCTGACTGGTGGCGGAGGAACTGGTAAAACGGTTATTAACATCCATTCAGGTCTGGCATAATCTTCATTAAATCCTAGTCTTTGACAATCTTGAGAATTGATATGACGTAAAACATTTAAAATTTCTGAAGGAGACAAAAGACGACGTTCAGGTTGTTCTTCTTCAATTTTATTTTGTTTCCAGGTTCCCCAAAGTTTTAAACCATCTCTACGAACGGTTGGTTGAGTATGACCACAACCTCCTCTACCATTTTCAACACCTTCAGGATCAGCTTCACAAATCATTTTAGTTTTACAAGCATTCCATACGGCATTAAATCGCTTTTTGGGGTCTCTTATCTTAATGGCTTGACCCATAGCTTGGTTGGATTCATCCAATAATAATTTCCCACAATGCATACAAACACATTCACAAACTTTTTTAATCTTAGCAATGAACCCAATGTGAAACACGGGTTTGGCCAATTCGATGTGTCCAAAATGTCCAGGGCATTCAGCCATATCTTCACCACAAGTTTGACATTTGAAATTTCTATCAATGGAACCTAATCTTGGATCGTTCAAACCTCCTTCTCGTGGTTTTTTGGTGGATTGGTCAATAGTTTCAGGATATTCAATCTTGGCCACGGAAATGGCTCTTACCTCTTCAGGGGATAATAACCCAAATTGTACTTCCTTCACTGACCTTAAAGGTGCACTTGAATGTGGAAAATCCCTACTCATTGTTTTTCTATTTTTTTTGGTTTTTTATTTTTCTTATTTTTACAGTTGAATTAATCTATTAAATTTACAAAAAAAGGTTATAAAACTGGCAATCAAACAAATGAGTGCTATATTCTATAAGTACCTTGGGTTATTGATGGATTAAGTCAGGCCACAAGGATGAGTAAGGTTTTTGAAGAACGCTTGACAAAAAGTGTATTTTTCAAAGGCGAAAAGTTGGAAATACCGCGCGGTATGAGATATGTGTGCGGGATGATATTTACTTAAGAGGGATGGGTTAGTATTATATTGACACCTTTTATTTAAGAGAAGAACTTGGCCATGGATTTCTTCTGTTTGGCACGACGATCTTTAATGGATTGTTTGGTATCATTCAATCCTTTAATGATAGCACCATCTTCTGGAGAATATTTCAAAGCTTCTTCTAAAGTGTTTTTGGCTTCTTCTTCATTTTTCACTAATAAAAGCCCCATTCCTTTTCTATATAATGCTTTAGCCTTGGATTTATCATCTCCTTCACCTATTTCTTCCAAAGCTTTATTGGAATTGCTAACTACATTCTTACCATTCTTCAATTTCAACGCTACCAAGGAAGCATTCAAATAACATGATTGTTTTAAAGTTTTCAAAGTTTTCAAGTTTTCTTCCAGAAGATCTTCAGGGAAATATTCTTCAGCAAAACTAATAGCTTTGGCGTATTTTTCGTATGATTTTTCCAAGTTTCCACCTTTTAATTGGGCAGTACCAATATCTTTCAATGCAGTAATAGCTTTGAACACTGATTCGGGTTCATTCACGTCAATACTGGAATCATCATTAATTGATTCTTCATAAATATCTCCAGTTCCATCATCCTTTTTAACAGGAACATAGTCTTCAGGTAATTCTCCACTATCAGCGATAACCCAATCTTCTGCAGGTCTATCACTTGCACCTTTTTCACATTTTTCAAGTTTTCTAACAATAGCTTTTCCTTGAATAACTTCACCAAATACAACATGTTTACCATCCAAATGAGGAGTTGGAACAGTGGTGATGAAAAATTGAGATCCGTTAGTATTAGGACCAGCATTTGCCATAGATAACAAGAAAGGCTTATCGTGGACTTTTTTGAAATTTTCATCTTCAAATTTGGCACCATAAATGGATTCTCCTCCAACACCAGTACCGTCAGTGAAATCACCCCCTTGACACATGAAATCTTTTATAACACGATGGAATAACGACCCTTTATAGTGGAGAGGAATACCAGATTGAGTGTTTCCTTTTTCCCCAGTACAAAGGGCTCTAAAATTTTCAGCTGTTTTTGGTACTATATCATTGTACAATTCGAAAGCTACTCTGCCTTGGTCTACACCACCGGCAGTGATATCAAAAAAGACTTTAGTTCTGGACATTATTAATGGAGATTTAAATTTCCATTGATTTTCTAGAAGGTGAGAAAGATGTATACAGGATAATTTTTCAGACCACCAGGGCTAGCATTTAGAAATTGTTGTTAGCACTGTCTTTACATAGGAGGTTGTTCAAATCAAACCTTGTTCAAATTGCAAATTTACATTAATCTAATATCAACTAAAATCAATTGGAGTTTCTTACAGGATCAAAATATGGATGTGCCATAGCTTCCTTTGCTGTCAACCTCTCTTGATGATCATACCTAAGTAAACTATCTATTAAATCCAAAAATTCCTCTGACACCAAGTGTTGGTTACCCGAGTTTATAAATCTTTTCCAAGGTCTTCTATTGTAATAACCCAAGTCTTCATATTCTTCTGTCAAAGATAAATTATACTTCTTCAAATATTTCTGTAAGTCTTCAGACCCCAAAATTCTCACGATTTGTACCAATTGATCAGTATTGGATTTCCCATGGAAAAATGGTTCTTTTTTGAACACCATCGATGCAAACATACACCCATACGACCAAAGATCCAACGAATAATCATAAAATCTGAAATCAACCAATAACTCTGGCCCTTTGAAATATCTCGAAGCTACACGAACATTGTATTCAGTTCCTGGATGATAATATTCGGCCAATCCCCAATCGATTAATCGAATAGTTCTTTGATCATTATCAATCATAACATTGTGAGGCTTAACATCTCTATGCATTATCCCCATGGAATGACAATAATCCAATGCCTTGAGTAGTTCAAACATATAGTACCTGATATCAAGATCGTTGAATGTAGGATACAAAGTTCTAAAATCAACATTATTAACATATTCAAACACTAACGCTGGGGTTTTCAGCAGCGGTTCCCTTACAATATCAAGTAAAGTGATAATATTGGGACCGTCCACCAAATTTTGTAAAATGGAAATTTCTCGTTTAATCTTCTTCCTCTTCACGGGTTTCAATACTTTTATCACACATTTGTCACCTTTGGGCAATTCAATCCCCAAAAACACTTCGGAGTATTTCCCTCTCCCCAATTTCTTTATTACTTCGTACTTATCTTGAGAATTCCATTTAAGGATTAAGTTCTCATAGTCCCAAAACGTTTGAGGTTTTGAAGCTAAAGCGTTGGTATAAACTTTTGAAACCGACGTCATTGGCCTTAATTCAATTTCTTTGGTATCTCCTTTCCCTAATGGTAGAATTAACAATAGAAACGATAAGAATACAACAACTAATGCTCTTTTAAGAATTGTGGTAGTTTTTTTGCGAAGATAAAAGATGAGAGTAAAGTTTTGGAAGATAAGATCTTTGGGTTGTATTACTTGGCATAAACGTGAAGGGCTATTTTATAATCATACAAACGTATATTTACTAAGAAACATTCCCAACAGTTCTATTCACTTCAAGGAAAGGTTAGAGAATCCTTCTAATGGACTCTCTTTGGCCTTTCTACGTCTATTGGCCAATTTACTATTAGACACTTTATCACTAGCTTCCTGTATTCTTTGTAATTCTTGATCTTTTTTCATCAATTTTCTACCACCTCTTTCTAATTCGTAATTATCAAGGAAATCGTCCAACATGTCTTCAAAATCACCTCTTTCTTCTGCCATGTCAAACTGCTTATAATCTTCATCTTCTTCTTTCTCAAAGTCTTTGTTTAATTTTTCAAATCTGTCATCCAATAAAGTTAAACCTTCCGTACGGTAAACGGCAGAGGATGACATGGAAAAGGAAGAAGTGTCGGTCATAGCACCTTTCTTTTTTCTTTGTTTCGTTTTGGATTGTTTTTTACCAACTGTGGGTAATTCTGGTAACGTATCTTCATCTTCAAAATCATCTTCAGAGTCAAACTCATTTTCAGAATCTTTATGATCTTTTTTAAATCTATTAAAATCTTTTTCCCATGCAGTATCTATAACAATGTTTTTTTCCACTTCTTCAGGGGCTTCTCCTTCATTATAAGGTAAATCTTGTTCATAAGCTTGATCATTTACAAGTTCATATTCTGGCTCATCTTCATATTTTTGATATTCATCTTCATAATTATCTAAATCCCACTCATCAAATTCTTCTTCATCTCCATCAGCTTGACCAGATTTCAATAAATCGTTAAATATATCCTGATCTTCGTCCTCAGCTTCTTCTTCTATGTATGCCTCATCCTCTAATGCTTCAAGAGCTTCTCTTAAACGAGGATCCATATTGGGATTAAACCCTCTTAAATCTTTAGGAATGTTTTCTAAATCTTCTTGAGTTATGTTATTCTTCTTTTCTGAAGGTAATTGGTCTTTGAAAAGTTCCATTATATCTGCTTTCCTCTCCTTCTTGTCTCGTACATCTTTCTTCTTTTCTATAAACACAGCATCTTCTGCTTTTCCCATGGGTTTCAAATGTTGCATATAGTCATACTCTGTATCATCATAGTAAATCCCATACTGAGCTGCCAACCCTTCATTGTCTCTGACTTGATTCACTCCATCACCTAATTTTTTTTCCAACTGTTCAGATGAGTATCCTTTTTTCTGATTCACTGGAACAAGAACATGCCTAGAAGCATCATTGTCAAAGTATAATTCATCATCATGTGCTCTATGAAGAAGAGAGAATGTAGTAGCCTCTTTCTTGTTAAATCTTCTTCTTGGAGGCATCGATATTCTTGGATCTCATCGCATCGAAAAACGAGCATAGAAAAGAGCGTGATAAGATAAGATGAAAAAGACAACTAGAGGCTGTAAAGAAACCTTAAAAGAGATAATCTAAGAAAAACTCAAGAAACCCGTAATATCTATAATGGTATAATATTCTCTATACACTTTTTAATCATGACGTTTGTGAGATTCCACAATAATAGCTTTCCAATCACTAAAGTAAATTACTATAGCTTCTGAGACTGCGAGAAAGGCTACTCCTACAATCAACCCTACCCATAATCCTGCTACTCCATACTCAAATGGAAATGCTAACACATATCCAATAGGTAATGCTATCACATAGTAAGAAATCATATTTAAAATAGATCCAATTCTCTGTTTACCTTGTCCTCTAAGCACACCAGCTCCTAAAACATTGAAAGAATCAGCAATCTGGTTGATGGCAGTCAAAATCAAAAGCTTTTCAGCAATATCAAGAACAGATCTATCATCGGTAAATAAAGCAGCCAATGGTACACGACCCAAGAACAATAACAAGAAATTGAAAACTGCAAGAACGGAACCCAAAAGAACAAACACTTGTAAAACAAGTCTAGCAGCCCAAATATTTTTCAGTCCCACAAAGTGACCAATTCTAGTGGTAATGGCCACAGCAACTGCAAAGGCCAATTGGAAAGCTGAAGATCCGACATTGGAAGCAATGGACTGAGCAGCTAAAGCTTCAGTTCCAAAAGAGGCTGCAAAAATTGTCAAAACTTCAAATGCGAGATATTCAGCCTCAACCATAATGACCCCAGGAACAGCCAATTTTAACATGGGAGCCCAGTTCATGGAAGCTTTGGCAAAATCAAACCCATTCCAACATTTCTTACCATCAACAAAAACAATATAAAGACCCATCAAGATGGTGATGAACCAGTAAATGATACTACAAGCAATTGGTGCTCCTATATATCCCAAACCAGTGGTTGGGTGCCATACCAATAAGTAATTTAACAAAAGATTTAAAGGCGCTGCTATCAATAAAATGTATGTGGCAGCATGGAAAATGTGTTGAGCTTGTAAAAATCTCTTACCTGTTTCAAACAAAAACAAACCTGGGGTCCCAAAAGTCAAGATTCTCAAATATAATTGGGTCATTTCTGCCAATTCTCTATCCCCCACTAAGGGAGTCAAAATACCAGCAGAAAACCACCATACAAACACCAAGGGGAATATAGTAACAGTCAAACACATCAAAGAACATCTTTGGAAGTAAATCCCCACATTATGTAAGTCTCCTTTACCATAGGCCTGAGAACATAAAGAATCAAGACTGGTAGACATTCCTTGGTATACGGCCAAACCGGTGATGTTGAACGTACAGACCGCTAACGAAGCAGCTGCTAGTTCTTTGGCCCCCAATTTACCAGCTGAAAAAATGGTAGTGACTGAAAGAAAGTACTGGAGGAAAAAACTGACAATTAAAGGACCAGAAGATTTAAGTGTGAACCCTAATTCTGATTTGAAGGTGAATAATTTTTTATCTATATTTACATCTTCAATAGTATCATAAGAGTCAAAGGCTCCTGTTAATAACTGTTCCTCACTCATGCTTAGGGTATAATAAATACTAAAGGTATAATTTAGAAATATAGCTTATCAGAGTTGCGCCAAACGCGGAATCCCAACGGTTTACCCAATGCGGTAGCTGGTTGCGGAACCTAAGATTGAAATGAAAGGTTTTGAGTGATTCAAAAATGGCTTTGTCTTTATCCCCATATTATGAACAGTCGGAGGTAAAGTTGTTTGTTTTCAAGTTCTGGAGTTAAATAATTTGAGGTCTAATTGTAAATTATAGTGTACAATAGAGCAATTAGATCCATTAAATCCATTAAGAACCTACTGGGGAAAGTGGTATTAACCAAAATTACATCAATACATTACAAATCTTGATTATATTAATTTTACAAACATTAAAGTGTTTCTGGTCTATTTTTAAAAATGTTCTAATTATCAATTCCTATCTAAAGCAATCCGAGCAATACCAATGGAAACATAGGAATGGTGTATTTCAACACATTAGCAGCATCAGTTGAACTTTCAGTCTTTGGGGAACTGACCTTAACAGTTGTACCGGCTTCCTTTTCAGCATCTGCTAAATTTCCGTCGTACCAGCCAGGTCCAACCCAACCATCTTCATCGGATCCGTGTAAAACTTGACCTGGTTGAAGCGCAGCTATTGATGAAATCAGGAAATCAGAACTGGTCAAAGTTATGGTAGTAGACTCATCTGACACGGTGAGTGTAGTCACATTTATTTGAACAAGTGGATAGTAAGTACTTGTATCATATTCTGTTGAGGTATATGTTGTATCACTCTCTACATAAACTACACCTTCTGAAACGATAACTCCATAAGGTGGAGACTTGGTTGAAAGATCGAAGGGGAGATTACTAAATTGATCAAGATCCGAAGTTGCTAAAACTTGAGCAAAAATGGAAATGAATGGTAATAAAAACATGTCCTTATGGACAAAAAAAGTGCCATTCTGCTGAACTTTATAGTCGTACGTAGAAAAGCCAGAAGTGATCCTTTTTGGATAAAGCCGAATGACAGACTTGGTTACATACACACCTTACATCAAAAATTCGTGCTTGCCTGAGGTCTATGCCAAGGCAGCTATTCCGACGAACTTGAAGTGAAAAAGTATTTTGTGAGGTAGAGATATACAGGGTGGTAGATGGTGTGCAATATAGAAGACAAAAATGAATTAGAGCCATTTTCTGTCTATGTATAGTTGTACTAAACATGGAAAGAAAATACCAAGAGAGACAGACATTCGGTAAAACATTCCTCAACTTCCAAATAAGCGACATTACATATAAAGGCCAATGGGCCACGGTAGAAAAAAATAATTAATGCCATTTAATGTTCGTATTTTTGTACAAAAAGGTAAGGGTTTGAAATAAAATACGAACAGGTTTATAATATTGACCTATAAAGGAAACACATCATACGACTTTTGAAATTGTTGATTCAAATTATTGATTCAAATTATTAATTCAAATTATTGATTCAAATTGTTGGTGAATTAGTTGTATAGTTTCCGTATTTTTACGAGGCGATTTCTTAAGAACGCCTTAGACTTGCATCTCCAAGACGAGCAAACAGTGCAGCACTAGAATATATTGGTAAAGGACAAAGCTTACCTACACTAGTTTTCATTCCTGGTTTAGGGATCTGTATATCTTTGAGATTGTGGTACGAACTGTAATCAATCTTTTACAACAAAGTAAATTCAAAGTTTAAGTGTAGTTTGATTTTAAAGTTGCAGATCACCAGAAATTGCAGCCATTATTTTGCAGCTTTAGTTCCAACTACGTTGTATATTATATACTTTAAATTAACTATTCAGATACGCTGAACAGGTACAGTAAGAGAAATTAGATGAGATGGTACATAAATTTGTCCCATGAAGGCAAGAATACACTCTTCATATATTTGTTCCATCATAATCTTTACATAAGGCAAAAATACTGTTCATTTGAACTCTTCATAACAGCATCAACAAGGAGTTAACAGAATATAAAAGTCGAATTATTAACGTAGAAGCAACTAGTTTGCTTTGGATCATGCGATAATGGAATTTTCAAAGTCTTTCCACTGTCAAAGACTTGACTGTTGGTGCTAGTTATAATCAAAGATGATTTCGAAACTGATACTTTGATGTTTTCGTACGGAAGATTTGATTCAAATTTTATGGCAAGGGAATAGAAATCATCTAGAACTTTTTGAAAACTGACATTGTATTTAATGGTTTCTGGTACTGTTTCCCTCACAACTTCTTTTGGCTTTCTAGGTTGGATATCTTCAATTTCCTCTATCAATGGTCTTTTCTCCGGAGTGTTCTTAAAAATATCAACGTTACTATCAGTTTCATCATCCACCATATCATTGTTCATTTCCTCTATCAAGCCCAATCTTTCATCTTTCTTTAAATCATTGATTCGTTTCTGTAACGCTGAACTGCTGAGTTCACTCTTTTTCATTTCCGTTTCCGTCAATTCACCTTTACTTAGCATTTTGGGTGTACTATACTCTCTGTCAAGTACAATATTGTACAACAACTCCACTGCTTCTATACACCATTCATTTAGTATAGATCGAAGATCCAAGTTTATCGTACACCATCTCAAACAAAGTTCATTAATACAACAGTCATAACATAGAGAACTCTCCCCTTTCTTATCTTTGGCTTCTTTCTCTCGTGATACAACTATAGGAATCTCCCATTTATTATCCACTATTAGAGGGAACACTACACTAGGGTCGAACTCTTGGTCTGGTTTGGGCACTTGTGGATCCTGACAAATGTTGATAAATACTTTGGTTCCAGGAGCAACATGGTCGGCTTTAACAATTCTTGATTTGATCACATAACCAGGCTTGGGCAGTAATCGTATAGATTCCTCTACTGGTTCCATGTTCGCGATGAAAAGTTTGGGTTTTGAGATATTGAGATACTGAAAAATTGGGATCGTATATTGAACAGAGTTAGAACTATGAACGTTTTAGTGTATGCTGGTCCAGGAACTACCACTGAAAGTGTTAAGCATTGTTTGGAATCCTTAAGGTTTCATCTTTCTCCGTACTACGCAGTAGTGACAGTGGGTGAAAAATCTCTTATCAATGATCCATGGCAGTTCAAAACCAAGGCCCTTGTTATCCCTGGCGGAGCAGATTTACCTTACTGTGAAACATTGAATGGAAAGGGGAACCGAATTATCAAAGATTTTGTTAGAAAAGGAGGTAAGTATTTAGGGTTTTGTGCTGGAGCTTACTATGCTAGCGGAAGATGTGAATTTGAAGTAGGTACTCCACTTGAGGTTTCGGGTTCAAGAGAATTGGCATTTTTCCCAGGGACTTGCTCAGGGTGTACTTATAAAGGATTTGTATATAATTCCCAAGCTGGGGCCAGAATCACCAGACTTGAAACCCAATTGCCAGGTAGTCCTTCCACTGTCTATAACTACTATAATGGAGGAGGAGTATTTATTGATGCCAACAAATATAAGAACGTTGAAATACTTGCAAAATATGCCGACCCCATTGAAATTGATTTAAAGGATGATGAAGTTCCTGCTGCTGCTATTCTTTGTCAAGTTGGTAAAGGGTCTGCCTTACTCACCGGTTCACATCCAGAGTTTGGAGCTGACTTGAACAGTCCAGTTTTAAAAGAACTAGAAGAGCATGATAACGGAAGGAAATTATTCGTCAAAGCATGTTTAACCAAACTAGGACTTAAAGTAAATGAAGACTTTTCTGTTCCTCAACTAACCCCAATCCACTTGTCATCATATTTAAACCCAGATAAAACTCTTCAGCTTGTTGATACCCTCCGCAAAAACCTCGATTTCGTGGGCAACACATTTGAAGATACCAATGATACTTTCCATTTGCATGATAAAGACGAAGTAGCAGATAACGAAGAAGGAACACATATCAAAATATATCACAACACATTACCAGATCCTCGAGAAACTCCATATTTCAACATGCAACGATATTTCACCTTCTTGAAGCAGTTGTATGAAGAGAACAATGTTGAAGGAGTGTTTGGAAAAACCATAGGGTATGGAGAGGTAGTAACATCCACCAGTACATTATTGGATAAAAACAGTAACTGGCTTAGTCATTTACCTCATGGACTTGTACTTGCTGCTACTACTCAAGTTTCCGGGAGAGGACGTGGGGGGAATGTCTGGATCAATCCCAAAGGGGTAATGGCACAGTCAGTCTTGTTCAGAGTAGAATCTTCCAAGGCTAAATCTATAGTTACCCTTCAATATGTTTTGGGACTAGCAATAGTTGAGCTGATTTTCAGTTACGGAAGTACTAAACCAGGTCAGGGTGTTGGATATGAACATTTGCCCATCAAACTTAAATGGCCCAATGATATTTATGGGTTGAAACCGGAATTTTTCACCCTGCTCAATAATGAAGACCCTTCTACAGTTGACGGAACAGAAGAAAAATATGCCAAAATATCGGGGGCTATTGTAAATTCTCAATATCTCAATGGTGAGTTTAATATAGTGTGGGGTGTCGGGGTAAATGTGTCAAACTATGCCCCCACCACGTCTTTGAATTTAATCTTAGACCAACTCAATGAGATAAGAAAGTCCCAAAACCTCGACCCTTTGCCTCCATTTGAGCACGAATTATTGTTAGCAAAGATCATGTTTACGGTCAACCAGTTTTACAGCGTATTTAGTCATTCAGGTATGACTCCCTTCTTGTCTTTATACTACAAAAGATGGTTCCATTCGGGCCAGACAGTCACAGTTACCTCAGATGGAAAGACCAGAACATGTAAAATAGAGGGTATCACAGAGGATCACGGGTTGTTAGTTGTGGTGGATGTAGCCACAAAGGAAAGGCTTGAACTTCAACCTGATGGGAACTCTTTTGATATCTTCAAAGGTTTGGTGTATAGAAAAATCGCGTAAAAATAAAATATATAATATTTAATGAAAGTGGAAATTATAGAGTTCAATCCCGTGACGTCGTGGCACTGGGATCTTAAGGCTGACCCCAAACTTACTGAAGAGCTTTGTGGGATTTGTCGAGTACCTTTTGAAGGAACTTGTCCCAATTGTAAATACCCTGGTAGTGAGTGTCCTTTGATCTTGGGACAAGGGTGTACACATAACTTCCATTTGCACTGTATTTTCAAATGGTTGGAGCAGGATACGTCTAAGGGATTGTGTCCTATGTGTCGACAAGTTTTTGTTTACAAAAAAGAGGTGGAAATAGGTACTGATGAAGAACTAAGTAATCTCCAGATGCTAATTGATGGTCATAGAGCTATGCGAGAAAGAGCAAATGAAGATCAAGAGTTTGATTCGTATGAGCAGGATCTCCGAATGAATGGTTGAACGGAAGAAATGAAAAGAACGAAAGGAAAGGGAACGAAAAGAGTAAAAACAAAAGTTCATAAATGATACAAATTGCATAGAATTAATAGTTAACGATCGCGATGCGAAATTTCTCTAACATGCTCTTGGGAATTAGACCATCGCTTTTACGGGTTAAGCCCATACTATTTCCAAAGAGATTCAATGAAATAACTAGAAGCTGTAAGCTTCTTTCCATGGAATTTTCCAGATCCTTGTCCCAAACCCCAAAGAATGCCTCCACCAACGTATCTACCGAGGTACCAGTTTTCACACCTGAACAACGAGAATCAGCTAGATTAGCTAGACAAGCCAGCTTGGGATGGCTTGCAAAACTCCCTGAAAAATGGATTCCATATGCTGAACTTTTAAGATTAGAAAAACCAGCAGGTACGCTGTTGTTACTCATTCCTTCCTTATGGGGAATTACCATGGCATCATATTCCATCCATGCCGGCTTGGGTACTTTTCTATACGCTACCACTCTTTTTTCAATTGGGGCTTTGGTCATGAGAGGTGCCGGGTGTACTATAAATGATATGCTTGATAAAGATTTGGACAACAAAGTTCTTAGAACGGTGGAAAGACCAATAGCTAGTGGTAGGATATCTACCAAACAAGCCTTTACTTTTTTAGCAGCTCAACTTCTGGTTGGGTTGGCCGTTTTATTATCTTTACCGTTTGATTGTTTCTTTTTAGGAGCTTTGTCTATACCCTTTATTTCAGCTTATCCTTTATTCAAGAGATTTACTTATTACCCGCAAGTGATGATATCCATATGTTTCAGTTGGGGATGTTTACTTGGGTTCCCAGCGGTGGGGGCACCTTTGAACTTAATGGTGGCAGGTCCTTTATTTTTGTCGAACTTTTTATGGTCCATGATCTATGATTCCATCTACGCTCATCAAGATAAAGAGTTTGATAAAAATGCTGGAGTTAAATCCACGGCTTTAGTGTGGCAAGATAGAACCAAAAGTATTGTAAATAAATTATTTATTGCCCAAGCAGCTTCATTTTTCACTGCTGGATTTATGAATGGCATGGGGGTAGGGTTTTATTCTTTAGGAGCCTACGGATTCTATAGACTTTATAATAAGATCAAACAAACTGATCTTGATACACCTGCTAGTTGTTGGAAGTTCTTTACTGATAATATCAAAACAGGATTGTTTTTCTGGTATGGAATGTTGATAGATTATTTTATCCAGTTGTTTATGTAAATAGTATATTCTATAAATTTTATTCATGCAAATTCGTATATAATTCTTTGAAAAGTTTAGACTCTTGTCGATTGAAGATTTTTTTAGACGTTAAAAGTCTCTGTCGACTGTCAATGCCAATAAAAAGATGAAAGAAATATTCCTGAATGTATGAGATAGAAACGTCCGATGGTAACATAGCTATTATTTCTTTGGGGTCATAGATATGCCCATAACATTCCAAAAAGTGTTTAATAGCAGCCATGTTCTTATTATTTTTGTAATACTCGAAAACTTTTGAAAGATTACTTTTCATAGAATCGACAGGTTCAAAATCATCCTTTACGTAGTATTTTATCTTGGGGTAAGGAATTCTTTCATAAACTGCAAAATATTCAGCGGAATAAAAGTCTTTGAACTCAAGTAAATTTTCAAGTTTATTGTCTTTGGTGAAACAAATGGTGAAAAATTCAAAAACGGAGTTATCTAACTCTTGGAGGAGGATTGGGTTTTCTGGTTGTGGATGGCCCGAATAACCACAATAATTCAACAATTCAAACGCTTTTAGATACAAAACAATAAAGTCTTTACATTCAGTTTGTTCTTTGGTGTTCAGTAAAAAATCCACCCAGCTAGTGATATTTTTATGTCCATTGAAATCATTCTCAATTAAATATGTTTGGTATAGTATCACCAAATTATTAAACGCAATTTCATTGGGGAACTTCAACATATCAAGCAAATGTGCTAGTAGTTCATCGTAACTGGCGTTTCCTTCATTCAAACCATTCTCGATAACTTCCAACTTCAAATGGGCAAAATCATCATTATTTGAAAGACTATACATTTCTTGCAAAATACCATTATGAGTGTTTTTATGCTTTCCATTTAAATTCTTTTTCATGTATGAAACTCCCTGAGAAGAATTAACTCGTAAGACTTCTAATAAAGCAGTTCTATATATTTTGACATCTTTGACGTTGTTCAAGTTCTTGAGGATTAATTCTGTATAGTTAAATTTTTCACTCTGTTCATATTCCCCCGCCAAAAACTTACTGGCTAAATCACAAATTACATCGGGGTTTTGTAAACTCACATACGCATGCAATTCCGCTAGATGGAACTCGTTTGATTTTATTTCATGGAGAATTTTCGTTAAGTTGGGTGTTTCAATTTTCCAAGATTCTTTGTCCAAATCTATAAACTCAATAACTTCATTGTTATCTTTGAATCCGGAATATGCTAAATTCTGCAAACTAAGCTTATGTGTGCTTAAATATGCTTTCCTTATAGGGGTAAGTGTAAGATGTTTAAAGTTTTCATCAAATTGTACTTTATCTGAGACTTCTTTCACGCTCGCGTATAAATTGACATCTTGAAATCCATGGAGGGAAAGTATGAGATCCAATAAATTATCATCATCTACCATTTCTTGACACTTTGTTTTGTCTTTGATGTGCAAATAGTATAAGAATAGTAATTGGACATAAACAGGGTCCTCTGACTCTAAAAGGTCAAGTTCAGATATTTCTGAATTTATAAACTTTATAAAATTCTCTTTGAATAGGGTAATAGGACTTTCACGATAAAAGATACTAAGCTCTTTTTTTGTATGGAAGATGATCTCACTTGAAATTATTTTAGGACTCTTCCCACCAGAGTGTTTATAATTCTCGTCTTCGATATTCAAAGCTGTTGGTAACTGTATAAGCCTTCCTTCAAGAGTTTGGGTTTGTTTTATATCCAAATCCACCAACGATGAAACTATCAAGCTATCACCAAACAAAGCAAACACATAGGGCCATAACACCACAACACCCTGATCAGGATATCCCTTGTCAATCCAAGAAAGGGTTCCTCTTGTTGGACTACCATCAGCATTTACAAACATCCCTATAGATGTATTTGAATCTGATTTAATGGTAAGTAAAATTTCTTCCTTCTCAGTATCCTCCGCTTGGTAAATGCAAATGTTTGGATCAACATCATTTCCTTCACAGTATTGAAATAATGGTACTTTACGAGAATTTTCGACGTCTATAATTTCATATTCTTTCTCAGTGGCTATGGTTGCGAGATTATTGGATTTGTGGGTTACCACTTTTTTTGCCACAATGTCATTGATGTCATTGACTAGCTTAATGTCTTCAGCACCCAATCGTAGAACCCTTACCTTGTTTTTAGCAAGTACGAGAAGCTCTGTTTCGTGATAAAGCAGAACGTCTTCAATCTCTTTAAGTTTTCCAGCCTGTAGGGGGGACAATTCTGGTAAGGAAAATAGACTAATGGACCCGCCACATAGCACTACTACTTTTTCAATCTTCACCACCACTTGGATTTTGGTAATTTGGGAATTTCGTATGTTCTGTTGGGATATTAAAATATACCCTGGACTATCATCAAATCTATGGAAATGAAGAAGCTGACCCAAACTTGTTCCCACGTACAAGTTTGACTTAAACGATGCCATTGCTGTAATTTCCTCCTGTTCCTTCAATGCATCATGTGCTGATACAACAAGCTGACAACGGTAAACGTTATCGTCCACCTGGACATTCATAAAAGGCTACGGTAACTGAAAAATGCGCATTTATTGATCTATTTAAAGGTTCTCAATTTGAAATCTGGGGAATTCAAATCTTCTAGAATTAAAGTTCTTTGGTAGGATCTGAAGCAATTAAAGGATGTATCACAAGGTTGTCTCTATGAGCAACATATTCCCCATCGGCATATCCTAAAATCTTTTCAATTTCCCTACTTTGACACCCCTTAATAAGTGAAATTTCAATGGACCCATAGTTAACTCTACATTGACCCACCAATACCGCTTCAATGATAGGTGAATCTTTATTATCCACCACTTTAATATTGACACATTCACTTTCGTGGAAAGTCCCCACCACATCGACAATTCCTGCTGGTAGTAAACCGGCTCTGTTTCTTCTGGCCAAAGCATCGAAACACCCTCTGTCTATAATTAAGTCACCCTTGGTCTTAAGACCGTGTAAAAGCCAAAACTGCCTGTCGGATCTTATCATCAGTTCATGAGACAAGCCTAGGAACCGAGTGTGTAGAGGAATCTCTTTGTTTTTTATTTTGTTTTCAAGTCTCACCTTCAGTTCTTGGAGTGATAAGTGTTCTGATTTTTGAATATCGGCCACAATTTCAAGAATATACTGGGGTCTGGTGGATAAAGAAATGATAGTAGTAACTCCAGCACTGTTTGCAAGCTCAGCAGCAATCAATTTGGTAGTCATACCTCCAGTTCCTACACCTGCCCCGGCTACAGTTGTACTGGTAACCACATTCAACTCATCAATATTGTCTACAATTAGTATAGGTTTTGCATCAGGGTTAGCTTTAGGGTTATCGGTATATAAACATTCAACGTCTGTCATCAAGAACAAATAATCAGCATGCATCATTCCAGCTGTAATGGCCGATAAAGTATCATTATCCCCAAACTTAATTTCCGCAACCGATAACGTATCGTTTTCGTTGACTATAGGAATAACTCCCATCTCAAGGACTTCATTAATAGTATTGATAGCATTTTTGTATTGGGTATAATCACTAATATCGTTTCTGGTAATGAGAATTTGAGATATGGGTTGGGAGAATTGTTTGAACAAAGTGTTGAATAAACCTATTAGCATTCCTTGTCCAATTGAAGCCAACGCTTGTACGGATGCTAATTTAGCTGGTCTCTTATTTATACCCATAGCTTTCATTCCTACTGCGATAGCACCTGAAGACACAATGATGATTCTATGGCCCTGTCTACGAAGTTTGACCAAAGTCTCTATAAAATGTGACATGTTGGCCAAACGGTGTTCACGAGTTTCTTCATCTACTAAAGAAGAACTTCCTATTTTTACTACTATGGTGTAGCATGTTCCTGGAGAATCCATTTGGTGATTTTGAGTCATCGCGAATTGGATCAAGATTGAAAATGAAAAATTATGAGAATAAGAATGAGAGCTGAAAAATACGAAATGAAAATTTGTAATTTATATAAGAAATGCAATCTAAAAGCTTAAAGCAAATGAACAAACAAATGAATCTAAGACAAAAATATCAAAACAACGAACTTTAAAGATTTCAAGATGAGACAATCTATGCCTTCTGATAGTAATTCAAACTCACCTTATCACTACCCTTTAACCCATTCACTTTAACGACCTTTTCATCCCCTGGAAAAATGTCAAATCCATTCTCATGGATGAACAAATCCTTTTCAAGTTGAATCTCCACTCCCTTAACTGGTTTGTCTGAAGTCAATCTCACCAAACCATCTTCAATATTAACATTGACGTTCCTATTGGGGAACTTAAGATACTTCAAAGGTTGTGGCCAATCTCCAGCTCCAGCGATAATATCTCCTTTATCATCAACAACTCTACTGTACACAACAACGGGAATCTCGTTGGATATTTGTAAGTCCTTTACAAACTCGGTGGTTTGGTTGGACTTCAAAGTAACCTTTTCATCCGGTAAGGAAGAAACTTTTTCCCCAGAAGTAACATTGTATATGTCCACTTTCAACGTTGCTGGAATATCTTTGGTACTGGAATTAACACCCCAGATATCAACTGAGTAATGAACTTCCCTATAATCAAAAGGTGCACCGTCTTTCTGATCAACATCAAGCATAGGGTCAGGATCTTTCCTTTCATTTCTATACATTCCCACTCCAAGTGGAGCACTTTCTCTTTTCACGGAATAATATGCTAATTTTGGCCGTTTAAAATAATCTACAATGGCCCAAGACGCAACGGGCCAACAATCATTGATCTGCCAAACTATTGCCCCTCCCAGATATCTTTGACCATCGCCTCTCCATTCACGTCTCCAACACCTATAGGCGTATCCAAGACACTCTGCTTGCATCAATTGGGTAGCATAAATCCAGGAATCTAAATCTAAACCTTCCACTTTGATATTCTCCATTACATAAAGAGCTAAACGACGTTCAAACCCATCGGATCTGTTGTGGAAATCTACCAAATAAGATTGAGGGTATAATTCCGTGGGGTCGGAAATACAGGCTTCGTATGTTTTTCTGGATGGTAAAGCTTCCATACCAAATTCTGATACAAATCTACCTCCAAGTTTATACCAATCTTGGTACTTTTCTTGACTTCCATGCCAAACATTCCATTGGTGGATATCACCAATAGTTGGATCAGTAGTATCTTTTCCACCCCAAGGTGAACCTGGGTGGTATGGAACATCTGGAAATAATTTTGCAACCAATTTGGGAAATACGTTTTCATAAAGAGTTCTAGCTGGAAAGTTGGTTTTACTGTAGTCTCCTGAAGTATCCTTTTTATCCCATTCAAGGTGTAATTGTTCGGCAACTTGATAATCTTCATTGTTACCAGCAAAAAGAGCTAAAGAGCAATGGTTTCTTAACCTTTTTAACTGAGTATCAACTTCCTCGCTAACCAAATCAATAAACTCTTTATACCCAGGGTATTGGCCACAAGCAAACATGAAATCTTGCCAAACTAGAATTCCCAAACGATCACATTCTTCGTAGAAAATGTCCTGCTCATAATAACCTCCACCCCAAACTCTGATCATGTTTTGATGTCCATCCACCATAATTTGCAACCAATCTGTATAATCTTTATGGGTCAATTCTGTTTGGAAAGAATGAGCTGGGATCCAATTGGATCCACTAGAATATACTGGAACATTGTTAACTCTAAAGTAAAAACTGGTTCCTTTTTGGTCTTTGAGAGTTTCTTGAACCAATTCAATTCTTCTGAGCCCAATTTTTTTCGTAATGGTCTGAATCTTCTTATCACTATCAAGAATTGAAATGCTGAAAGTATACAAATGGGGATCACCATGACTAAAGGGAAACCAAAGTTTTGGTTGTTCAATTTCAAACTTATTGGAATTAAATCCAGCCCTAGCAGTGGTTTTTACACTTTTTACCACATTTCCATCTGGAGACTTCACTTCAATCTCAAGATTAATATCTTTAGAAGTTTCCAACTCCGTCTGAACATCAACGTTAGCCTTCAAGTTTTCATCAACATCCACTTTGGCATAGAAATTCGAAATGAAACTGTCGTAGGAAACAAACCTAATAGGTCTATATGGTCCACAGGTCATAAATAAAGGACCCCAATCCCAGCCGTAATGATACTGAGCCTTTCTAATTTGCATTCTGCTACTTTCTCCATTAAATCCTCCCAGTTTAAAATGCTTCTTCTCCAATTCTCTGGCCACAAAGATGGCTGCTTTAAAGACAATCCTCAATTCATTGTCACCATCCAATTTAAGGTGTTTACCAACTTGGGAACGGTAAGTAATGAACATATTCTCGGTGTTAAGAATCTTGGTATCGTTTAAATAGACATCAGCAAAAGTGTCCAAACCTTCGAAAATCAATTCATGGACTTGGGCATCTTTGTAATTGACTTTAAAAGTTGTTTTGTACTCCCAATCTTTTTCTCCAATCCATTGAAGTCTTTTTTCATTATCATTTAAAAACGGGTCGGGAATTTCCCCATTATGGTACAAATCAGGATGAATTTCGGTGGTTTCACCGTCCCTACTTTTTTTCCATTCCTTGGTGCCCACTTGTCTGTAGTTCCAATTGGCTAAGGTTATCTGGTCCATGGTCAATTGTAAAGGAATTGTGGTTGTTGGTGGGAAACTGGGGTTTATATAGACAATAGACGGAATAGGCAAGTTGTCCGAAAAGTGAGAACCCCACAAAAACGAAATCCCGTAGGATTGGCCAAGTTTGACGTAAAAAGGAAATTGTAATTGAATACAATAGGTGTATATTGATAGGGAAAGTGACATAAAAAGCGATAGAAGAAGTGATATAGATTCATAGAAACTGATAGACATAGAATAGACTCATAGAAAACTAGTAGAAAACGAATCCACCAATCAACATGTTCACCCTTGACAAATTCCTTCTCCTTGGCGATTCACTTACCCAACATGGTTATGATCAAATAAACGGTTATGGTTTTGCTGCCGATTTGCAAAATTCTTATATTAGAAAATTAGATGTAATTGACAGAGGTTTTTCCGGTTACAACACAGACCATGCAAAAGTGATTTTGCCTCCTATATTGGAGTCGGAAATAACTGAAGAATCTGAAATTAAACTAATGACTTTATATTTTGGTACTAACGATGCTTTAAGAACTTTTCAGAATGTTCCAGTTGAAAGAACAATTGCAAACATGAAATTTTGTATTGAATTTATCAAACTGAAAGGTATCAGTTTGATTGTCATTGGCCCTAGTTTACACGACAATAAAGCTTGTGTTCCTATTATTTGTGATAACAAGAGTACTAAGTTATACTCCGACAAATTGAAACAACTCTGTAAAAGTCTTGATGTTCCTTTCATAGACTTATGGACGGTTTTCCAAGTCGAAAGCGGTTTTAGTGAACAACAGATACTTGATGAAGAATTTAATACTCTTCTGAAATTACTCTCTGATGGAATCCATTATACTTCAAAAGCGTATAAATTGATGTACTATGAGATTGTGAAGAAAATTCATGAAGTTTATCCTCATTTAGCAGCTGAAAGATTGAAAATGAGATTACCTTTGTTTGGTGAACTTGCGGGGGATGACTGGAAGGAGAAGCTTTTAGCTGAATTATAAGTTTTGTTTTTGATGCAAATTAGAATTGAATATGATAAGTTACCAAATGAAGTCAAACATTTTTCACTTTACCGGTGAACTCGTGGAATCTGATGCAATTGACCCTCTCCTATTTCTCTCATTAACATATAATTGTAATGACATGAATCGAACATCTCTAAACACCCAAAATACCACTGCCCCTTCCCAATCATCGTCTCTTTCTCTAATCTTTTCAAAACTGTCCAAGTACGTCTTTAAATCTTCTTCTATTTTTGTATACTCTTCAACCTCAAAGCTGGTGTTCTTCCTTCGTGTGAAAAACTGGAACGTAAATGTGAAAGGATCAAAATCCATAACACTATTAAGTGATAACAATAATCTAGCAGTAAATATTTGACAGTCTGCTATCACTGTCCATCGACTAACTATCTCATCAGTAACTCTAAAATTACTTATAGCCATACCCGATATAAAATGGTACAACCCAGGCAAAGCTACTATTGATGTCATCTCCAGAACATTCGAGTTTTCCACTGCTGTAAGGTAAAATCTAATCATTAAAACATTATGGAGTATATGAATCATATATCCCTCTGGGGTGGATAACATGGTATCTTTAACTACGATCAAATTCTTACTTAATCTAGTGGGAAACACCAACATGTTATATTCAAAATTCAACAATTCCGTCTTCTTGTCGTCATAGGACAAAGAATTATCATGGGTTAGCCAATTAAACCGGTACAAGAACAAACAAATGTTCATGAATTGATAGTTATATTGTCTTTGATCCAAAAACTTGAATACTTCACAGGACTTGGAACATATAGCAGGATCAGTTATAAGTTCCGTATCCATAAACAATGAAGACCAAGCATCTACGCATAAAGCTGCTGCCGCTAAATTACAAGAAATATCTTTGTTAGCTTCATATATTTTGTTGAACGCTAATAAAGCCTCTTGAGTAACTTCTTTCGGTATTATGGTTCTCAGAGGCAATAGGAAAAAACATGCTAATTTGGACTCTGTCCACTGGATGGGGTTTTGCAAATACGTGTTTAACATTTCAAGAAACAATTCATTGGCCGATTCAGGGATTCGGCTGTTCAAAGATGACACGGCTGCTATATTGATACAACATTTAGAAAATTGATCTAGTTCTTCTTCAAAAATTTCTTTGCAAAGAAATGGAGTATAAAGCTCGATACATTCTTTGTACAATTCCAACAAAGAGTTTCGATTATTGGGCTTTGTTACTGTCTCTGTCACGCTATTGGGACTCTCTGATGATGTCACATATTCATGATACTGGTTATTCTCCATATTTCTATTAGACTTGACTTGTTTCATGGTAGACATGATTTCCTTTGTAGCAAAATCATCTATTAGAGTCCCTGAAAAATTGACCAGGCCCTTTGATTTCATCTTGGTCGTTTTAATGGGTCTGTTATGAGTGGGGTTGGATATGGAACGAGGTTTTTTGATTTTGTTGATTTCTTTTCCCACGATCTTATGATCAAAAAAACATTCTTGTTTGTGTTCTTTACAACTTTCACAAATACTGTTGCTTGTGAGTAGCGTACACCGTATCTTCCTCTTTCTACAAAAATTGCAAGCCTTTAACAATTTAAACGTTGAACCAGAAAACGAAAGGACTTTTTCTTTAGTTTTGTTATCTTGACCCGTTCCCGTTGTGGTTGTGATAGTGAAAGGTGAAGTAGAATCTTCACTTATCAACTTATCTATGGGTACAGCCAGGTTTGACATTAGACAGATGGATCTTATTGAGAAAAAAGAATCTCGGCTCGATTCTGACCATTCCTGTGGGGAAGGCTGGGGAAGAGAAATTAGAAAATGACTACGTGATTGATGGGAGATGGAAATACGATCAAAAGTGGATAGTTGGCTGTGGATGGTGTTGAGTAAGATTGCAGATGGAAAGGGAGAGAGAACTAAAAGGAGGGACAAGGAATAGTTAGGTGATTTGAAACGGTGAAATTATTTAGGAATATTTTTCAGGGTTTTAGTATTTTAAAAAGTATCCAATTTAAAGGTATAATGAGTTTAAAAATATGCTTCAGAAATATAAATATGCTTATTATAGATACCTAGACTATTCGCCTTAATATTATCGTAGATCTATTGTCAGATTGCTTTAGAGTATTCCCTATGCAGGCCCTCACGAAATCTGGGGTAAATTATAAAACATTAATTATGTATTTAATTTCTGATGACCTTCATTTTTTGATTATTTATTCATTTTTTGATTATTTATTCATTTTTTATCCTTTCTTTATATTCATTTATTCATCACACTCCTCATCACTTTATTCTTTGCCGTTTGTAAATACTCTTGGGGCGTTTCCAAGTAAGTACTTGAAAACTACTTATTGTAAGATCAAACTTAACCCTATACAATGTCTGGACTTTATTATCATACAATTTATATCCTGTTAAGTATCCATCCATTGAAGAGATAATTAAAAGTATTGGCGGAATTGAATTTGAAAATTTAGGCTCAATGTCTTTAGGTTTCTGAACCAAAACCTTACACTCCTCAATAGGACCAAATTTAAAATTATAACTGTTTGTTTCCTGGAAATTATCCAAGTCAATTATACCTGCTTTGGACATTAAATCATTGTAAAACAAATTTCTGCTGATCACTGAAAGCCTAACTATAGGACATGAAGAAACTCTCAATATCTTTATAGGCATCCTTTCCGTACTATTTTTGAAAACCAAAATATCTCCAAACTGAGTTCCAGCAATAACCAAATCCTTATAAAATTCAATAGAAACTATCCACAGAGTTTCTTCAATATTTTCCGTGGTCCAGAAGGGTACTAATAACTTCTTAAACACATCTTGTTTCTGTCTTATCAAACATCTTATAGTGTTCAACGAGTTAATGTTCCCCACATTTCGGACGTTATAAAGTTTGAGCCCAGTTAAATCCTGATAGCAGTAGTCGTTACTTAATTCCACCTTGTATAATTTCAAAATATTGTCTTTTCCACTGGCAGCAATAGTAATTATGCCTTGGGTGATAGTGACCTTCAATCCAGATATGGGGCCCTTTAAAAAATATACTTTGTAACTTTTATCATCGTCATCGTTTACAATGTCCCTCAAAACGAATTTCCCTTCTGTTGAGCAACTGTAAAGAAATTGTTTGTCCAAAACACCTATATGGTTGATATGATCCTTCTCATTTACTAAACAATTCTTCCACTCCTTGATCAAAATGCTATTGTTGAAATCATCGGGACTGTTTTCATAGAGTTGTAAAACTCCAAGTTGACGCCCAACAACAACATAGGTTTTGTTACGAAGTTTGAAAGTGTGGGTTTTAACTATGCTAGACTTATCATGACAGAATTCAGACCCTACATGGGGGTCCCCACTGTTAAGAGTCAAAACTAAACGGTTAGCAAAAGTTAAACAACCATTCAGGGCCAAAGTGAAGATACATACTCCTCAATCCACCTTTGGCAGAAATCAAGACACTCATAAGTGGGTATTATTGAATATTTAAAAATGTTGATGATGCGATCCTTTTTTGTGGGGAATTACGGGGTTGGGCAATTGCAAAAATTCCGGGTGCTTAGATAATTAACAAGATGAAATGTTAGTTGTGAATTATATTCTTGTTGGTTAAATACAACTGGGTAGTATTCTTTGGATCCAATGGACTGTGTTAAGTTGTTGTGGTTGTGGATTCTCTGATCAATCTCCTGACGCTCAGTTTCCTATTTGGGAATTAAGATAAGGTTAGAATCGAGAATTAAGGTTGCGATTTGGAGGGAGTTTGTGATGAGGGATTGGTTGATGAAGGTGTTAGAGGCTTTTGTTAATGGTATCAAGGGTGTTTATTGAAGGTATTGGTGTATTTTAGTTATTGATCGTGATGGTATGTTCTGATTTCTGGTAATCTTTTTCAAATAAATGCTGCAGGTTACTATTAATTTTATACTAATTTCAAAGGTTTTAATATAAACAAACAATTCATTTCCACTGGTAAACACCTTAACCTCCAATACTGGTCAAAATGCTTATCTTAAAATGGTTGCATAAAGTGTATCGATAGTGTGTCTGAAAATGGTGGTTTGCAGCCATTACACGTGAAAAATCCATTCTCACAAGCTTCTCAATTTCTCAACCCCAGATTCCTCGGTACCATGGTTGATTTCAACGTTAACGGAAAAACTGCCCTTGTCACGGGTGGTTCAAGGGGACTTGGATATGATATTGCTGAGTTTTTCATTGAAAATGGTATTTCCACCGTTATCATTACTTCCCGGAAAAGTGACGCTTGTGCCCAAGCCAAAAAATCATTAGAAGACCATGCTCAGAAACTTGGGAAATCTGTTACTGTTATTTCTGAACCTTGTGATATAGCCAATGATGATCAATTGATTGCATTTCATAAGCTTATTTCCACCAAGATCGATAAATTGGACATTTTAATCGCCAACGCTGGTGCTTCTTTTGGTGAAAAATTCGACACCCATCCTATCAAACAAGTTCGGAAGATTTTAGATGTAAATGTTACGGGCGTTTTCCACTGTATTCAAAAGTTTGCCAGCTTATTAGAGAAAGCAGGTACTCCTGAAGATCCATCAAGGGTTATCATCACCAGTTCCATTGCTGCAGTTGTAGCCACAGACTTTGGTGGTACTTTTGGATACTTAGCAGCCAAATCTGGGGTGGCTCATTTGGGGAAGAATTTGGCTTTAACATTAGCACCTCGCAATATCAACGTTAATTCAATTGCTCCTGGTTTTTTTCCTACCAAAATGACCAAGTATTTATACAATGAAAAAAATGAAGAAACGAACTATGGGAATCCTAGAAAGAGATGGGGAAAAAAGGAAGATATCCAAAATACTGTTTTATGGTTATGCGCTAAACAATCCAATTATGTGAATGGGATCGTTTTAAGTGTTGATGGAGGTTTGAACTTGGTAGGTACCTCCAAACTTTAGAATAGTTATAAATGTATACTCTAGTTATAAATGTATATTCTAATTAATTATAAATGAAGTCTTTATGCTAGTCAAATGTAGTATCAAAATTCTCCTCTTCGTCACTTCCTTCACCTCCAATGATTGGTTTAATTATCTTCAAATTCAACCCTGTTTTTGGTGACATGGGCGAATTGGGTGAATTACTGTTCAGCAAAACATGTTCGTTTCTCTGGTCACTTAATTTACTTTTTAACAAACTCATACGATTTTCAAAATGTACAGCTTGTCCTCCTAAATTACCTTTTTGGTCGTTCAATATTTTGTTCAAATACTGAATGGTACTGTCTCTTTGGTCAATGATCTTTTCATTGATCATCAAATGTTTCCTCAAGTTAACATTGATAATTTCAACATCGTTCAACTTTTCACTCAACTTATGTAAAGCTTTTTCCAACTTATTAAGCTTAACTTCTTCTTCGTTTGAAATCTTGAGGTTATTGATCTTATGGTTCAAGATCTCATCTTCCAATTCCTTGATTTTAAGGTCTTTTTTCCCAATTTTCTCTATCAACTCAAATTTGTTAGATATGGGAGATGGTGATAATCTCGGTAAGGGAATTTTACTCTCAAACTCTTTTCGAGGGGTTAATGGAGAAGACACACTTTTAGTGATACCTGGACGTTCTAGAGATTCCTCACTGGATATGGACATTCTTTTAGTTTCAATCAAGCCTTTATCATTGCTCTCCAATTGATGTTCTAATTTCTCAATATAGAGCTTATTCTGTTCATTGATTCTTTCCAATTGTTTTAATCTGAATTTCAATTCATGTGAACTCAACTCTGTGTTTATAAACGGTTTGTTCTTAATAGACTTGGCCCTAGCACCAAACCGTAAAGTCGATAAACTTTCCAATTCATTGCTACTAGTAGGAGAAATATTCAAAATAAGAGTGGTTCGGGAATTCCCCCCTAAACTTTCCTGTAAGAGTCTGGTTAACTTGGAATCTCTATAAGGAATATGAGTAGCTTTTGGGTCCGTTAAAGCATAAATAACATTACCCAAAGAAGATAGCGAACTGTTAATATTTTTAGCTTCTTGTAATGTTTGGCCTATAGCTCCGGTTCTATCGACTTTCTCACTACCAGCCAAATCAATTAAAAACAAATTGGATTTCTTGATAGATTCATCTTTGAGGTTTTTCTGGTGAACTTTGATTTGAAAAATGGCATGACTTCTGGAAGATTCCAAATTCATATTAGTTAAATTAGAAGATCGATTTTTGATTCCCAATTTGATCATTCGGTATAACTCTTCAGTATTTGATATAGACCCATGTGATAACCCTTTCACGTATATTCCATGGTCCTTATCTTCATGAATGGAAAGCTTGGTATTTCCCTCAACTAACAAATCATTTATCTGTTCTAAGTAAATTTCCATAATCGATACACTGACAGTGTATTCGATATCTTTAGGTCCGTTTCTTATTTTATGAAACAAATCGTCTGAAATCCGGGGGATCAACCCTTTTGTGGTATCATCGTTGATGGAAGGACCTAACATAGTATATGATTTCCCAGAACCTGTCTGTCCATATGCTAACACGGTACCATTGTACCCTTTCAAGATCTCATCCACAGTTCTCTCAATGGAATATTTATAGATATCTTCTTGTTTGGACTTGGAATTGAACACTTTGTCAAAAGTAAAGTTTTGAAATACATCTTTGGTTTTCATGGTAACTGTTGTTTCATCATTGGCAGGAAAATTCGTTACAACGTCTTCATGTAGTTCAGTTTGTGATTGGGGTCGAACTCTGCAAATAACACGGATGGATTCGCCAGATTCATGTTTATGAATGACCTGTGTGGGGGGACTTTTTGGTGTCAGTTTGGATACCCCGTTATCCTGGAATGACCACCTTTTAGGCGTTCGGGGTGTCATGGGAGAACTAGCCATGTTTGTTGATCCACACAAAGATAAACGAGAATGAGATTTGATCTGAGAATGGAGATTTGAGATTTGGGAGGTTGAAATTTAAAGCCTTAGAAGGTTAGAGTTTTTAGTTTTAGACTGCTAGAGTTTGAGTCTACGAGAATCTGACTGCTTGTGTATGGGGTTTTAAAAAATTAGTTTTAAAGAATTAGTTTCAAAGAGTAAAAGATTTTTTGAATAAAACTGTAAAAATCACAGTTTTGTGAAAAATTCATAGTAATGAAAATTAAAATAAAAAAAAATTCAATTGTAAAACAAATCAAGTATGTTCATTTTCAAATGACTCTCAAGTCTCTAGTAAACCACTCTGGTAAATAACTCTTACATTTCTATTAAACAACTCTCAAATATATTTTAATGATATTAGCATCAGTTACCCAAATCTCAACTACACCTATCTTATCAGTTCGCACTCTTACTAAGCATGGCTATTGTAGAAGGAGAGGCCAGAATACCGAAAGACATTCATGATGATGATAAGTTGAGCGACAAAGACTCAGAGGCCATGGTACTTTTTGAGCAAGCCATTGAACAGGAGTCCCATGGTAAAATGTCCGATGCTATCCAGTTTTATAGAAAGGCATTCAAGATCAATGAAAAAATCGATATCTTATATAGACAAACACAATTGCCCCAAAAAATTAATAAAATAAGAGAAAGCCATGGTGTTAATTCCTTAATCAAGTTGGATGAAGATAAAGTTAAAGCCATAAATGTCGATGAATTGTTGGCTTCCTTTGAACATATAGATGCTAGGGCTCCTGGATTAGATGATGAGAGTGATGAATTGACCATCAAGTTTGCTAATTTAGGGGTAGATAATCATTCCAAGATAATAACTAAACCTGTTTCACCCCTTACCAAACTTCCCAATGATATTTGGATTCATATTTTGGAGATTCTATTGATAAGTTCTCCTGAGTCATGGATCAATATATCTTTAACCTGTAAGAAATTTGCATATCTAGGATTCAATTCAAATGATATATGGAGGAAACTTTGTTATTTGATTTATCCTTTACAAAGCTATCAAGAGAATGAAGAGTTTCTTGCCAGTCAACCAAATGTAATGAATATTGGTGATGTCCCAATCCCCAAAGATCAATTGAAAGTAATTCCTTCTTATGGAACTTGGAAGAATATGCTTCATACCCGACCATTTCTTAAGTTTTTGGGATGCTACATAAGCGTTATAAATTATTATTCTGAAGGTGGAAGAGGAGAGTTTTCCAGTAGTTGGTCAAATCCTGTTCGTACTATCACCTATTATAGATACCTCAGGTTTTATCCTGATGGGACATGTGTTAAGGTTTTGACTGTGTTAGAACCGTTCAAAGTAGTACCCCATTTACTGAAACACAATGGACTGAAGAATATAGTCAGTGCTTTAGACCAAGCTAAGAGTCAAACCCATAGCATTAAAAATGCCCATAGAATTTATCATGGAACATGGAATATGACCACCACGGGAGAAGTACACATCATTATAACTGAAGGATCAGTTCCATATTACGATTTCCATTATCATTTTCAAATCAAGTCATTGAGTGGGGTGTTCAAGTTCAATAAATTGAACTGGATTAAATATTATACTGTTAGAAAACCAACAGAATCAGAAGATGATGAGGATGTCGGTACAGTTTCCCTTCTTTCTTTGAGAAATGAAAAAGCTTTCAAGTTCCTGAGAGTCAGAAGTTATGCTTTAGATAATTGAAGAGGTGATAGTTTAGACTGCCTAAAGCTAGAGACGAGTACCAAAAGCCATAATTGAAAACGAAAAACCCACCTGATTTGATAAATAGTACCACCAAAGTATTCTGGATATTTCACCCTTCAATTATGAACTATATAACGCCATAAATAAAATACCTGAATTTATCATAGCTTTCTATACACAGTGCGCGGGTTGAAAAATTTTCAAAATTTTCATCCTCATTTTTAACTACAACGACCATGTCAAGATTCTTTGTAAACAATGGATCTGATTCATCATCAGAGGAAGAAGACTTATTAAGTTCCGATGAAGAATTACTTTCATCTCAAGATGAAGGTTTAGGAGAAGAACAAGTTGAAGATGATTCAGATTCGGATTTTTTCAAAAACGATTCTGATGAAGATTCAAGTGATTCCGACGATGAAGCCCCCAAAGGACCAGCATATTTCTTGAAAAACAAGTTCATGAAGTCAGGAGCTGGTTCTGATTCTGATAGTGACGAAGAAGATAGAAAAGTGGTTAAATCTGCCAAAGAAAAATTATTCGATGATATGAAAGAATCCATTGAAAAATTAAATACTGCTAAAAGAATAACCAACTGGATAAATTGTTTAGGAGAATTCGACAAGTTAGGAAGATCCTTAACCAGAGCCAGTCAACAAAACTTTGGTACTCCTAATTTTTTCATTAAGAATTTGAGTGACTTGGATGAATCCATCAAGGAAGAATCCGCTGTAGCCACTGAAGATAAGAAGAAAATGCCAGCCGACCAATCCAGAGCTTTCAATACTTTGAAACAAAGAGTTAAAAGACAAATCAAAGAATACCAAACTTTGGTTGATTTGTATATCAAAGATCCTGAATTATTCGATAAAGAAGACCCTGTTGATTTAATTGGAGGTTTGACTGATAACAAAGCTGACACTGAAGAATCTGGTGGGAACAAAATTCTCAGTCCAGCTTTTCAAACTTTGAAACAAATCAGTGAAAGTAGAGGTAAAAAGAACATTGATAAATTTGAACAAATCCAAGTATTGGAAGCTTTATTAGAAGAAACCAAAGCTGGAAGTAACAAAACGTTTGAATTAATTTCCGTATACCAAATGTTAATTTCTATCAGATTTGATGCTTCTTCTAACCAAAGTTTTATGCCTTTAGATCAATGGAAAATTAACTTGAGAGATATCAACCAATTTTTACAATTATTAAATGATAATGTTGAGACCTATCAATTTAGTGAATTTGGTAGACCAACCGATGATGTTGATATTGAACCAGAAGCCAACGAAAAGGGTGTTAAAATTATTTTTGGATCCGTTAGTTCTTCCATTGAGAGATTAGATGATGAATTAATCAGATCATTACAAAACACTGATCCTCATTCTACTGATTATGTTGAAAGATTAAAGGATGAAAGCAGTATTTACAAATTGATATTGAAAGGTCAATTGTATATCGAATCCATAACAAATGAAGACCAATATCAAGGCCAAGGTGTCATTGATGGTAGTCAATTATCCAGAATAGTGGCTAGAAGATTAGACCATCTTTATTATAAATCCAATCAATTGATTCTGGCTATTGAACAAGAAGCATGGAAGGATATTGATACCAACATTGATTCAACTGTTGTTAGCAAAAAGAGTTCTCCATCTGAATTAATTGAAGGATTGGTTAAATACTTATCCCAAGATGATTCCACCAGTCTTTACGCTAAAAAAGCATTATTGAATAACATATATTACTATGCTATTAATGATAACTACGAATTGGCTTTGGAATTATTCTTGTCATCTCAAATTTCCTTATCTATTCACAATGCTGATTCTTCCTTACAAGTCATGTACAATAGAGCTTTGGTCCAATTAGGATTGAATGCTTTCAGAATTGGTGCGATTGAAGAAAGTCACCAAATCTTAAATGAAATAACTAATTCTCAAAGATTAAAGGAATTGTTAGGTCAAGGGTTCAGTAACAAATATCCAAGTCAAGCCACTGTTAGTGAAAGACAAAAGTTATTGCCATTCCATATGCATATCAATTTGGAATTATTAGAATGTGTATTCATGACCAGTTCATTGTTAATTGAAATTCCAGCTTTGGCTGCTCAAGCTTCAAACTCTTCCAAAGATTCCAAGAAGAACAAAAATTTCGTCAAAACTTTCAAGAGTAAACTTGAGTTCCATGATAGACAATATTTCACTGGACCACCAGAAAGTATCAAAGATCATTTAATCCATGCTTCAAAAGCCTTACAAAAAGGTAATTGGGCCAAGGCATATGAATTATTATCATCCATAAAGATCTGGAAATTGTTTTCTGATAATGAAAAGTTATTGGTTATGTTAAAGAACCAATTACAAATCGAAGGGTTAAGAACTTATGTTTTCACTTACAAGTCCATCTATTCTAAATTATCCATTTCTCTGTTATGTTCAAACTTCGATTTGGACAATGACAAAGTCTTAGAAATCTTAGAAAAAATGATTTCTGGAGGTGAAATAACCGGTAATATTAATGAAGATAAAAAGTTTATAAACTTTGAAAGCAATGAACCTCAAAGGACCAAATTACAAGAATTGGCCATCATCATGAATGAAAAGGTTGGATTGTTGACGGAAAAGAACGAAAAGACTGCTTCCAATGGACACGGTAGAAAAATACAAAAGGACCAAAAGGATCAAAAAGATCAAAAGGAACAGAAGGAACCCAGAGAATCCAAAGATAAAGAATCTAAAGATTTCAAAGAAAACAAGGAATACAGTGAAGAAAGTAATAAGTTTAGATACGCTTATGTGAATTCCAACAATGATGAATTCCAAGCAATGCCATAGAGTAACACAGAATTCATCAGCCCTAAGTAGTTAGTCATAGATTAGCTGTCATAGATTAGTATACATTTTCAGTAATATTTCTTATCGCGAACTCATCTCAAAATCAGAAAAATTAAAATTAAAAATTTGTCATGACGGTGGAAAAGAAACAAGTCAAGCTAACCGCTTTATGTGAGCTTTGTCATGGCAGAAAAGCTGTCATGAAGAGACCCAAGAATCTTCAAAAGCTTTGTAAAGAATGCTTTTTCAAAGTTTTTGAAACCGAAATCCACAACACCATTACTGATGCTAAGCTTTTCTATCCTGGAGAAGTAGTAGCCATAGGAGCATCAGGGGGTAAAGATTCCACTGTTTTAGCCAGTATCATGAAGACCTTAAACGAAAGATATAACTACGGATTGAAGCTTGTGCTTTTATCTATAGACGAAGGGATCAAGGGGTATAGAGATGATTCTTTAGCCACTGTTAAAAGAAACCAAGCACAATATGATATGCCGTTAAAAATTGTATCGTACAAAGAACTTTATAATTGGTCTATGGATGAAATAGTGTCTTGTTCTGGAATGAGGAACTCCTGTACTTATTGTGGTGTTTTAAGACGTCAAGCTTTGGATAGAGGGGCCTCTAGTCTTGATATAAACCATGTGGTTACTGGTCATAATGCGGATGATATTGCTGAAACGGTGTTGATGAATATCTTAAGAGGTGATACCAAAAGGTTAGAGAAATCTTGTACGATTTTGACGGAGTCAGCCGATTCCCCCGTGAAAAGATCTAAACCATTCAAATACACTTATCAAAAAGAAATTGTTTTATATGCTCATTATAAAAAATTGGATTATTTTTCCACTGAATGTTCTTATGCTCCTGAAGCGTTCAGGGGTACTACAAGAGAACTTTTAAAGGCATTGGAATCCATTAGACCTTCATGTATTATGGACATCATATTTAGTGGTGAGCATTTTGAATTGAAAAAGAAAAAACATACTGTTAGTTACAAGTCCAATAAAAAGCGAACGCAAGAGCAAGAAGTCAATCAAGATGGTTCAGTATCCTTGAAAAAAGAGTTTAAGGATGGAAACAAGTGCGAAAAGTGTGGATATTTGTCTTCCAATAGGATTTGTAAGGCATGTGTATTATTAGGAGGGTTAGAAGCTAGTAGAGCAAAAGTGTTGATAGATAATGATAGTTCTGTTGATGGAGCTGCCAAGTTGACAAAGACATTGGAAGGATTGAGTTTTTAATTAACAAAAGCTGAGACAAGAAATGGGTTTTAGCATGAACTGAATTTTAACTATATAGCTTTATGATTTACGAATATTTATAGTCTAATTTAAATGATGACATTACTTTCCATCAAGAGGACCTTTGTGTCTGGAAAAAGCTCCAGCTTGATGACTTGGGAACACAAGTGTTTCAGCAACAACTGTTCTGGAACGTCTACTAACACCAAAAACAATAATTTCAGCAATATCCTCAGCCAAAAGAGGTTCACAATCTTCATACACTTTGTCTGAAGCTTCTTGGCTTCCAAGTCTAACAAGAGAAAATTCAGTTTGTACTTGACCAGGGTCAACCTCTAACACTCTAATCTTGGTGTTAATCAACTCTTTTCTTAAAGCACTTGTAAAATATCTTACTGCTGCTTTAGTAGCACAGTAGATAGCACCACCAGGATAAGATTCTTTACCAGCAATGGAACCAATATTGACAATGTCACCAGAGTTTTTAGCCTTAAAATGTGGTACAATGGCATTGGTTAAGTTGATCAAACCAAGAACATTGGTATGAATCATCCCATCAATTTCATCCTCTTGAATGGCTCCAACATGTGCTAAACCTAAAGATTTCCCAGCATTATTAACCAACACATCAATGTCAGAAAATTCCAGAGGAATTCCATCAAGAAAACCTTTTATGGATGTTCTTTCACTAACATCAAGCGAAGCAGAATGGATTTTGATGGAAGGGAATTCTTTGATCAACAGATCTTTAAGCAGGGTTAATTTTTCAACTCTTCTAGCAGCTAAAACCAATTTAATGTTACCATTGGCAGCAGAAGCAAATTCTCTAGCGGTAGCTTCTCCAATACCAGAAGAGGCACCGGTAATGAAGATGATTTTGTTTGATAAACGTTGAGCAGCTTTGGATCCAAAAGACATAGTATGGGGATACGCAGTGAATTTGAAATTTGAAATCTGGAGGCAGGGGAAGTGAAATGAAAAAGGACAAAAGGAAAAATATAGAGGAATATTTGTAAGCAGTAATTGATCTGGATATCAAATTTTTACAACCTTTGAATATCTGAGAGTTGAGTATCCATGAATTGAGTACTTATAAATTGTACTTGTAAATTGTACTTATAAATTAAGTCAGATTAAATCTAACCTACTCTCTATGTAAATGAAAAGCACTGGCTTGATTAGTAGAATAAATCAATGCTTCAGCCAAAACTGTCTTTTGTTTTCTAGTAAGTGCAAAAACAATAAATTCGGCAATATCATCAGCATACAACGGTTCAGTACCTTCATATACAGCTTTAGCCTTTTCTAAATCACCTTTAAATCTCACTTGAGAGAATTCAGTTTCAACATTACCAGGATCAATTTCAATAACTCTGATTTTAGTAGAAATCAATTCTCTTCTTAATACCTGGGTAAAAGACGTGACACTGGCTTTGGTTGGACAGTAAATACCTCCACCTGGGTAAGGATCTCTACCAGCTATAGATCCAATATTGATGATATCACCAGTATTTTTCTTTTGTAAGATTGGTAAAACAGCTTGGGTTAAAGTGATCAATCCAAGAACATTAGTATTAAACATTCCAGCAATATCTTCATCTAAAATAGTTCCAATTGGATCTCTACCTAAAGCTAACCCAGCATTGTTAATTAACACATCAATATCAGCAAATTCTTCAGGCAAGTTTTGAATAAAGGGTTTAATAGTATCAAGTTTGGAAACATCAAGTTCAGTGGCTAACACTTTAACGTTAGAGAATTCTGTTTCCAATTCTTTCTTCAATGCTTCTAATTTGTCCTTTCTTCTGGCAGTGAGAATGAATTTGATCTGTCCATTGCTAGCAGCAGCAATTTCTTTGGCAACAGCTTCTCCAATTCCAGCAGATGCTCCTGTGATAAGCACAGTCTTGTTGGCAATTCTTTCGGCAGCTTTGGTTCCGTATGTCATGAAATAAAGCGAAATGAGATAAATTGAATCAGTGAGTAACCGTTGAAATGGACGTTATCTTATCCGGGGAGTGCATAGGGACCCAAAATCCGAAGCCACATTAAAGGTGACGTTAAAGGTGACGGAATCACTTAAGCCCGTAGAAGAGACAATTATATACGTTTAAGGAAATCAAGTGTATAGATATAGAAATCGCATGTACAATAATATTTATTATGTTACCTAATAGTAAGTAGATGGAGCACGAGCTTGGAATAATTTCTTACCCTTTGGAACTCTGTGAGGTAATGGGAATTTTAAGTCTTTGGTCAAGAATTGTTTAACGTATTGTCTCTTAACATCATCAGCCTTTTCTAATTCAACGACTTTTAAAATATGGATACTTCTAAATCTAGCTCTGTGTCTAGCAGCTAAGTCAGCGTACATAGTTTCAACAGCACCAACTCTGGTAACATCACGGTATTCTTTGTACATGTTGTGAATACCAGATCTGGAGTCATATCTGAGCCAGACACCGAAAGTTTTAACTTTGGTTGGGTGGGCTTCACTAATGATGTTGACGGAAACAATTTCACCAGAAGCTTGTTTAACTTTATGTAATTTTTGTAAGAAATACCAGTATCTAGATTTAGCGACAACGGTGTTTGGAGCAAAAATTCTCATACGGTACAACTTTGGCTCTGGGACGGAGTCAGTGGGTAAACGACGACCGATAACTTGATATTCATTTAATCTTGAAGACACTAAATAGTTAGTATAAAGCTGAAAATTTTGTAACATGTAGAGATTAACTCATCGGAGCTTTTAAATGGTAGTTTTCGGGTGAAGCGTTTTCCGATTGAAGGGTTTATCTATGAATTACTGTTTGTAAGGATTTATTTCATATTTGAACTAATTCAAAGGGTCTTAAACTAGTTGATGGAAAAATGTTATACATTATTAAAACCATTTATTAAAGTTTTGAAACCTTGGGTTGATTACTAAAACAAGGAAGGACTACCTAAATAACCATAATATTCATTTTTGACATCATATACATTGTTACTGGAACTTTTTTAAATTAACATACTCTTTAATATAGTACAAGTTTCTAGATTGAAAAATTGAATTTTTTTCTCATTGAAATTTTTTATGAAAAGAGGAGTGCACACAGAGCGTTTGTTGGTTGAAAAATGAAGTCGCGCGGTCACGGCGCTGAGGGCTGAAGCCCTAATGAGTTGCAAAATTAATATTAAGCATTCATATAGTACTTTTGTTAAATTGAAATAGAAACTGTACAGGTGATTAGTATTACACAAAATTAGAACCTCAAACTATCTTGTTTTATTAATGAACTATTTACTTGCATGCTATCATTTCTTAACTCTGGCTCTACGTTCCGCTTTTTTAGCCATTAGAGTCTCTCTTCTAATCCTAGCTAAATCTCCACACTCTGTTTTCATAAAAGCATCCCACCATCTAAAGGAACTAGCATAGTTTCCAATAAAAAAGTGATGATGTTCATCATGATGTTCGGCACCTGCCCAAAAGGGTAAGATTTTATTTAAAGACCAAGGGAAATCATAGCCAGAATGAGAATCCACCGCTTGGAATAATCTTAAAGTAATCCATACACAAATGGTGAACAAATGTAACACTGGTAATTCCGGAAAATGATGTTGTGATAAATAAGCATAAATTATTGGAAATCCTACAGTACCAAAACCTAAAGCCATCACTTCGATTGGATGAGCATATTCAGCAGCAAATCCGAAAGGAGCAGCATATCTATGGTGTTGTTTGTGAATATACTTATAAAAGATTCCGTAATGGAATAATCTATGGAAACAATAATGCCAGAAATCTTCCAACACAAAAAAGATCCCGATTTGGAATGCCATTGTAGTATAACTAGGGAAAGGAACTGAAATGGAAATATTCAATTTTGAACAGATAGGATGAAATAACCAAATGGGAAGTGCTTCAACTAACAAATGCTGTTTAAAAACCGTTTTACAACATTCCCATTGTTCTTTGTTCGAGGGAATCTTATTGGGTTGAATTTTCCATTTGTTGAAATATGGAATTCTATCTATAATAAACCAAGGAATACATCTTCCAAAATACATAAACTCGTGAACTAAAAAGAATAACAAACCTGTTGCAAGGATATCATTGTTGAAATAAATGTACCAAGATGCCCATAAAGATTCAAGGGTGGTTAAATCAGTGGTATGTCTGAGACTCCTATAAATGGAAGTGGCTTCTGTTTCACTGGATAAATATTCCAAACTGGATTCAAACATTTTGACTAGGAGAATTGATCAGAATATACAAATCCACTGTTTTTATGTTAGAACTTGTTGTCATATAAATACTTTTCACATCAGCCAACTTACCGGATTGGGACATTCCGGTTGCAATTTTTTGCAATCATTCGATTTTTGAATTTTTCAGGTCAGCCGGTCGTTTAGGCTATACGAGCGGTGACACTTTAAAAGCTGTTGGGTATACGAGAGAATAAGGGGACTACTGTACGAGGGATATAAAGTAATTATGGATAAACGGTAATTAAATTTTAAACGACGTGTACGATGTTACTTCGAATTTGTTACTTTAAATTTATTTGCTCTACCTCTATGTAAATTAAACGATCATACAACCCTTTCCAGTGGTAAGATATCAACTAATAAACTGTTATCTATATTTGGCAAGTTCAATCCATTGGAATCTTTATAAGTTTTGATATTACTGAAAAATTTGTCAAACAAGAATCCAGTATCTAAGGGGCCCCCTTTGGCTTCAGGATGGAATTGAGTGGAAAAAATTGGTTTGTACTTATGGATCATACCTTCATTGGATAAATCATTTAAATTGGTGAAGTATGGTTCCCATTCGCTGGCATCCAAAGTATCAATATCAACAGCATATCCGTGATTTTGAGAAGTAATATGACAATTTCCAGTTAATAAATCAATGGCAGGAATATTGTGAGCTCTATTACCATATTTCAATTTAATGGTTTTAGCACCTCCTGCTAATGCTAATAATTGATGTCCAAGACAAATACCAAAAATTGGAATGTCACCAAACTTCTTCATGGTCAATCTCAAGTTTTCTATAGTGTGAGCACAATGGGTTGGATCACCAGGACCATTGGAAATGAAAATACCGTCAAATTTGTTGGCAACCTTGTGGATGGGGTAATCATAAGGGAAAACAGTTAATGAAGCTCCTCTTTGTACTAAACATCTTAAAATGTTCTCTTTAGCACCACAATCCAAAACAGCAATATGTATGTTTTTACTATGTTCAGGTGGACAGCTAACATGGAAAGGAGCCTTAGTGGTGACTTTGTGTACTAAGTTAACGGTTTCTGGATCTTCAAAAGCAGCGTCTTCATCGGCATCGTATTCTTCTCCAATGGTAATTTTACCTAAAGAAGATCCTTTATCTCTTAAATATGAGACCAATTGTCTGGTATCAACACCACTAATAGCAGCAATACCGGATCTTTTACACCATTGTTGCAAGGATTCCACGGCAGCCCAGTGGGAGTATTCCAAAGCAACATCAGCAACTACTATACCTATACATTGAACCAGAGGGGATTCAACGTACTTCAATAAACTGAATTCATCTTTCAAGGTAGATGAAGGAACACCATAATTACCGATTAATGGTTGAGTAAAACACAAGATTTGACCTTTATAAGATGGATCGGTCATTGATTCGGGATATCCAACTAAAGAAGTAGTGAAAACAGCTTCTCCACTGACATTTTTATTGGCACCAAAGGAGTACCCGTTGAAAACAGGGCCATCTTTAATGGTTAAAGTGGCTCTGTCCAATTGGGAAGTTTTGTTGTACTTGCTAGCAGTAGCTAAAAACCTAGCAAAAGGTTGATATTTAAACTTACCAAAGACCATTGGATTTTATTAATCTCTTCGAAGATGGTTTGGGAGAGTGAAAAATTTGACTGATTGCGAATCGCGGTTAAAATTTTCGACTACTCTTTTAGGATGAGTCATGAAAGTGTATACAGGAGAAAAACGGTGTCATTAGAGGTGCGTTCAATACTGCCAATAGGGCCCAGAGATGAGTTCTTCTACTGCGGATAAGCTTACACATTATTCATTACTATCAACAGTCATATTCACATCATCCTAGCAAGTCATCTAGGAATTGGTTGTCTGGGTTAAATGGTTGGGCCGGTGGGGATTTAGTTCGACTTGGTTTAGTGGATGGTTGTTCTTGTTTAAAATCCGTTAAAATAGATTCAAGAAAATCATCATCACCAGATTTAGATCCAATGTCTAATCCCTTCATATTTGTTCCCAATAATTCATCCAAATCATCATCTATGTTGGAATCTTGTTCTGTAGTTTGCAGACCAATAATTCTACTATTCAAATAATCTTTATGATCTTGTTTAGTGTGATCTAAATTATTTAGTTCTAAAAGTTTTCTTGGAGTATTAACACCTCCAAATTTATTTTTCACTTGAGAATAAAATTTGACTTGTTGGGCCTTTTCTCTTCTAAGTTGATCTTGTTTGAGTTCTTCTTCTGTTAACTGTCTCACTTTATTACGAGTTATTTTGGGACCCTCCAAAGTATCTTGTCCCACTCTAAACCCAACCAACTCATCTGTGGATATTTGTTCTAATTTACGATTTTTCATTTTGGCTTTATATACAGAATCATAATCGTGATCTTTAACCGTCTCTTTATAGTTATCAATACCATACTCGGAAAGATTTGTATCTTCGGCAGAAAGCATCTTTCGGTTTTTCCTTTTAGTAAGGGGGATCTGAGGTATGAATTCAACCAATTCAACCTTAGGCGTGTCTTGTTCTTGCTCTTCTCCAAGATATATGCCATCACGTTCCTCTTCTGTCTGGTTAAATAGTTCATTCCGTTGGATCTTTAAATCTTCAATTACTTGCCTTTTGATTCGGCGCTTATGCTCCAATGGCATAACTTCCAATTCTTCTCCTAATTGAGGGTAAAAATAATTCACAATGTCTTCATCAACATCTGAATCCCAATCACTAGTCATCTCATCAATTTCTAACTTCATCATTTCGGGATCAGACGTCTTTTTAGACGACCATTTGGGTCGCATGACCTTCTCATTAGGATTGGGTCTTTGAATCAACCCATGCTTGACTTTATACCGTCGTTTAGCCTCTTTATCATATTTAGAGTTTTTCAAGACCATGGAAATTTTCTACTCCACCCAAAAATTTTCGCGGTTGACATAAATTCACACATTTTGCCGGTTGTAATTTTCACACCATGGGGGAAGAAAACAAGGGAAAAAAGGACAAAACGATTGAGGATTTGTTGAATCTACTTGCTATGGGTGGACAATTGAACGAAGCCCAAAAAAAGCAAATGAAAGACCATAAGTTTTGGCAAACTCAACCGGTTCCTAAATATGATGAACAGATCACCAACGAGGGACCAATTGATTCGCAAAAAACTCCCGATGACGTTCCCAGTGATCCTCTTCCATTGATCAAAGATTTTGAATGGAGTGAAGTCAATTTAGATGACGAAAAAGATCTTGATGATCTTTATCAATTGTTGTATGAAAACTACGTGGAGGATCAAGACGCTACGTTCAGATTCAAATACAGCCATGAGTTTTTCAAATGGGCTTTGAAACCCCCTGGATACCGTAAAGACTGGCATTTAGGTGTCAGAGTCAAAGATACTGGCAAGTTGGTAGCTTTTATAGCAGGAACTCCATGTGATTTGAAATTGACCAAAAGTAAAAATGAGCTTAAAGCGGTGGAAATTAATTTTCTCAATATTCACAAGAAATTGAGATCCAAAAGATTGGCACCCGTTTTAATTAAAGAAATTACCAGAAGAGTAAATAAGCAAAATATCTGGCAAGCTTTGTATACTGGAGGAGAAACATTGCCTTCCCCAGTTTCAAGATGTAGATATGAACATCGTCCTATCAATTGGTCTAAGCTTTATGATGTTGGATTCTCTCATTTACCAGCCAACCAGACCAAATCTAAAATGGTGGCCCACTATACGTTACCAAACACTCCCAGTAATCCAAAGTTCAGACCTATGGTTAAATCAGACTTGGATCAAGTGTACGATCTTTTGATGAAGTTTCAAGAAAGATATGAAATTATCCAAGTGTTCACTAAAGAAGAATTGGACCATTGGTTATTGGGAGGAAAATCTGTTGATGAAGAATCTAATGTTATCAAGACCTTTGTGGTCGAAAATGAAGAAGGTAAGATTTCTGATTTCTTTTCTTACTACTTGTTACCATTCACAGTATTGGATAATCCTAACCATAATGAATTAGGAATTGCTTATTTATTCTATTACGCTTCAGACTCGGCGTTCAATACCACCGATGATCAAGAGACAGTTTACAAGAAAAGGTTGACATCTTTAATGCAAGATGTTTTAATCAGTTCTAAGAAGTTTAACGTAGATGTGTTCAATTGTTTGACATCACAAGATAATCCATATTTCCTTAAATCGTGTAAGTTTGGAAATGGAGATGGTTTTTTGAATTACTATTTGTTCAACTATAAAATATTTCCTATTCATGGGGGAATCAATGGAGAACAGGAGGTTGAGAATAAGAAAGGAGGAGTTGGAGTGGTGATGTTGTAGATAAGGTTAATAAATATAGTATAAAGATAATACAAAGATAGTATAAAGATAGTATAAAGATGGTATAAAGAGTGTAAAGATAATATAAAGACAGTATAAAGACAGCAATAAGCAAATAATAGTACACTCTTGACTGAAGCTTCCAATCCATTCACCTCACTTTATGTCTTATCCGCACTCATCTCATCTCAAAATTTTAATTTAAATTTTTCACAATGATTTCTTCCACAGCTTGGGTCCCTAGGGGCTACGCCGCTGAGTTTCCAGAGAAGTATGAGTTAAATGAAGAAGAGATGGAAAGAATCACTGCCATGGCCAAACTTCAATTGAACGAAGGAGCCGAAGAATCAGAATCGGAAGATAATCAAAAAGCATTCAAAGATGATATTGAGATTGATGATGACCTTAAAGAATATGATTTGGAAAAATACGACGATGACGAAAACAGTCAAGGGGAAGATGTCACCATGTTACCTGGATTATCAGGTACAGATGCAAAATATCATGAAGGAGAAGATGGAAGCGACCCATATTTGAGCTTACCTAATGAAGACGATATACAAGAAGACAGAAAAGAATTACAAGTGTACCCTACTGACAACATGGTTTTAGCCACCAGAACCGAAGATGACATTTCCTATCTTGATGTGTACGTCTACGATGATGGAGCTGGAAACATCGGCAAAAATGATCAAGAAGATGATGATCCAGATGTGGCTAAAGGATTCATGAGAGAATCAAGTTTATATGTCCACCACGATTTAATGTTACCAGCTTTTCCCTTATGTGTTGAATGGATTAACTATAGACCAAACACCCAAGAAGGTGCTTCAGACATTGGTAATTTTGCTGCCATCGGTACGTTTGATCCTCAAATCGAAATATGGAACCTTGATTCTGTAGACAAGGCATTCCCTGATTTGATTCTTGGGGAACCCGAACACAATTCCGTTCCTGGCAAAAAATCCAAGAAGAATAAAAAGAAGAAGCATGTCAGTACTCACCATACTGATGCCATATTATCATTAAGTCATAACAGATTACACAGAAATGTTTTGGCATCCACATCTGCTGACCATACCGTTAAGCTTTGGGATTTAAACAATGGAACAGCTGTCAGATCTTTTGATTCCATTCACTCCAAGAAAACTGTTTCATCTTCCCAATGGCACGCCAGTGAAGATTCCATATTGTTAACTGGTGGTTATGATAGTGCTTGTTGTATCACGGATGTAAGAATCCCCGATGAAGCTTCTAGTTTCAAAGCCTATAAGATTGCTGGTGGTGAAGATATTGAAAATGTCCGTTGGGGTTTCAAACCAGAAATATTTTACGCTGGTACTGACAATGGTAACGTGTACTGTTTTGATATCAGAGTCACTGATAAACCCTTATGGACTTTACATGCTCATGATGCTGGCATTTCTTCATTGGGAGTTAATGCTCATGTTCCAGGAATGTTGTCCACTTCTGCCATGGGAGAAAAAGTGGTAAAACTTTGGAAATGTCCTGAAGATAACACCAGTGGACCTTCTATGGTATTATCCAGGGATTTCGGTGTAGGAAATGTGTTATCCTGTTCTTTTGCTGATGATATTGAAATAGCAGGTAATCTTATTGTAGGGGGAGTTACAGGAGGATTGAAGATGTGGGATGCTTTAAATAACGGGTCTGTACGTAATGGGTTCAGAAGTGAGTTGAAACAATTACAAGCCAAAGCCAGAGAATTGGCTTCAGACAAAGGAAAGCATTCTAGAATTGCTAGAAAGTATCAAGGAGAAAGTAATGATAATGTATTAACGGTAGAACCAGATGAAGAGGAGAGTGAAGATGAGGAAGAGGATTGAGTACCATGTATATCAGAAGAGGACAAAAATTTATTATATAGTATTTACACATTAAGAAGATATAAAACATTCAGTAAGAGGTTTAAATTTATTATTCTATTTACACATTCAAATTAGGAACCATTAGCCAATGTCTTATAAGTATCAATAATAATCATTCGCTTCATACTCACTATCGTCATTAATAGATTCAAACGATTTTGAATCTTGATCATAATCAGCTTCATTAAAACCAGCATATCTATTTCTTTTCAATTCAACTTCATCATCAGAATTTATATCTTCATCATCAGTAGGATTTATTTGTTGTCTTTCTTCTTCCTTTGCTTCTAGTTCAATCTTTAATTCATGAATTATATCAAAACATTCAGCCAACAAAGCATTCAAAGTTCCTTGACCTTCGGGAATTTGATTATTGATGATAAATTTCCCATCAATTCTTAAATTATCTAAAGATGCTAATTTAAATTGGAAAGGATATAACTCTCTCAAATTATTCAATCCATCAATCCGTTTAATATCCAATAAACATCTTCTTACAGTGGATAACTGATTATGAATAGGTTGTAAAGATTCACTAACAGGTTCAGAACTTTCCAATAACTTATAAATCAAAGAATAACATCTTCTTAATAAATATAATAACAAAACTTGTAAATTCTTGAACTTCAAATTATTTTGTAACTTTTCATCAACATTGGACAACAAAGATATTCTAGAAGTTTCAATGGATTTCAATTCATTTTGATAATTATATAAATCGGTTTCTCTTAAGGTCCATCTTCTCGTTATTAACAAATTTTCTAAATTATGTTTAATGCCCACTAATCTGGTATACAATTTCTTAAAGTCTTCAACATAACTATCTTCAATAGATAAATTATTGATTAAATCATCAATATTCTTCCCTTTGTGAATGTTAATATCTTTAATTAAATTATTACAATCATCCAATAACCCGTTTATTACAGATTGACTGTTCTGATCACAATCAAAATTTCCTTGACTGTCCCGTTTTTTCCCAATAGCTTTTATTTGGTCTTCGAATTTTTCAGTGTTGCCAATTTCATTACTGTCAATAAATGAATTCATTAAACTTTTACGTAACGTTAAAAGTTCGTTATAAATACTTTTAACGTCAGTGGGTAATTCGTCAATCTTATCGTAAAGTTCTTCAAACAATACTTGACACTTGTTATACTTTCTTCTGATATAGTTGATTTGTTCATTAACTTGAGCCTGATCATTTTCATCGGCAACCCCATAGTGGTAACTGTCGATAATGCATTTTATTTCTTCTAACCTTGACTTTATGGGTTTTAAATCTTCTACAGTATATAACTTACCGTCTTTTAAATGGGATAAAAGTTTAAACACAGTGGACAAAGATGAGTAGGTAGCGGGGGCAAATTTAGTCAATCCACAGGTCATAAAACATAAGGAGATTAACTGCCAAATATCATCGACCAACGAATCATTTAAGTTGGGTAATTCCAACTTCATACCCTTTATTTCCTCATCTTTCCTTATGATAGATAACTCGTTTAAATCGTTAAGAAATTTGTTGTAGATGGAATAAATTTGTTTGGAATCAATGTATTTGTTTCTGTTGTTCTTAAGAGTACTCAACTCATTATAGATCTGGTTAAAATCTTGGTTTAATGGCTTTTCGTACGAAGGTAATTTCATGGTTGAAGATAAAAGAATGAGAATGATGGAGAAACAAATGACAATGGTGGTCAGCGCACGCCAACCTCAGGCCACCAAAAAGCTTTAACCTAAAAGGTGGCTTAAGATAAATAAATGCCAGTACAATAAATACAATCCAATCTTACAAACATAATTCATTTACTACTTACTCAGGGTTAGCCACCTGTAATATCTTTCTAGAGTAATCCGTTTCATCTGCCAATGAACCTTCACTCAATCTTCTTCTACCCAACATAATTGGATTTAACCTTGGATCCACCAATTCGTTAGACTTGTTGGTGCCTTCAGACACTGAGTCTTCCGGATGAGTGAAAGGATTTGTCATGGGCATATCCAAAGGATTAGATTTTAATGATTTCTTGGATTTTCCTGTACCGTAACTACGTTTAATCGATCCACCACCCATGGGTTTATCAAAGTACTCTTCTTCATCTTCTTCGTCTTCTTGTTGACGCCTGTGTCTGATGAAGAAGAACGCCAACAACGCAACTATAACCACTCCAGCAACCCCTCCAACTACACCTCCAACAATTGGTCCAATGTTGGAAGATCTGCTTTTAGGTTCATCGTCGTCGTCATCGTCTTTAGTTCCTGACGTCGATGCTGTGGGTTGAGAGTCTTGAGTGACGGTTCTGATAACGACTTCTCCAGCGGAAGAAGTGGATGTGGTTATAACATTACTGTCTTCACTCGAAGATGAGGAAGGTTCAGCAGTAATACTGGAACTGGATGTGGATGAAGTGGATGATCTGGTACTGGTAGTACGAGTACTGGAAGAAGAACTGGAAGTGGAAGTGTCTTCGTCTGACGAGCTGGAATCATCTTCGTTGGATGTTCCTTTACCTCTATAAACACTGAAACTGGAAGAACCTCCGCACATTTGTTGTCCATACCCATTACATTTAGAATTACAAGATGATGAGTCAGTTTCTGAACTTGGGACTTTGTCAAGACAATAACAGGTATCACCATTTTGTAATCCCACATAGGGGCTGTCAGGACATTGATCAGCACAATATGAGGGCGTTTGCCAGGTATAGGTACCGATTCTTTCGGCACTGGAATCGGAGTCGTAACATCCTATGAGATCATCAGCACGGATGGCTATGAATAAAGCTAGGAAAGCTATTGGGTATTTCATTTTGGTTTTTATTTCTATTCTTTGAATTCTATTTTTTAAATTCTAAAGGAGGGAATGGATCTATAATCAGCAGATCAATGAATAAGACCTACTGGAAAAAGATCAAAAAGGGTCTGGTAAAATGACCTAACGAATGAATAAAGTCCTTGACGGGTATGAATGAGTGGCTTTAGGATTTGAACCTTCTTATATCAAATTCCCGTGTTCTTATGGCAATAACGCTTTAAAAAAAAGTTTTATAAATAAGTTGAAAATAAGTCGAGGCAAACAAATCTGCTCCCCCTTCTTTTCGTGTGCGGAATTAACTTTTTTTTTTTTCACAATAATACCAGGGGGTTTAAAAGCGGTATGGTGAACGATTTAAGAGCCAGAATTTCGGGATGAAGCTATCAAGTGTTGTTATATACTATGTAACCACTGACGAGATGCAAAGTGTCTGTAGAATATATATATTTATAATTAATCAAGCCCTAAGGCGTCAAAGGAAAAAGAAATCGCGACTGTATAAAACCAATTTCTGTTGATTTTCTACATTTGGAGATTTCGCGTTTTTTTAGGCCTAGACTTGGATGCATGGAATGAATTTAAGGACAGAGTTCAAATCAAGTTTTGGTAGAATTAGGCTTGTATGTAGAATGATAGAATTGCAGTAGTATTGCAGCACCTGGCAGTGACTATCAAAAAAATTCTCAATAAAATTTTGAACTCGTCCTTAACCTCTCATCTCTTCTTCACTCTTCATGGAAACAATGGGGCATCGTATTCAACCTCGTCATAGTCCCAAAAAAACAGAATTTCATTCTGATCTTTCGTGCCACATACTTCGTTGTAATCCAAGCGGCTGACTTGCTTAACATAATCTTCCAAGGTACACGAAAATCCCGGTCCGTATTTACAATTTAAAGGTACCACTGAATCATTTACAATGAACCGTACGTATGACTTACCACTACATTTGAACTTTTCTAGTATTACTCTAGTTGATTGAGGGATGATTTGACTTTTAATGAATTTTCTGCCAAAAGTTATCTTTTCTTTCGACAAATGGGTTTGAGGTGTGAATATTCCCAAACTGGTATAGTAATTGACAATATCGTAGTCATGAGTAAAACTTAGCCATATTTTATTTTCGTTGGTAGTATCTTGTAGTAACTTTAAAGATGCTTGTTCAAAAACAGATCCAATTGCCGGACTATATTTGTTTCCCGGTCCAATTTCGTAGTATAGTTTCAAATCTTCCTGATACTCATATTTGATCAATTCTTCATTTGTGAAAATACCACAAAATTCAGAACTACCTTTAACGTTGGTTTCATAAGCACAGACTCCAAATAACAGATCAAGATTTTCGTCTGTCACATTTAAGTTGGGATTGTCTTTTTTAAGTCGTTTTCTCATATTCTCATAGAACCCATTCAATTCATACTTTACACTATCATCTCTAGCTTTTTGAAAGTTTTTACATCCAGTTCGAGGAGTTAAGGAATTAGCTCTCATATCTGAATCTTCGCTTATAGAATTAAACTTAATTTTACTTTCATCATATTCATCTCCCATGAACCCTCGCATAAAGTTCTTAGAAGTATCAAAACACCTTCTGGAATTTGATGAAAAAACTGGCAAAACTTTTTCTTCATTAAACAACTCGCCGTACTTTTGTCTAAAATACTTTCCATTTCTAATGGCACTTGAACTTCCAGCATAAATACTGTCACTATTATCCAAAGTCACTTCTTGATCATAATTACTAGCATCGCTAACAAAGTATTCATAATCATTGATAAAAGCTAAACTTCCGTTGGGAAATTGTCCCTTGAGTCTTTCTACAGCTTCCTCCATACGCTTACCACTGTTGGAAGTAGGAAACCTTTCACCATGACGGCCAATTAGTTGAACTTGTTCCAATTCGCAATTCTCAGGAATTGATGGAAATATTCCGTAGCCATGATACTGAAAATAAGGCCCGGAACCTCCTAGAAAATTTAGCATATTGTATTGCTCTCGAGCAGCTTGCTCAGGGGTTGCTACATTATCATAATGGTTCAACAGAAGTAGACCGGCTAGAAGGTTGAAGTATTTCATGAGCACGTTGCAGCCATGCGAATGAGGGTGCAAAAAGTGAGAACGGTATTTGATTTTACATTTTATTCAGTATACTTTTTATTTACTCTAATGTTTTATTAATTTTAAGCCACTATCCTAGGGGCAGTGATATTATAATCTTCATTACCCTCGTAATCCCAATAAAACGTCAATTCCTGTGGTTCATCCTCATTAGGCTTACAAACGTCATATAAATCAAAATCAGCAAATCTATCTTCAACATAGTCTTCAAAATCTTCCAATTTACATGAAAAACCAGGTCCGCTGTTACAAGCTTTCAAAGGAACAACAGCATTGTTAACAATAAATCTAACATAACTTTCTTCCTCATATTTAAACTTCTCAGTAATAATTCTTGCACCCATAGGAATAGCATCAATATGATGGTAAGTATCAGCAAAAACTGGATGAGTGTTGGGTAAGTCTTCATTGATATCAAACAAACCTAAAGCACTATGGAATAATTCAACATCGGTATCATGAGTGAAACTTAACCAGATCTTATTCTTAGGATTCTCTTCCTTCAATAAAGTTAAAGAAGCATTCAATTGAACGTATCCCACGGCTTTGGAAAGATTATGTCCTGGTCCGCTGGTATAGTAAAAGTTTAAATCATTTTGGTACAGATTCATGACAAACTCATCTTGGGTGAATAAATCACAGAATGGTGAATATCCTCTAACACTCAATTCATACCCACACAACTGAAATAAATTGGGGACATCTTTTTTAGTCAAATTCAAGCCATCATTGGTATCAATTAATCTGTCAACAATTTCATCATAATATTCAGTAGGAAATTTACCCACATACTCTTTATTTTCACTAATGTTGAACTCTTGACAGCCCCAACGTGGGGTTAAGGTATTAAACCCTTGAGTAGAATTTTCACTAATAACGTTGTAAATATAGTTATCGGGTTCATAAGATTCTCCTAAGAATCCTCTGGTAAAGAATTGAGCAGTTTGGAACACTCTATAACTGGCTCCAATGAAAACTGGTAATGGTTCAGTATCATTATACAAAGATCCATATTTGGTTCTAAAGTTACTACCAGCTCTTATGCCGGTATCAAATCCACTATAAGGCCCGTCAGAGTTTTCTGGAGTGGTTTCATACTCGTACAAGTCTTGATCAGGAACAAAATATTCGTAATTATTCAAAAAGGCTAATGGACCCTCAATAGTATCATTATAACCTTGAAGTCTTTCAAGAAGTTCTTCAAAAGCCAAACCAACAGAAAGACCAGGAAACCGTTCCCCATGTCTCATAAGCAACTGAACCTGTTCAAGTTCACAATCTTCAGGCAATTCAGTGGAAATTCCATACCCTTTGTATTCAATATACGGTCCAGCACCATAAAGATATTTGACCACATTATACTGTTCGGTGGCAGCCAATTCGGGATGGGCAACTTGTCTGAAGATATTAACGGGGAGGTTCAACAACCCACCTAGTAATTGTTTTCCTATATTAACCATACTTAGAATAAGGAATAGAACAGAGCAATTGGCATGTTATATAGATGGATAACGTTTTCGAGGCCTCGGAATTAACAATAGACATTGACGTCCTAAAGAAGAAATGAGAACGACGGATAAGGAATGTAACCATGGGACATTGAAAGAGGACATGAAAAGAGACATATGTGGGGGAAGTACGGAATTTAGATAAGTTCCCATTTGTTTTGTGAACTGAATTGGATATAAGGTGTACAATGGAAGGTGGAAGTGTTCTACATAGAATTAAAGATACGAGTGTAAGATACAAAGTGTAAGATGCAAAGTGTTAAATAAAGATACAAACTATTCTAAATAAAGTATAAATCTAGCTATCTATAAATCTGTCAACGACAATTCTTCATTTACGATCACTTCTTTTTACCGCCAGACTTGGGTTTAGATTTCAGTTTGGCTTTTGGCTTGGCTTGGTTACTCTTTTTTTGCTCTTTACCTGATGTTGGTAGTATTACTCTTAACTTAGATACCGGAATTGCCCCTATAAAATCATTGGGTTTTGCTGTTTCAAGAAGTTCCTTCTCATTTGGCCAATCAAGTTCAGGATCTTCCTTAGTAGTATCCACTTTCCTGGTGCTAAAATGGTTCAAGATTTCCGAAATAGATTTCCCCTTTTTATTGTTCCCCGGTTGAATTTTGACCTTATACTTAAACTTCAGTAACGAGTGCCATGGAGCGAAAATCGGTAAGAAATTGACAATTTCGTCGGTTTTGGATGGTTTGTTTATCAAGGAATCAAAAATTTCCATATACTCTACTTCATCATTTACTCCTTCTAGTAAATATTTCCGTAATTCCTTTTCATCCTGTTTCTTCTTTTTTTGTTGTTGCTTATCGTGATTTTCAAACTTTTCGTTTTTGTTTTCAACCACTTCCTCCAATTGTTTCTTCTTGGTCTCTTCAACTTGTTTCAAAGTTCCTAAGGCTTGCATACGAAGAAGCTTATCGTCTTCATCTTGGTCAGCATATCTTTTCGCAGCCTTTTTCATTTTAGATTTCTTACCACGCTTGACAATGTTGAGGTTTTCTAAAGAGATTTCGGAGGGCTTGGTATCTTCTTCTTGTTTGTTGTCTTTCTCTTCTTTAGTGTCCTCTTCCAGTTCAACATCTTCAGTCTGAATAGGCTTTTCTTTTTCTTTAGCTTTTTCTCTTTCTTCCTCTTTTCTTTCTTGCTCCAAAATCTGCTCTTTGAGTACACTTCTATCAATAGCCTTCTTATCATTAGTGGTTTCTAACTTCAATCCTAATTCTTCTTGTCTAGCAAGTCTTTTTTCTCTACGGCTTTTCGTGGTCTCTTCATCCCCAATAAAATATAAACCTACTCCCATGATAAGTTGCATAGGAGGTAAATACTGTTTCTTACCCAAATAGTTAAATCTACCGGAAGACAATAAACTTCCATCAACATCTTTTTTAGATACTTCTGCCCCTGGCAAGTACCAAGCAGAACTAGAAGATTTATTGTTCCAAGATGCTGAAGTACTTAAACTGAACATACCTGCCAGCCAAATAGTGTAAGGAGGAATAGACTCATCTTTATAGTGATTCTTAATAAATACTTTCAAGGCACCTTCAACATCAGAATGAACAAAATAATCGTTATCACTAAAATAACGGTAATAAAGCATATCGTTTTGTAAATCGTCTTTACCACTTAAACACAAATATCCATCGTTGGAAATAAACCAGTAGAATTTTTCAAACCAATATTTTTCTCTAAGTTTATTTAAAGCCTCACTTTCGTTTTTTAAAGATCTTGCTAAATCCTGGTTGATTTTCCTTTGGGCGTTTTGTAAGGCAAGGTTAGAGTTCTTTTCCACTTTAGCTTGTTTTACTTCTGCATTCTTTTTAGAGTCAAAGTATAATTTGGCATTGGCATAAGGAGACATCAGAAGATTTATCCATACTGAGTAGAAGTTCTGGGTGGGTTTCTTGGGTTTATTGGTTTTAGTGACTCTCTCGCTATCGGTATCAGAATCACTGTCACTGTCGGTGTCAGAATCACTCTCACTCTCACTTTCACTCTCACTTTCACTATCCTGATCACTATCTTCAATGTCCTCATCAACCTCATACCCATTCTCAGGTAAATTAATTTTAATCTTATTCTCCAATAAATTTAAAGGAGTCTGGATCATATTTGCAATGGTTGAACCTGACTTCTTTTCCAAATTAATGGCACTTTCAATATTTTTCCAGTCCATTTGTTGATCCACCAATGCTTTAATAGCTTGTATACACTCATTAACCAAATCAGCATGAAATATAATAGCATCACCTTTCTTTATATTTAATTCTTTCTCTCTGATCAAATTATCTATCTGTTTGGTTCTTTCATTTTTAGCATGATCCAACCTTCTCATTGCAATTTGTTTCTGGTTTTCAATTCTCAATTCATTCTTTTTAGATTCAATATGAGAGAAAAACTTATCCAAGGTTTTGTTATACCCTTTTATTGTTTCAAATGAATATAAACCATCTTCATTAGGCTTGTAAGGCTGGAAAGGATGAAATTCATCATGTAAATATTTCAAATCTTCTGGGGTGTCTTCATTGACGTTGGGGTTCTTTTTAGATACAATGACCCCTTCTACTTCTTCAGCAGCGAAAAGATTCAAATATTCAGACTCACATTCTTTCAAACATTCTACAATCTTCTGCAAAGCTTCTTCGTCGTTTAAAAATTCAAAACAAACAGCTTTGGCGTCTATACCCTTTTCATGCAATTTTTTTAAAATAAGCTCACTAGATAAATGACTAGCATTAACAAAGAGAGTTTTATGGATGGAAAACACTTTATTTTTCTTCCCCGTGTTAGCGTTAGCATCTAGTTTGTTTTTCTGTTCTTCAATCCAACCTTTTACCTGTTCAACCGAACAATATTTCTCTTCGTATGCAAAAGGTTCTTCAAAAATATACTTATCAAACATATTGTACTGTTCATTGACAGCATATTTATCGACTTTAGAATCATTGACTACTCTTTGTAACATCAAGATCTTTCTGTTTTCATCTAAAAGTAAAATGTTCCCAGCACTGAAGAATTCCAACACCAAATAGAACAATCCATCACTAAATTGTAAAACGAGAATTCTATCATTACCAATCTGACTAATGGCAGTTAATCTTCTTGTTTTCAAATGTTTTCTTAACTTGGCTACAAAATTTGAAGGCTCAGGTTCTGTTTGACGATCATAGTCGGTAAGATGAATTCTGTTTCCAAATTCTACTATTACTATCTTCTTATTATCAGGAACAGAAAACTTCAACACAAATTGTTTGGGGGAGTGTAAAACATTATAAATATTTTGCAAACGAAAATTCACTAACGATTGAAGTTCATTGGTTAGAATTTGTAAATCTAATCCTGTAATACGTTGCTAATGGTTAGTAAATATGGAGTAAGAAGGTCATGGTATTACATACTTTCATGTTGAAAATTTTGCGATCTTGCGAGCTGCAAAAAGTGGAGGATTAAGAGTGCAACAGAGATAGAAGGTGAGGAAAGATATAAAGTAAGAGAAATAAAATACAAGAATGAATACAAGACAGGTATATAAAGATAGAAAACACAAAGATATAAAATCCAAATACCAATCCTTACTTCTTACACAAAGCTCCTACCTCGGAACCAACCTCTAAACTCCGCTCGCTCTATTGTTGGACCCCGGAATCACCAGCAGCTCAACACTTTTAAAAAACTCAACATGTCGTTAAAAGACCAACTTCAGCCCGTTGCGGATCTTATTAAAGCCGGAAAAAAAGTAACATTCTTCCATGGTGCTGGTGTTAGTACTGGAGCAGGAATCCCTGATTTCAGAAGTCCAAAGACTGGTCTTTATGCTAACTTAGCTAAACTTGGTCTTCCCTACGCGGAAGCAATCTTTGACATAGAATACTTTAGAGAGAACCCTAAGGCTTTTTATACCTTAGCAGGTGAATTGTACCCAGGAAAGTTTGATCCTACCGCGTTCCATTACTTTGTCAGGTTACTTCAAGACAAATCATTACTTAAAAGAGTATACACTCAGAATATTGACACTTTAGAAAGAATAGCGGGAGTGAAAGATGAATTTATAGTGGAAGCCCATGGATCTTTTGCTAATAATCATTGTATTGACTGCCACAAAGCCATGACGGTTAAAAAGTTGAAGGAACAAATGCAAGCAGAAAAGATTCCTCACTGTGAAGATTGTAGTGGGTATGTTAAACCAGACATAGTTTTCTTTGGAGAAGCATTACCGGTGAAATTTTTTGATCAGTGGGACGAGGATCATTATGACGTTGAGGTTGCCATAGTTGCAGGAACATCCTTAACAGTTTATCCATTTGCATCGTTACCTTCAGAAGTTGGAAGGGATGCGACCCGAGTTTTGGTGAATAAAGAAATTGTGGGGGATTTTAAGCATAAGCGAAAAAATGATGTTATTGCCCAAGATGAATGTGACAAAGTGGCAAGTGTTTTATGTGAATTGTTAGGGTGGGAAGAAGAATTAGAAAGATTAAAGAAGGAAGGTAAGCTTGAATTGGATGCTGAGGTTGAGGACGAAGTTGAGAAGATCGTGGAGGAGATGGATAAAGTGTTGGGAGGCGGGAAGGGTGTAGAGACAACGGAGGGCAAAGAAACAGCCACAAAAACCACCAAGAGCACAGAGACCACCAACACAAATTCCAAAGATACAAATACCACAAACACAAAAACCACCCAGGAATCACAGTCTGAAAAATCAGAACCTCAAAATCCTGAGGACTCTCCAAAACTCTCCTTCCTCCAAAGACTTACAAACCTCAAAATCTGAACAATATAATATTTAAATATACAATCTCATCTAAGTACTACAGCCATGAACTAAACTGTTCTTAGGGAATTTATAACCAGCATGGTCCCATGCCGTATGATTCATATTATAATAAGCAGGCTTATGCTTTTCAATATAATCCATCGTAGGAAAGTCTGGTGGATCACAAGTAACGTTAATCTCATCTTCTGGTTGATAAACCCGTACGTAATCAACTCTCATTTCAGCTGGGAATACCAATGAGGGCCAATCTATATAAGCCCAATTATTGGAAATACCCAAGTTCATAATAATGGTCATAGGTTCTTTGGATACTTTTCTCCATCCAACATTACCGTTTGGACTTAAAGCATAAGAATAAACGGTGAACGTTGGCTCATCTCCAACGTACCAAGTACAGTACCCATCTTCATCATCGTTCAAATATTCATAGGCATATTTTTGGAAATTGTGAGCCCCTGCACCACGTTCATACCAAGTGGTATTTAATGTGGTGACCCCAGAAACAGCTTGTTGGAAAGGACCTCCAGTATATGTGTTCATGGTGGTGACGGAAAAGTTATAAACTTCAACAAAATCATAATTGGGCATATACCAAATATCATAAGGAGCAATTTGCATGGATTGTGATACAACCCCGACTTTCAAACCTGAACTAACTTCTCCTTCCAATAAATCGATTTCTGGAGCTCCTCTTCCAACTCCTGGATTAGGATGTTCTTCACCTTTACAAGTACAAGAATTTAATTTTTGACCTGGTAAATAAGAAATCCCATCGGGCGAGGATTGATTGGCAGTAATACCAGCATCACAAGAATCATAAGTATAAGGCCACACTCCTTCAGTGGAAGCCATATATCCTGGTCTACCTAAGTTACCCATGGTCCATAAACCTGGCCATAAACCGGAAACATTACCATAGTTAGGTAATCTGGCACTAATTTCAATTAACCCTTGGGTGAAACAAAATTTGTTCCAACTTTGGACCATACCTGATCTATAAAATAATTCATGACTTTTAAAGGCATCCATTCTAAAAGTTAAAGTACCATTGGCGGTAGTTACGGCGTCAGGGTCATACCATTCCAAATCTTGAGTGGCAGCATAATGGAAATCAGGACCTTGGAAAAATTGATCATCATTTTCATAGAAAGTTCTTCCTTCGGCGTTGAATTCGTCGGAGAAAACCAAGGACCATGTATCACCATTTCTAACTTTTCTGGTTAAAGCATCTTCTGGAGTGTCAGGATCAATCAAACTGGTTCTTATAGCTGACAACATAGGATATCTATAATGAGTCAAGATTTCATAACTCTCAGGAACATAGCTATTGGTAACTCCTGAATAAGTCAAAGCTGGGAACACAATGAAAACGGCCACCCCAGCAAGGAATAAAACAATAAAACTTATCAACCCACCCAAGGATCTTTTATCCATAGCCTTTAAATCATGGATAAATCTATTCTTATCGTATTTGGCATCCTGTATGGGATCAGGGTTGTGTAAATAATCATCGGGTTCTTTTTCATCTATATGCAAGGGGAAGGAAGAAGCAGGATAACCACCAAAAGGAGAAAAATCGGTGGAATTTAAAAAAGGGTTGGAAGATTTGTTGGAAATGGATGAACTTCCATCTTCAGATTTATCATTATTCTGTTGACTTTGACCCAAAAAGTTGGAAGATAATGAAGCTGATGATACTACTCTTGAACCATTTATGGAAGGATATCTGTCATATTCTGAAGGTACTTGAATGTTGGCGGCGGAATTTCTATTGTCTCCTTGATTGTTCATAAGATTATTATTGATGATATTCAAGTTTTGTTGGTTGGCAATATCGTCAGAGTTTTCTTTACTTAATAAGTTGGATGTGGTTCCATTTTGACTGTAATATCCGTTATAGTTGGTAAACGGTCTACCATATTGAAATTGATCTTCATCCAGTTGGGAAGATGATTGATGGTTGGAAACAAAGGAATCTGAACTTTGCTCTTCAATGGGATTTATAAACGGATTCTCTTGCCCCTGATTGGGGTTGTATTCATAATATTCATCATCTCTCCTAGGATTATTGAAAGTTAAATCCCTTTGAGACATGGTGGACAGGGATTTGGGGAACGAATGTGTTTACAAAGGTCAACTTTGAGATCTAACTGACAATAGTCTCCCTGTAAAAGTTTATCAGTAAAGTTAAAGTCTTAAATCAACAAATGAATCGATAAAAAAAGATATTAAACTTCAACTGTTTATAAAATTTTAATGGGAGGTGAATTAAAGAAAAACGTTTTTGTGTAATTTTGTTATTTTCTTTTGTTTTTTCTTGCCTGGTTCGCAGGCTAAGCAAACGGGAGCAGTGCAAAAAATGGTAGAACGTGTAGGGCAGAGACGTGGATGATGGTGAAGGTGAATAGATGTACATGGAGATGTAGATGTGTGTGTAGATAGAGATAGAGACATATAGCTTTATAAGACATAGTCCCGGTATTAATCCTAAAAATAGTAGTCGTCCATGTTCACTCTCTTAACACAGCACACGCTACTTAATTCTAGCAACAAAGAGAAAATTTTTTTTTTTGCTATTTTTAAAATAATATTTTGAGCCCTCCAGTGTCTTCAAATAGTATTTAGGTTTTAAACCATAGAGATTAAGTGAAAATGGTTACTGGTTAAGGAAACAATAGCCCCTTGACAAGAAAGTTAGATTTTCTTACCATTTCAATTGAATCAAATGTTTAAATAGATTATGGAAGATTATGTTTAACGGTTATTGTTATGATTTCACTGCACTGCCTACGCTGTACCTTAGATTTGTGCATGCCGCATTTAAACTTGATATAGTGGCTTGTCGCGTGCTTATATAATCACCAGCTCTAGTTTTATAATCATTTGAAGTCAATGTCATTTTCTTTATCGCGGTACCCTTATAGATAACCAATGACCCAGTACAATGATGATACCTTTTTGTCCCGGGTTTTTGGGTTACATTCAGTGTATAGTCAATTACAAGATAATTATCAGTACTATGACGATGATTTAGAGAATCAATCGATACGAATGAATTCGGTAGATAATCATACTAGTAATAACAATCTATTAGATTCTGAGAGTGATTCTGACTTACTGTCTGAGGATGAAACTGGTGATAATAATGGACTGTTGAGTGTTCATGGTGTTAATGCAGTCAATACATCCAATGGAAACGGGATACCAAATGGAATATCATCCAACGGAATACCAAATGGTCCATCTATTACACCAAATACCAATGTCACTCAAACTAAACCCCAAGATAAACAAATCAAATTCAACTTGAACAGAGTTCCAGAAAATCCTATTCAAACCAAAAGGTTCAAACTGAAGTTTCAAATTCCTCCCCGTGAACGAGCTTTGTACCTATGGGCTAACATTGTCAATATGGATGATTTTTTAAATGATATTTATTACTATTATAGAGGCAGAGGACTTAAAAATATTGTTTTGAGTAAACTAATTGATTTATTTATACTTGTTTTTATTCTTTGGTTTTCTCTGTTTTTGAGATGGGGGGTTAATTATGAAATGTTTCAAAATTGGGATTCTAATGATGAAAAACTTACGTTGAACGATTTATTAATAGAGAATTATTTATGGACTGAAGTCCCCTTGGTGGCCAAAATTCTCCTACTAGGGTTTGCTGGGTATATAGTATTACGTTCCATTCAATTGTTCTTCGATTATAAGTATAAACTTAAAGAAATCCAGAATTTCTATAAACACTTGATAGATATTAAAGATGATGATGAACTATTAACTATTGGATGGATTAAAATTGTAGAAAAAATTCTACTTTTAAAAGACTATAATAGTTTAACTGCCAATAATTCCAAAGTCAATGATTTGAATAGTAAAATCAGATTGAACGCTCATGATATAGCCAATAGAATTATGAGGAAAGAAAACTATTTCATTGCTTTGATCAATAAAGATATTTTGGATTTATCATTGAACTTGGGGCCCCTCAAGTTTTCCAATTCAAATGTTTTAACCAAAACTCTTGAATGGAATTTGAAACTTTGTATATTCAATTTCATCTTCAATACCAACGGTCAAATAAACCCTAAAATTCTAAAAGATTTCAATCGGAATCAACTTTCCACAGAATTGAACAAAAGATTTAAAATGGCTGCCATTATCAATTTACTTTTGTCACCGTTTATTGTCATATATTTTGTGCTTCTTTATTTTTTCAAATATTTCAACGAGTACAGAGTTAATCCTTCCGCCATAATAAATTTAAGACAATTTACTCCGTTTGCTGAATGGAAATTGAGAGAGTTTAATGAACTTCCTCATTTTTTCAATAAAAGGTTAACGCTAAGTGTAGGACCTTCAAACACTTACATCAACCAATTTCCTTCTAATTTCTTGATGTTGAATTCCATGTATATAATCAACTTTTTGAGTGGTTCAATAGCGGCCGTTCTTGTGATCTTTGGATTATTGTTAGATGATGAAGACCATAACTTTTGGTCATTTGAATTGACAGAGAATAGGTCTACTTTGTTTTACATTAGTATTTTTGGAACATTATTTGCAGTTACCAATTCGTCTGAATCCAATAGTAACTCCAATTCCACCTCATCGTTTTATTACGACCCAGAAGCTTCTTTGAGGTATGTTTCTCAATTCACTCATTATTTACCCTCCAACTGGAAGGGTAAACTCCATACTCAAAAAGTCAAGAATGAATATTGTCAATTGTTTAATCTAAGGATTTTGGTGATTTTGAATGAAATTTTAAGTATCATTGTAACCCCATTTTTACTATGGTTTAAAATATCAAATATGTCAAGTTCAATAATTGATTTTTTCCGAGACTTTTCTATTCATATCGATGGGTTAGGATACATCTGTTATTTTTCTATGTTCAATTTTGAAGAGAAAGATAAGAATATGATGGTAAGTTTGAATAAACGGAAAAAACCTAGAAAAGGAAAGAGTAAAGCAAAAGCTAGAATGTCTGATGATGAGTCTGATAGCTCAGATGATTTTTATCAACAAGATGATAAAATGATAAAGTCATATATGTATTTCTTGGAAAGTTATCAACCAGAAAAGAAACCTTCCCATACCAAGCTAACACAATCCATAGATCCCAGTAATTCCATCTATCAGGATGGGTATAAGGATCGAGACCATAAAGATAGTTATCAAGACGACTCGGCTTACAATGTCAACTACAACGATCCAGAAGACCTCAATGTCGACAAAATGGGTAAGTCTGGTGTTCTAGGAATGTTAAACCAGTTTTATAAGCAAGATATAAAGTAATGATTATTTTGCAATTTGCAGCAATTTTATATACAGGTAATATAAATCGCATATTTCTTCTCATCGCACTCATCGCTTTTTCATTATGGCAGGCTCTCAGTTAAAAAAGCTCCGGGCTGACTTAAAGGCAAATGGTTTGATTGGTCAAACCAATGTCAAGAAGAAGAACAAGTCTTCTAAAACCCCTTCGGAAACAAGAAGGGACAAAAATGGGGAAATATTGGCCGGGTTGAGAGATAAGTACAATGTATTTGATTCTCGTGTCAATAGAATTAAACGAGATGTTACCACTTTGAAGAACGGAAAAGCTGTTACTGTCGGAAAAGCCGACTTGAACAATCCCAGTAAGAGCAATTCGTTTTTAAACAAGAATTTAAAAATGGCTTATGATGTGAACAAACGTCAAAAGGGAAGAAACAGTAGGATTATTGATAGAAGATTTGGTGAGAACAGTGATTTAAGTCAAGAAGATAAAATGTTACAAAGATTCATAAAAGAAAAGGAAGGACTGAGTAAGAAGTCCAAATTTGCTTTGGGTAGCGACGATGAAGATGATTTTGAAGAAGATGACTTCCAGTTGACCCATTCAGGAAAGCTCTTGCCTGAAGATTTTGAAGACACTTTCCAAGATTCAGAAGACCCTTCTCCCAATTTCGTAGACGAAGATTCTCTTGAGCAACCAAGAAAGAAAAGCAAGCATGATGTGATGAAAGAAGTCATTGCCAAATCCAAATTCTACAAGCAGCAAAGACAACGGTTACATGATCAGACCCAAGAAAAAATTGATGATTTAGATGATGATTTCCAAGATATAATGGGTGAAATCAACAAATCCGCTGTTCCAGCCGATCCATTCTCCAAAAAATCCCAAGATCAAATAGATTATGATAGTAAAGTACGGGAATTGGTTTATGACAAGAGATCTGTTCCAGCTGACAGAACGCGGACCGAAGAAGAGATTCAAAAAGAGTACGATGAAAAAATGAAAAAGTTGGAAGATGACAGATTAAAGCGTATGGAAGGTGAAAGAGATGCCGAGGGAGATGATTTAGGATTTTGGGAAAGTGAAGAAGAGGGTGAAGAAGGAGAAGAAAGTGAACAAGAAAATGATTTTGAAGATCAAAAGACTACCACTCACATTCCAGATGATTTTGATCATTTTACTGAACTTATTGACGGTAAGAATCCTGTTGATTACGTTAACAATATCATCAAACTTTATAAGCCCCATTTAGCTATGGGAAATAAAGAAAAGATGAATAAATTTGTGGGTATTCTTTTCAAGTATATCTTGACCGAGCCAACTCAATTCAATGAACTTATTCAAATCCTTAAGAAACTAAGTGAATCTTATAATGAACAGTTGGTGAGCGTTTTAAGAGGTCAAATGGTTCTTATCGAACAAAATATTCTTAAAAATTCTTTACAGAAATCAGATTTCATATATTTCAATTTATGTGGAATGATATTTTCAACTTCTGATAAATATCATTTAGTGGTGGTTCCTAATTTAATATTAATGAACCAAGCATTGACGGTTCTTGTTAACCAAGACTTGACTCAGAATACTGATGTGTCTAAATTGGGTCAAGCTGTTTGTTTAATTGACACTTTACTTCAATATCAAAAAATTGCTCATCGGTATATTCCTGAAGTGGTGAATACCATTATCAACATTTTGAAAATATGTGGTCCTAATGGTATACTAAAGCCTGAGATTTCTAGTGTTAGAATCACCTTGTCACTCAATGAATTGTTTACTCCTCAGAAAGATACTCTTGGTAGTTTAATCAACCGAGTATTCTTTCAAGTAGATCAACTTGTGTCTCAGTATAAAGATTACTCCAGTTTGAAAGATATTATTGAAATGACATTGCCATTATTAAAAGCATATTCATCAGAAACCTTTCCCACTTTGACCACATTAATCACTAAACTAACCAAATTACACGATAATAACGAATTAAAACCATTGACCTTACAATCACACAGACAATTGGCCATCAAGACATTCCAACCTAAGTTTGAAGAGAATTTCAATCCTGATAGAAAATCTCATGATTTGAAGAATTTGGACCAACAAGAAATTAACAAGATTAAACAACAACTTAAGAAAGAAAAGAAAGCTACTTTGAAAGATATCAGAAGACAAAACAAATTTGAAGGTAATGAACAAATCAAAGACAAGATTAAAATGTATGATGATTACCATAATAAAATGGCTAATATTGTCAATTCTATTTCTACGGTAGAAGGCCATGAAAGAAATGAATACGAAAAGGAAAAGAGAAGAAGAGCTAAGAAGTAGCACATTAAAGCAAATATTTATATTTCACATTAGGTATATATTACTGTAAACTTTTAAAACAGTACTCACAGTCTCCTATAAATACACTCCTCATATAATACACCTCATCTCAATTTCAAGCTATTTAAGCTTGAGACATGGTGGGAACACCAACTCTGGAAGTCTTGTGAGTTGAGAATAATCCACCTTTGAAAACAGAAATGAATGAAAACACGGATGAAAACAAGAAAATGAAGAAGGCAAAGTAAAGGAAAGCAGTGGAAGCTTGAGCTTTTCTACATCTGTCTCCAGAACCTTGAGCAATGTTGTTGTCATCCAAGTAACTTTGGTTACTACAAGAATGAACTCTAATGGCAGCAGCAATAGCAGTGGCAGCAGCAAAAGTGAAAATGGTGTTTAAAACGTCAAAAGCTGCTAAAACAAATGGCCAGGCAAAAGCGGCAATAAAGTATGCTAAAATTCCATAGATGGTGGAAGTTAATAAAGCAAAAGCAGCAGCGAAAACTCCAAAATTGACTTGAGGATTGGATTGGGTGTCAGTGGTAGCTGCTAATGACGCAGTTAACCCTAAGGCAATAATTAAAAAGATAAAGTTAACACCTCTTAAGGCAACGTCTCCGATAGCTAACATTTTAATTGATCAATTGGGTTTTAAAATTAGGATAAAAATTGGTCAAAATTATCAATTGCAATTTTGAAAAGTAAGGAGGTTTTAGCTATTTATTATAATTTCATTACTGAAGAATTGGTTTGTTTACCGGCGTTCCCTTTAGGGTAAGTACAGGACTCAATAAAGAAAAAAAATCGACCAATGAGGAAAGAATGAGGTCACGTGAGTGGTTGACCGGGGGGTATGACATATTAGAAATGTAAGGTTTTTGGCTTAATGGGGCGCCGAGGGTGGTCGGAAGTCGGCCAAGGGAGATAGCAAGGATATTAAAAGCTTATTCCGAGAAGCGGGATGACTGTCAGGAAGTTACGGGTATAGTGGGGTAGTGGTTGTGACTTGCGAAGAGGTCTTGGTAGGAGGTTAGTAAGAATTTGTTAAGAGATTTATGGGGAGTTACGAGGTGAAATTAATTAGACGATGACCTCATTGTCCGGAATGGAGATTGAGTTCCGGGTTATATACCCTGGGTCCATCGACGCACCCTATAAAGACGAATTTAGAAATATGGTTTAGTGGGAAGAGGATATATTTAGCTCCGAGGAAATTGTTCTGTAGTTTTGTAATTAGTATGAAGTAAATGGTAAGGTTCTGTTGGTATTGAGAAGTATTTTGTGATCTTTTTAATTTGTTTCATCTTGTGGGAACATCTATGCAATTCGATTTTGATAATTATAACTCAATTCTACACCGTTCAATGCTATAACCTCAATGCTATAACCTTAATTCTGTAACCTTCAGTATCTAACCTCAGCTCTTCATCCTCCTTATCTCGAATACAATCAATCATATAGTTCTTCAAGTTCCAAAAGTCTCACCCCAGGAATTTCATTTTCAAATTTCAAACCTCATTCAACCTTCTCCACATAAAGTACGATTAAGTGCACATAGTAGATTTATTTATAATTCGAACAGATTTAGCCTATTTATTTATTCGTCTTTATGTTGTCATATCACATTGCATTGTTTTACGTATAACAACATTATTGTTCATGTTCCAATTACTTTTTACTGATTCACCAGTTTCTATTTTTTTCACCTTTCAATTGCTAAATACATACTTCTTAACCTTTTCATCAACACAAACATCCTTTGCAGTTTCATTCTCTCTACTTTGAATATTCACATCCGCTCCCAACTCAATCAATAATTTAGCTGAATCTCCATGTCCTTCTGCTACAGAATGATGTAATGCTGTCCACCCCACATTATCAGTAGCATTCAAATTAACTCTCTTTTCATTCAAAAGTTTAATCACCGAAGTTAACCCATTAGATGCTGCCCGGTGTAATGGTGTATACCCATTTTTATCCTTAATGGTACATTTACATTTATATTCAATTATCAATTTTTTAATGATCCCCAAATTCTTCTTTGATATAGCCAAATGTAATGCTGTCACTCCTTGGTTGGTTTTAAGATCAACGTCTGGCTGAGGTTTCAATGCCATCAAGATGTCAAAGATTTCTTCGTTGCCTATGCTGCTTACAATATGTAATGGAGTCCATCCACTGTTATCTACAGACTCATCAACATCAATATTATTCTTACTGGTCAAGATCTTAACTATCTGTAAATTATTAGTAGAACAAGCCCAATGAATTGGATATCTTCCATCTTCATCTGGTTTTGTGTTTAATTGAGGTTTTTCATCGATTAATTGTTGAACGATCCCCACATTTCCCGATTGAATGTTTTCGTGAATTAAATAGTCAGACATTGCCACACAGAAATGCGAAATTTGCATCACCATTTAAAATCTCATTAAAATTATTCACCCAAAATATTATCTACCGAGAAGTCAGAGTAATTTATTATTACATTCATATCTATTTACATACTAATCAATAGTATTATTCTCCTCACTATCAGAGTCACTTGGCGGTGAATTGAAAAATTGGGCCGCCACTAAAGTGGTTTTATGATTCTCTTTACCGTTTAAAATGGAAGTTGATGTTTGGGACGAATCGTATTTATGGGATTGACTTTGATCTGATCTTAAACTTTCAAGATATCTTTGGTAATCCGTTTTGGAGTTATCAGGATGGGATAAGTTTGAATCAGATGAACTTGATGTTAATGATGGTGATAAAGTATTATGGTAGGGTATGATAGTAAGATGATCTCCAAGACCAGCTGGAGGATTATCCATGATTCTACCATTCGTAGACCCGTTGGTTATTTTAATTTTTTCACCTTGATCGTCTGGCCTTCCTTCGTCTGGGGATGATGGTGAACTATAGATCTCATCATTAGCGTCGCTACTCTTATTATTCGAAGAACTACTTGTTTTTTCCCCTGTCTTCAATGCCATCTCTTCATTAAACCTATTATCAAACTTAATAGGCTCAATATTATCATATTCAATCTTGGTGGATTCAAATCTGGTGGATTCTCGAGGATTATTACAAACCTTATACATATAATCCACTTCTTCTAATTTCAATCCCTTTGTTTCGTACACTATGAAATACACAAACAACGTTCCTAAAGCATTTAAACCTCCCCAGATGAAAAAAATCCGGTTTCCCAATGCGGCAGTATGTTGTCCTGTATCAATCAAATAGGGTGTGATAAAGGCAAACGTGAAATTGACCAACCAGTTGGTAGAAGCGTTAATGGAAATAGCTTTCTGTCTGATACTTATACCATATAGATCAGAAGTTAAAGCCCAAACACATCCACCCCAACTGGCAGCAAAAAATGCTATGAAAATACACGAAAATGAAATCGATATTCGAGAACTTATTTCATGGTCGGCCATACTGACACCAACAATCCCAATAATTATATTGGATACCGACATCCCTACACCACCACCTAGTAGAAGCCTTCGTCTACCGATAATTTCAATCAATAAAATTCCCGGTATCGTAAACACTGTATTCACGGCGTAGGTGATAAATGACATCAAATAGTAATTATCAACCCCTGTACTGGAGAAAAAATTCACACCATAATAAAAGATGAAATTTATACCGGAACACTGTTGAAATACATGGACTCCCATTCCAGTAATCATTCTTAATACTTGTTTGTTTCTACCACCTCCGTTTTTAAAACAATCTATCCACTTAGTTCTACCAAAGGACATTTCATAGTCATAACTGGCTTTGATCTCTACTAACTCTTCAATCAAGTCAGCATCGGTTTTCTCTATCCTTCTTAATTTCGATAAAGAATCTAAAGCTTTCTCTAACTTATCTTTTTGCACATAATATCGGGGACTCTCTGGTAAAAATAACATCCCGGCTACTAAAATACTGGAGAATAAAAACTGTAAACCTATGGGGATTCTGTAAGATCCTGAGTTGGATAATCTCCTACAGCCTTGACAAACTGCACTGGCTACTAAAAGCCCCCATGTTATAGCCCATTGATACAAATACACAACAGAACCTCTAACCCATTTAGGAGAAGCTTCTGCTTGGTATAACGGTACAATAGCAGATAATACTCCCACGGCAACCCCTGAAACGTATCTTCCAATACAAAGAAGAATATTCTCGGTACTTGCCACTTGTAAAACATTCCCTATATTAAAAAGAATTCCTGAACTCAAAATAATGGAGAATTTACGACCATAATTGTCAGATATCAAGGGGGCACAAATAGCTCCACAGAAAGTCCCCAAAGATAAAATGGCAGTTATTAAAGCTCTCTCGTGAACATTAAATGCTTCCTTATTGGCAGGGAAATTCAGGGTGACGTAGTCCATTTCTAAAATATCATTAATTAATCCAGTATCGTATCCATAAAGGAACCCCCCCACAGCCGCTACCAAACCCACAATAAACGCCGAAGTCGACGATGACTTCATTCGCATCTTACGATAATATTCCTCCTCTATGTCATTTTCATAGAAGATATTATCAATAAATGCCCAAAACTTATTAATCATCTTAATGATGGGGTTATACTCTATTCAAAATAGAACCTCTTTGATCTGTTTGCTGTTACTTATTTACTCTCAAAATACTTTCTTGAATGATTATGACCAACCCTATAAAGACTATAGATCCTTTACTTTTGCCTTGTTAACAATTTTTCCTTCTTTTCCAGACCCTTTAATTTGAGGTCACCTGGTAAAATGGTTATTTCCGTTTGGATTTTGAGAATTTTTCGCTGCGCACTTTTTGAAGTCTCGATCATCTAAGATAAGGCTAAACTATTGTTGGATACAATAGTGGTTTATTGGATAGTCAAAAGTTTGAATTGGAGTTATACTGTGTTATTTTTTGATAAGATAGTGCTATTGTTTGATATTGTAGTTTTTTTAGGAATTTCAAGCGCATTTATCTGCATTATCCGTTTATTGATACATCACTGATACATCACAGGTATAACCTCGTATAAGATATCACTATAATATCACATCAATATCAACTGGTTTAAAGAATTTCAAACACCAAATAGAATTTAATGACACCGGTTAAAATAAATGGCCATTTATGGGCCCCTTCAGGAGGCAAAGATGTAAAAAATGGAGAAACTGAAGAGAAAAGTTTAAACGAAGAAAAAAGCTCAAATGAAGATAATGTAGAAGTAGTTGATACTGAAACCATTAGAAAAGAACCCCCAAGATCTAATAGAGAGTTTGGAATATTCACCATATTCTCATTTCTATTGAATAGTTTACTTTATCCATTTTCATCCCCCAAATCCTCACCCACTAATTATGTTATAGATTACATTAGTCACAGTATTTTATTGGTGATTTTTTTCCTTATTTCCATTTATAAGAATTACCTTTATATTTATAGGAAAATCAAATTGAAGTTTTTAAATTTGGGATATTCCACCAATAAGTCTCCTCAAATTATAAGAGATGATGTTAATAAATTATCCAAGATTCCCAGAAGAATTAGTTGCATATTGAATTTCAAAGATGAAGATGATGAAAATGGAGGAATAGATGGGTTGATTAATGATATAAGTGAATTAGTAGCTTGGTCAGTAAGTGCTGGAATTGTGGAATTAAATATTTATGAGTATAATGGGATCATAACTAATTTTTATCATGAATTGAATCGTTATACCAATAAAAACTTAAAGAACTATTTCGGTACTGAATACGTTCCTAACATTTCCATTAAAATCCCCCACTCAAATAAAAGTTTAATTAATAATCCAAATAAATCTATTGATTTATCAGTTAACTTATTATCTAGAGTTGATGGTAAACCCACCATAATTGAATTAACTAAAACCATGAGTGAATTGGCCGTCAGCAAAGAGTTAAGAATTAAAGATATTTCCATAGATTTAATCGATGAAGAATTGGTAGAATTGGTAGGTATGGAACCCGATTTGGTTATTATCTTCAATCCATGCTTAGACTTGCAAGACTATCCACCTTGGCATATCAGATTGAGTGAAATCTACTGGGAACCAGATAATAAGGATGTCAGTTACGCTGTTTTTATAAGAGCATTACAAAACTACGCTAAAAGTAAGGTTAATGTGGGTAAATAAAGTGTTTAGGTTTGGCTATATATTCGCGATTATTCATTTGAAATTTTTCACTTTTTTTCACTATGACGCGCGTGACACAAAATCTGTCCACCACTAATAACCCCTAAATCTCGGGCAGTGAAAGGAGATACATCTTTCCACAAAGCCATCGAATGATCTATACTCTATGACAATATACCTCTCATTTTTCTCTACCATATAAACCCAAATTGACCAATTCCTCCGAAATTCGTCGTTTTCGGCAATTTTTTGGGCACACGAAAAGTTTCAGACTTTTTCAGAAAAAAAGTGTGAGCAAAAGATAACAACGCATTTTTCCTCAGTTATTTACTTTTAAATATATTTAACTTGACAAATTTATCAGGAAACAAAGGGAATTCATCATGGGTTTATCAATTTCTAAGTTATTTAACGGCCTCTTTGGTAACAAAGAAATGAGAATTTTAATGGTTGGGTTAGATGCCGCCGGTAAGACCACTATATTGTATAAGTTAAAATTAGGAGAAATTGTTACCACTATTCCAACTATTGGATTCAATGTTGAAACTGTTGAATACAAAAACATTTCATTCACCGTATGGGATGTTGGTGGACAAGATAAAATTAGACCATTATGGAGATATTATTTCCAAAACACTCAAGGGATTATTTTCGTCATTGATTCCAATGATAGAGATAGAATTGCTGAAGCTAGAGAAGAATTACAACAAATGTTGAATGAAGATGAATTAAGAGATGCATTATTATTAGTTTTTGCTAATAAACAAGATTTACCAAATGCTATGAATGCTGCTGAAATAACCGAAAAATTAGGGTTACACTCAATTAGACAAAGACCATGGTACATTCAATCTACTTGTGCTACCACTGGTGATGGTTTATACGAAGGGTTAGAATGGTTATCAACTAACTTGAAGAGTTCTTCTTAAATTTAATTTATGATGGTATTTTTCTCCAGACAAATTGGTTTTAAAAGGTCTTTAGATCAATTTTTATATACTTTAGATATAAAGTCTGGTCATATATAGAAAATGTTAAAGTCTAATTCTAAGTTTTATTTGTTGACAGTAATAATGTCAGTTGTAATAATTTAGTTTCAATGGATCCCCATTGATATATTTATTCGCCACTTCTAGATTCACCTCCTCTAGATTCACCACTAATATCGGTTGAAATTTCTTCAGCAAAACTAGGGCACCAACCCTCGCTTCACATGATTGCGTGCGACTGTAAAAAATGCCATTAATTTTTGTGTAACTTTTTTCATTCTCATTGATTTTTTTTTAGTGAGAAGATTGAAATTTTTCATTTAGCATAGTTATCGAAAATGGTATGTATTAAAGAATCATAGAACGTTGATGTGTTTATATATTCCATTATGATTGTTGGTTTTACTACAATGAACAGTTATATAGATCAATCCAGATTTAAAAACCATAAATTAGTTATCAAAAAAGTCCATATTATAAAGTCCATCATCGAAGTCCACATAAACGACACAACCACCAATAACCGTCCGTATACTAACATTTAGGCTGGTCTTAAAGCATTTGAATTACGTACCAAATCTAAGGAACAATTAGAACAACAATTAGTTGACTTAAAACAAGAGTTAGCTAACTTGAAAGTTCAAAAATTACAAAAACCATCATTACCAAGAATCCACACTGTTAGAAAAAACATTGCTAAAGTTTTAACCATCATCAACTTAAACCAAAGAGATAACGTTAGAGCTTACTACCAAGGTAAGAAATACATTCCAAAAGATTTAAGAGTCAAGAAAACCAGAGCTTTAAGAAGAAAATTAACTAAATTCGAAGCTACCAGAAAAACTGACAAAGCTAGAAAACAAGCTATTACTTTCCCACAAAGAAAATTCGCTATCAAAGCTTAAATCATGATACTATAGTCTTTATAATAAATGTATAATCCATTTGGGTGGTATTTATATTTCTATTTATTTTTTGCCCTCTTTTATCTCTTACCCTTTTTAAAATCTTCAATTTTTTGTTTTAATTCTATATCATCAACAACATCTTCTAATCTTAATGGGTTTCTATTGAACGGATCAGTGGAATCACTTAGCAAATGGGCCTTGATGGTAGATCTATCAATACTTATCTTAGAACTTGGTAATACCACGGGATCTTCCATCAAGGTGAACATCAAAGGATCTAAGAATTCATCAGGAATTTCTCCCATTTCCAATTCTTCATTTTCGTCAGCAACTCTTTGTTTTTCTGCCTGTTCACCAAATTCTACCAATCTTTTAATCACATTGGGATCCGTCAAAGTTTTAGACGATAAAATACTTTCTGCTTTGTAGAACCATTTGATATTGAAAGATCTTCCATCTTTAGACACGGCTTTAACAAATTTCTCTTCCCCAGATAAATTGTAATATATTTGACACAAATCTGATAATGTAGCCCGAGGATTGAAATCATATTTGGTAGGATCCTCAACCTTTAAGTTGGAACATTTAGGTCCCACCATGGCTTCCAAGTTATAATCCAACATACCAGATAATCTGTCCACCAATTCTGGCAATACAAAACCTTTAGGAACCTCTTTGGTAAATAACTTGAACAATTCCATGGTTTTGTTGGATAATCCCATATAACTTTTAGCTTTTCTTTCACTACTTTCAAGATTCTTTACTATTTCTTCGTTATTACCGAATTCTTCTTCATTAGCAGGTTGTCCCAATTGACGTTTTTTCAATTCTTGTTGATAATTGTGAATGGAATTCAATTCATTGAAAGTTTCGTCCAAAAGATAGGTGGTATCATTTAACATTCTAGCAATAAATCTAATGAAGAAATCAACATTACCAGTAGAATACTTGGTCAATTGCTGCCTATAAGTTTCAGTTTTCCATAATTCTTCTAATATAATAGAAATGTAGTATCTACTGTTGAATTTATCGTAGAACTGGGATGAAGCTCCAGTTTTTTCAACCATGACATATAAATCCAATAAAGAATACAAGATATTATTTTTAACCAACTCATTGGTGCTGAAAATTCCCGATAAAAACCCGGGACTTCCATCGTTCAAAGGTAATGATCCAATAAATAAAATTTCAATGATATTCGATTTCATATGAGGATTACCTAAAAGTTCCGGACATCTTAATAAAATGACTGAAAACTCAATAAATAACTGTAATTTATCATAGTTATTTATCAACGGAGAACCTCTAAATTTAGTGGTGAATTTACAGTAATTGATAATTCCTTCTAAGAAAAACTCGGGGAAGAATTTCCAAGGAATAGGACACTTTGTTTTCAAGAAATCTTGATCATCTAATTCACTAACTCGACTGATTTGGAAGATAGGAATGCTAAGTTTCTTCTGGGGATATGATTTAGAAGGATCAATGACCCTAGTAATGAAAATAGTAGCACCAATGATAAAATCAAAAATATCTAATTGTAAGTCTCTGTAGCTGAAGATAGCTTTGATAGCATGTTTCTTTGATTCTAAACCTGCCAATTGTTCATTTAATTTTGGAAGTTGACCTTTGAAAAACTGTAACATCATAGGATTGGTTCCAGGAGGTAATTGATTACGTTCAATCATTTCCACTCTTTCTCTTAACTGTTTAATTTGCTGTTTAAGTCTATCATATCTAACAGAAATACCTCCCACACCATAATTCAAATATGTCAAGGTTAAATAGAAACAATCGGAGATGAAGTTTACAGAAGCTTCCTGAGTACCATAATGATCAACGGCTTCTTGAATGGAAGAATTAACTCTGGTTTCATCTTTTAAATCCACAAGTTTACTTTTCCCTAAATAATCTGGATCAATTTTGTCAACCTTAGAATATGTGGGGTATTCAAGGAACGGCGAACTTAAACGGAATAAAATGATGGAGATATTGAACATTAAACCATCACCAGCTAATTTGGCTTCATCGGCGTGACTACCTGTTCTTAAATGACTCACGTTAACCAATTTACCAAACCAGTCCATTAAATCTTGCCTTGTTTGTGGAGATCCCCGAATTAACCGGTCCACAATGAAAAATAATCGATCAACAACCACTTTGTATTCGTTTTGTAAAGATTCGTAGGTGGAATTAACCAAGCTGTAGTTCTTACTGTTAAAATTTACTCCAAAGTAATAGCTACTGACTTGGGTGACTAATGGTGATAATCTCAAAACTGGCCCAAGTAACGTTTTATTCTCAAAATCTAAACCATCTTCAGGGTTTGGAGGTTGGAATCCATCAACTTGAGAAAATACTGCCGCTACTGGTTTAATAGCTACCAAAGTTTCCAATAATGATAGGTATTTAGAGTAAGCAGTATCATTAAGGTTAAATTTGTAAAGTTGGCTACTTATGGTTGGAAGGAAGATGTTTAAAAGTTCCAATAAACCATCTTGTTCAATACTCTTATTAATAATATCCACCAAGAACCCATTCATTGTACCGATATTATTTATGAAAGTATTTATGGCTCTTTCAAGGTTATTGTTGATGAACATATCACTAATTTGGAAACATATGAAACCGAAGGAACAAGAAAAATCAATGATGGTATTAATAATGGAAATCTTCTCATCATAGCCAGGTGATTTTTTCGATAACGTTCTTTTCACTTTGAAAAACTTCTCGTGAATATGGAACAAGTATTCAATGGGAGATTTGAAGTTAACAGGAATTCCTATTTCCGATAATACTTCCATGAACACAGATTCAATATCGTCTTTACTGAGCAATCTTTTAGACTTGTTTAAGTCTTCAGCTAAAGATTCCAAATAAATTTTTTCATTTGATCTCTTAGATTCATTCAAAGTGATTTGGAAAGCATCTTCAAGTTCAAAGGTCAACCATTGGGAAATAGCTTGGTCCAAAGGAATGGGATCAGGTTTTGCCACTGCCACAAATTGCTTAGAAACTTCTGGATTTTTGGCAGGTTCAACTTGGGAGACTTGTGGTTCTTGAACAAGAACATTTTCTTTAACTGTTTCCTTGTCTTTAACAGAATCTGAGCTCTTACTTGTCTCCTTGGGTTCTTCCAGTCTCAACTTCTTATTCTCTTGAAAAGAGCCAGACAGTGAGTTTTGGCTACCACCAAGGGCAGCCAATCTTGCTAACCGTTTAGCACGGATCTAGATGTTAGTGTTCTATTGGTTATATAATACAATGGATATCATGGATCAATACATACATCATCAGAACTCATGGTAGGTGAAATATATAGATTGCGCGAGATTAGTGAGATTAGAGATCAAGAAGAAAGAGGGACAGAAGAAGGAACAGAAAGAAAGGAAAAGAGAAAAAATATTTCTTGAATAACGACAAGATGTTATGGATGTAGGAGTTTAAGGATGTGAGTGATAAAATAAGAACCAGTAGGCTGAATGAATGGGTTTAATTGAAAGAATATTGAATTCTGAAAAATTCCAATCTCCACCTAATGAATCTTCTTTATTCATTATCAGTCCGCTTATGAATTTACCTCACATATAATAATAATAATCCCTTCCATTCGTTAACTCATCTCTTCTTGTTAACTCATCCTTCTTCCAACTCCCATCCCTTCGCCATGCCCCTCTCTTGTCTGTAGTAAACCAACCTATGGTCGTGTGCTCTCAATAAAACCCAACATACTCGTTACTCGTTACTCGTTACTCGTTGCTCGTTACTCTACACACATCATGTCCGCTCAAGAAGACGATTTAGTTCCAGAACAAGTCGAAGGTTACGTCGTTGGAGAAAAGAAAACCATTGATGAATACAACAAATTGGATGCTGAAGATGAAAGTTTAGCTAAATGGAAAGCTTCCTTAGGTTTGAACGCTGATTCCACCGCTTACCCAGTTAAAGCTGGAGACAAAAGAAAAGTTGTCATTGTAGAAATGGCTTTACAATTCCCAGACCAAGATTTAAAACCAATTGTTATCAATTTAGAAGATGGGCAAGGAAACACGTTAAATAAGGAAATTAAATTCACCATTAAAGAAAAATCAGTGTATCAATTGGTGGTTAAATTTAGAGTTCAACATGAAATTATTACGGGTTTGAAGTATTTACACTCAATTAAAAAGGCTGGAATTAGAGTTGATAAATTGGAAGAACCTTTAGGATCTTATGCTCCAAACACTACTGATAAACCATATTATGAAAGAGCTTTTACGGAAGTAGAAGCTCCATCTGGAATGTTGGCTAGAGGTAGTTATTCGGCTGTGACAAAGTTTATTGATGATGATAAAAATACTCATTTAACTTTACCTTGGAGTTTTCAAATAACCAAGTAATATATATTAATGTTAGGGTGGTTTGTTGTACTCTTGATCAGTAATCAAATTTTCCTTATGCTATATTAAACACAGCTTCATCTAATAGATACGGATTGTTAATAATGCTAGCTGTTTTCTATGGATATTGGTATTTTCTATAAACATCCACTTCACTCTATAAACCATGTCCAAGAATTATCGTTAACCTAGATTCATCTATATTCAAGTATTGTCTGTGAACCTAAATTTATAATCTAAGTTTATAACCACCACTGCACTCTAAACGTAACCGAACTTCCTAAAAACTTCAGTTAGATTCAAAAACGAGTCTTACCATAAAACCATCCTCCTCACTTCCGCGAAGGAATATAAACAGGAGCAGTCTTACCTTTAGGCGCCACCATACCGTTCTTTGTAGATGTATACTTTGGAGCATAGGAAGCAGCAACAGACCCACTTACAAAAGATGGCGGCTTAAACTGTGAATTATGAGTCTTCCCTTTCTCGCGTGGTTGCAAATTAGGATTTCGCAGCCATTTTTTCTTCTCCATTAAAGACTTTCTAGCTTCTGCAATTTCCTCATACAGTCTTTTTTGAACTAACTCTACTCTAGCAGAAACAAAGGCCCCATTTGAAATAGTCCCGCTTGTATTTGAAGAAAGTGTTTCGGTTATTAAACTTTTAAACGGATCAATCCTTCGAATGTCTCCTGAAAGATACAATTCGAGGTTATTAGTGTAACTTTGGGAAAACTTATCAAACTCAAAATCAGTGGGAATGGAACAATTGCTTAGTTTAAACAAGTTCATCATGGCATCTTTATCGTTAAAACATTTTTGACTTTTTGCAAATTGATTCTCAAGACTTTTGATAAACCTTGAAACTTCCGAACCTGTACCGTAGAAATTATTATCACCTATAGCAGAAGAAAGATAAAGTAAAGTTTTTGCTCTTGTGGCGGCAACATAGAAACATCTTCTTTCTTCGTTTAGCTCTTCTTCGCTATCATTTTTCAATGCAAATTTGGCTGGAAGAGTTCCTTCAGCTAACCCGGGAATCAATACCACCGGCCATTCCAATCCCTTTGAACCATGGATGGTGGAAATTGCAACCTTACCATCTTTATCTTCCTCCTTTTCTTGGTCATTGTCAGATGAATCATACAAACCGATTGAAGTTACAAACTTAAGTAAATGGTTTCTAGTATCCATTTGGGGTTCTTCATTTTCGGCTCCATAATAAAGTTCTATATCTTCATCTTGAGGTTCAAATTCACACAATTGCTGCTGAACTTGTAGAATATTTTGTTCGTGGGACTCATCTTGCAGAAACACCTGTTTTAACCCAGATTTCTCGTAGATGTAATTGAAAGTTTCAATTAGAGTATCTGGTTCATTTGTAGTTTCATAATTATTCAAAATCTCTCTAGATTTTTCAATGAAGTTTAAAAATTCTTTGATACTTTGTCCTTTTGCTCCAAAATTAGGAGCAATTCTAGCAATACAATCATGAACTGTGTTGGTATCGGTCAAGTTTTCCTTGTTTAGAATCTCACTGATTTCTTCTAATGTCTTTTCACCCACTCCACGCTTTGGAAAATTAATACTTCTCATATACGCTATTTTATCCATAGGATTAGCTACAACACGTAAATAGTCAAGAATAGCTACAACTTCTTTTCTCTCCCAGAATGCTTTTCCTCTAACCACATGGTAGGGTATTTTCATTTTGATAAATTCATTTTCAATGGCTCGTGTTTGATATGATGCTCGCACCAAAACGGCTATATCCAGATACTTAAAAATGGGCAAGGCTTTTACATACAAAATTTGATAGGCTAGCCACCTTGCCTCTTCCGCTGAGCTTGAAAGTGATCTATGGACCAATTTAAATGAATGTTGATATTGTGATGAAAGAGACTTCAGAATTCTATTTTTTTGCTGCTTCATCAAAGATTCTGAGAAATTGAGAATCCCACTAGTTGATCGATAATTTTCCGTTAGTGTAACAGTACCACAAGAAAGTTTCAATTTGTGTTTATAGTGTTGAATCATCTTACTAAAATTCACCAGCTGGGCGTCTCGGAAAGCGTAGATACTTTGATCTGGATCCCCCACAACTGTTAAATTATGCTGCAAATTGGTGCTTTTAGGATGCCCTCTTGCAAATTCATACATCAATTGTAATTGAATTTCATTTGTGTCTTGAAACTCATCCACTAAAACATGCTCCACAAAGTTCAAAACTGGATAACGTGTTATCAATCCGTAACATGCCAAAAGACAATCGTCAAAATCAAGTAGAAATGCTTTTTGCAACCGTTCTTGATACTTTTCATAGAAAAACAAAAGACATTGATTAACCCCCTTTTTACCTCTATAATCTTTTGCAGTACACCCAGAAGATTTTAGTTTGGATATTTGACGTTTTACAGCTTTGGCATCATAAACCCCTTCCTGACCAGGTGGCTGCAAAAAAGTTTTTTCTTCTTCGGGAACCAAATCAAGAAAATCCAGATCCTCCTTGGAGAGATTTTTGATGATATCTTTTAAAACTTCATTACTGTCACGTTCATCAGCAATTCCATAGTTGGCCAAACCCACCTTCAGACCGTATCGTCTGATAATTCTATAACATATGCTATGGAATGTTCCAATCAAAAGTTTACTGGGATCGATGGGCACGTTCTTTAACAACTCCTGTAATCTCTCCACCATCTCATTGGCAGCTTTTTTGGTAAATGTTGTCACAATTATTCTCTCTGGTGGTATTCTATCTTTAAGTAGTAAACGAGCTACACGCGATATCAACACTTTGGTTTTACCTGTTCCTGGTCCTGCTATGATCTGAAGCCGACCCGACGGCAGGGACATCACCGCCTCCTTCTGTTTGTCATTCAAGGACAACACAATAGTCTCCATAGATGTGGGATAAGTCACCTGTTGCATAGATCTTGTAAGTCTTTCTTTACCTTGTTTTTACAAACCGCGATTTTTCAAATCTCACTTCATTCTATGCTAATACTGGCCATACTCTTTCTATGGACCTGGGCCAATGTTTGGGGACTCCAAAATTGGCCAGATCTAATGTTCGAGGCAGAAGTGGCTATACGAACACAAAGAGATGTTTCTTATATGGTGCCCATTGATCAAAACACAAATTTTGGAGTGTCATTGTCCTCACTAGTATTCGAAGAGTCTGGCTACACTTCTTCATCCTTGGACACTATCACTAATCTTTTAGATGTGGGAGTGAAAATATTTGTGTTGGATTTGTACTGGAACAATTTCACTACCAAATGGCAACTTTGTCCGGCTCCTTATCCTTTAAATAATACCCAAGATATTTCCATCCCGCAGACCCTTCAATGGGATGACCACGAATATGAATGCCAACCTGATTTCACAGTTGATCTGGTCATGAGGGCATTTACTAACTATGCTGATAGTACCAACACTAACATGAACGCTAATTACATTCAAGTTCTTTATCGACTAAATAGATTTGAGTTCCCCACGCTGTCACGAAACGATACTGTTAACTGGAACCATATATATTACTCCAGCAGTTCTCCGTACAACAGTCTTGGAAATAGTTCACTAAGTGATAGCGTGGACTCGTTGGGGTCGTTACTATTTACGCCTACGGATTTAGTGGGCTTTAGAGCAGGGGTTCTGGAGGGAGGTTTATCGCATAATTTTTATAACAACTCAGATGAGACATTCCCCGGGTTGGAGACGTTTATTTATAGCGAAGTAAAGCGATTCACAGTTACCGTGATCTATGATGATGTCACTAGAGACAAAAGATTGTATAATTTTACATCCGGTGATCAAGATACATTGTTCATTTCCAATTATACTGTGAATTCAACCATTGAGAGTTTACGTAATCAGGAACTTGTGGAAGGTTGTCTACAAGATGTTTTTAACTCCAGCGCTAGTAGGGGTATGGACGATTATAAGGACATGGCATTGACGTCTCATTTTAGATACATAAGTGATACTGATAGACTTGTTTTTAGTGAGTTGACATTCAGTGGATTATTAAAATGTGGATACTCGCCAATTCTCAATTCCAGTAATTATTATGTCAATGAGACGCTCACGAACTCTGTGGGGGAAATTATCGATCATTTCATACCGTTATCGTTCTGGTCATGGGCTGCTGACAGTAAGATTTTCCAAGAAGACGCAGCTGGAAATTTCAGCAGTAGTCAAGGATCCCTTGATGACAACAATTCTGGTAATAGAAGGGCATTTAAATGTGTGGTAATCACACAGTTAGGATGGGTGATAGAAAATTGTTATAACGAATACCCTTATGCTTGTAAACGTAATGGTAATCCTATGGATTGGGTTATTCAAAAAGACGCTACGGGCTATTTTAATACTAATGGATGTCCTGAAAACTATGCATTTGGGATTCCTCGGCTGAGTATGGAAATGTTAGCTCTTATGTATCACATAGCACAGGAAGATGTTGAATATCCTGTTTGGATTGATTTAAATGATATTACGGTTACTAATTGTTTTGTCACTGGAGGACCATACGCACAATGTCCATACCAAAGAACAGTTAGTACACGAGCTTTGGCAGGATTGGTGGCTCCAAGTTTTGTTACTTTGGTAATAGTTCTTGGATTGGTGTTGTTGGAGAAGATATTTCGGGTTCATCCTATACAGACTAATAGAAAGAAGCATTGGAAAAAGGCTATAAATGAGTATAATAAGAAGTATGAATATGAAGGGGTACCTTCGTAGGAGTAGAGTAAGCATTATGGACATAGGAGGTAGCATTAGAATAGACAATATAAATAGTGTAAATATAAACAGTATAATTATAAACAGTACAAATATAACCAATATAAAAAGTGTAAATTATTCTCAAGTTTTAAATCACCACTTTATTTTCCGCACTGAAGGCAAAAATTATCCTTAATGAGCCAACAGAATTGGAAAGATATTCAAAACGAATTGAGACGGAGAGCTGCTGCTGCTTCCACCGGTTCTAAAGGTCCTAGAGGACCCAAAGGACCATTAGGAATCTTTGCTGGTGTAGGAGGACTTCTTTTACTAGGGGGAGCTGGGTTAATTGCCCAAAACGCATTATTCAACGTTGATGGTGGTCAAAGAGCTATTGTGTATTCTCGTTTGAATGGGGTTCAACCTCGTATTTATCCTGAAGGTACACATTTACTTTTACCATGGTTCCAAAGACCAATAGTGTTTGATGCCAGAGCTAAACCTAGAAATGTGTCTTCTTTAACAGGTACCAAAGATTTACAAATGGTCAACATCACTTGTCGTGTTTTATTTAAACCAGATATTTTAGAATTACCCAACATCTTTAGAACCTTGGGAGTTGATTACGATGAAAAAGTTTTACCTTCCATTGTTAATGAAGTGTTGAAATCTGTGGTAGCTCAATTTAATGCTTCTCAATTAATCACCCAAAGAGAAAAAGTTTCCAGATTGGTGAAAGAAAATTTGGTTCGTAGAGCTAAGAAATTCAACATTTTGTTGGATGATGTATCTTTGACGTTCATGACATTTTCTCCTGAATTCAGTGCTGCTGTTGAAGCTAAACAAATTGCTCAACAAGATGCTCAAAGAGCTGCCTTTATTGTGGATAAAGCTATACAGGAAAAACAACAATTAGTTGTCAAAGCGACTGGGGAAGCTAAGTCTGCTGAATTGGTTGGTGAAGCCATTAAAAAATCCAAGGATTATGTTGAATTGAAGAGATTGGATACTGCTAGAGAAATTGCTGGAATTTTAGCAAATTCTCCAAACAGAATTTTATTGGACAACGATACCTTGTTGTTGAACACTGTAGCCGATGGACGTAAATAATGTAAATAGTAGTCCATGTAAATAAAATATATAATGTATATAAATTTCTATAAACTTTAAAAAATCGAATTGACAATGTCACTACCAATGGTAGCACCAGCACCAAAAATAGCAGCATTACCCAATTTACCACCAAACTTTCTCAAATGTGATTGTTCTTGGGGTTGTTCTACAACTGTTTGTTGACCTTGTGGTTGTTGGTAATAATTGGTGGATGGTGGTGGATATTGTGGTTGTTGATAATTCTGTTGATAATATGGTTGAGGAGAGTTTTGATATGATCCATAATCTGGAGGAGCATTATAACCTTGCTGGTAGTTTTGTACTTGATCATGCTGTTTGTATTCAGGTTGTTTATACTCCTCTTTATATTCTGCCTTTTCATTTGAACTTGAAGGAAGTGGAGCTACATCTCTATTAGCTTTAAATTCTACATCTGAGATTTGTTTAACATAGTTAGATGGGAAAATACCAATTCTAGAAGGTTCATTTTTTTTATATCCTTTCCACCAATCTTCAGATAAATGCTCTACCACTGCAAGTTTTTCATCTCTGTTCAAATCCAAATCGTCACTTTCTTGTCCTTTGTAGTCGTAAATAGCTTTACAGTAACCCAAAGGTTGAGCAGACTGAGGACGTGAATAAGAAGGTTGGGGTGAAATAGATGTGGCAGCAAAATCTTGAACAAGTTTCTCTGTGGAACGTTCCAAAGGTTTTGAGTATGTAGATGCTGGGGTGGATGCTGGAGCAGATGCTGGGGGATTAAATGCTGATGGAGCCGTCTCTAGTTTATCTACTCCCCAAGGTTCCATCTCCTTCTTATATTTCGAAGGAATGGCATTGTTTAACTTGTTGAATAACTCTTCAGTGATAACTTCGGAGTCATATAGGAACTCTAGTTCAGTTCTGATTGTGGTTAATGATCTATTTATAAGTGGAGTCGACATTACTAAAAAGAAGAAAAAGGATAAATTACCGTCTAAATATAAATCGAGTTGTGTGTGAGAAACTTTCGGCCCGGGTAAAAATGGCAGTGTTGCATGATCAACCGAAAAAGGAATTTGCAGCCTAAATAAAAGAGGTAGGTTGAGGGGGGTGTATAATGCTGATTTAGAGTTAAAGATATAGCATGTTACCTACTAATATAGTGACCTTTCTATATTTTATCCATTTTGTCTTTTTTTCTCTTTGTCTTTTCTTCTCTTCTACTCCCCCTTACCTAATTGTCTCAATAGGATCAACTCCTTCACACAAGTCTATCAATATACTTCCAAATGTTCCTGTTTTTTTAATCCCCTTCCCCGTTTCTTTCCATAATTTATAAATTCTAATAGTAGAATCGTTAGCTGCTACACATATTGAAGATCCATCTGGAGAAATTGTAGAACTGAGAAATCTTAAACACTGTGGCCCTGTCACTTGTGCTAAAGGTTCCATGTTAGGGTAAGAAAATACCTTTAAAACTGATCCATTATCGCCATATCCAAAAGTTGCCACTAATTCATTAGTTGATTTTGACCATATTAAAGAAGTTACTTGAGAATTGACAAAATGGGACTTTATTAACGTTCCAGAAGTAGAATGCCAAAACTTAATAGTTCGATCATTTGCTCCTCCACCAGTAGCTAAAAGAGAAGTGGCCCAGGGACAAAAAGCTATAGCTTTTACAGCTGATTTGTGTTGTAGCACAAACTTTAATTTGGGATTATCTAAATTCTCAATATTCCAAATCGAGATAGAATTGTCATTACTACCAAAAGCCACCTGGGTTTCATTGTTATTAACAGCAATTCCTAAAGTTAGTATGAACAAATGATACAGTAATAGTATAAACATACCACAAACTTGTTGAGAATGAAACTCAAATTTAAACTTTTCTCTTAAAAACGGAGTATCGCCCTGAACAATCTCAAGAAGCATAACCTTTCCAGAATGATCACTAGCTAAAAACATATTGTTATTTTTCAACCATACAATAGCATGAATATTTTTATTTTTGGATCTATACTTCATTTTGTATCTTGTAGAATCCAGTTGATGGCCTATGATGATTTCCCCTGAAACACTTCCTATGGCTATTTGATCTCCCGTGGAACAAGCTACGCAGTTTATAGCCCCATACTCTTCATACAAAAGCGGATCTACACCATAAGTAACGATATCCCACATGTAAGCCCAAATGTTAAGGCCTACTGCTACTTTGTTACTCATAACAGACCAGCTCACTAAATTGGAGTAGAAATCATTGGCCATTCCTGGTGCTTGTACGTAAGTGGAAGCCTTCAAAAGAACAGGAGGTTTACCTTCTGGTGGGGGTTTGGATGTTTTTGACGTCATAGTGTTTTCATCAAAAATATCTTCTTTTCCTATAATTGAATTGGCTGATTTTTTCTTCCAGAACCCTAGTTTCTTCTTGGTACCAAAGCTAAAGTATTTATGATCTAATGAAATTCCTAATGCTTTTGAGATTGAGGTTTGGTGGGTAGTAAGATATTGAGGTGGAGGACTTACTGAACTGGAGGAGTGAATACCATCAAGTCGATCAATTCCATCGGAGGAAAGCATTAATCCTCGACTATCTCTTAATCCAACTTCAAAGATGTCTGAGATTTCCCTTTGTCTTTCAATGCTGGAGTTGGGGGACGTACTTTCAGAACCAGAGGTCCCATGATGTAGGATGGGGAAAAACCGGTCATACTCCCTACAAGCAACATAAGAGCCTTGTAGTTTTTCTCCCATGACATTAACTAGCAAAATAAAATATATATAGCAAGATGGGTAGATTTTGCAACCGTGAGAATACAGAGAAGAGTTGAAAATAAGGAGCGAAGGATGAAGAAAAAACGAAAAAAAACACAAAAAGCAAATTAAAGAGAAAATATAGTTAGTATTACAAATAAAAAGTTTACAATTAGAACTTTCTACAAATACCTTTTTAAAAGCCAAATATACTTTTCAGGCTTTGGTAAATTTCTCGGACTTTTCATTACTTTCGCAGCCATTAATCCAAATTAATGCGAAGTGAAAAAGTAATGAACTTGTTAATTCCCTTGTTCATAGCACTTTGTGGAGTATGCCACCATTTAGTGGCTGAAAAAGTCAAAGATCCCTTTATTGATGAAATCTTCCATTTAACTCAATGTAACACGTATTGTCAATATCAATTCGATGTGTGGGATGAAAAAATCACCACTCCTCCAGGTTTATACATATTAGGGTTCCTATACGCTAAGACAATTGAAGTAATCAGTTCAATCCCATTTGTTCCATCAATTTCCATAACACAAGTTTGTTTGAATTACAATATTCTTCGGTCATTAAACATACTTGGAGGAATTGTTATTCTCCCGTTTGTTCTTTCATTTTTAAAGCAAAATCAGTTTTCCTCGCTCAATATTATTTCATTACCATTACTTTTCCCATACTACTTTTTGTTTTACACCGACATCTGGTCTTTGGTGTTATTTGTGGGAGCCCTAACAGCAGGAGCCAACCGAGGTTTCAAAAGTTCTTTAATCAGTGGAATTCTTGGGTTTATCAGTTTATGGTTCAGACAGACAAACATTATATGGATAGCATTTATCGCGTCTTTTTATATCGATAGGTATGTGGAGGAAGAACAAAATTTGGTGTTGTATGTGCAAAACTACGTCATTCAAGCCTTTAAAAACATTTTCAGGTTGATTCCGTTTTTGGCCAATTTTGGTTTATTTGCCGTTTTTTTGAAAGTCAATGGTGGGATTACTTTTGGTGACAAAGAAAACCATGAAATCACCCTTCATTTTGTGCAAGTTTTTTACGCTGTGATGTTTATTAACCTTTTCACTATTCCTGTGTGGTTATCTTCTAACAAACTAAAGCGTTACATCCAATTTTTATGTGGTACATCTTTAAAGTCTGGCATAATTCTTATCCTTTTCAACACCTTATCTTTTCAATTGATTAAGATAGTGATAGAAAAATACACCATAGTACATCCATTCTTACTAGCTGATAACAGACACTATACTTTCTATCTTTGGAAGAGAATCTTGAGTCATAGATGGAGTCAAATATTCACCGTTCCTATTTATCATTTTGGAACTTGGAACATTGTAGATAGTTTCTTAGCCAACAAAGAAATATTACGGTTGAGACCTATAGTTATCGCTAGTTTTTTTGTGTCCATAATACTAACGGTATCACCATCACCATTGTTTGAACCAAGATATTATATAACACCATTGGTGATATTTCGCATGTTTATAAAGGCAGAGGATAATATAGGCATAAGAAAGTATATTGAGTTTGGATGGTCCAATGCTATAAACGTTATTATAATGACAGTATTTTTTACATATGAATTTAGTTGGGACAGTGAACCGGGTAAGATTCAAAGGATTATATGGTAAGGAAGGTTCAATTAAGCTATGGAGATATCGTCCATTGTCTCTGAATGGGTGGGTGTTTGTCTTGCTTGTGGTTTTGGTGGTTGGGTTGGTATTTGTGTCTTTGATACTTGGGTGGGTGGTTGTGTCTTTGGTGCTTGAGTTTGTGTTTGCGTCTTTGGTGCTTGATTTGACCCCTGTGCTGATGATTGTTCCTGAGCAGTTGGTACCGGCTCAAGCATATCAGTCACTATATTCAAATTGTTATTAATAAAACTATCAATTGAGTTGCCCTTAAAATTCTTAATTTTCAAAATGGACTTGGGATTCTGCTTTAATTCTTGAATAGTTCGTTTATCTTCGTTACTAATATTATTACCATCTAAAGATTTAATCCATTTAGTAACACATCGTTGCTTTAATACTGTCAAATAATTGATCTCTTCTTTGGTCTCTTTATCTACGTAAACCAAATCCCCTTCATTACCCATCATTAAATCTCCATAATTGTTCTTCTCAGGAACTTTCAAATCCCAGTTCCCAATCTCTAAATCATTAGCAAAGATTAATAAAAAGTCACCAAAATTATCAGCAATGACAAATTTAGTATCAAATTCTCTACCAAACAAAATAACTTGCCCCCACTTACCTTTCCCAGTAATTGGAGGGGCCAAATCTACACCTATACAATTACCCACTTCATCTGTAATCAATGGAATCCATAAAGGATGAGCAAATATAGGGTGTACCATACCTGGAGGAATAGATTTCTGTGTGGGATAATGCAAGGCTTTCTTTCTGGACTCAGAAAGACTTTGGTTGTGTTCATCTACCACAAGTTCATCATGACTGGAATTAGGAGTAACCGTAGTACCTTTAGAATCTTCCAGTAAAACCAAATCAACAGAAGACGTGGAAAATTTATGGTTACCCATTTTAGGTAATGCCTTAACCTTTTCTGAATTATTTACGTGGGATAATTCCGTCGTAAGTTTCCTGGCCACTTTCCGCCAATGCTCTGTCATTACTGATATTTCATCTAAAGACATTAATTTTAAACCAAACACCAAACCCCCCACTTTATTGAAATCATCACTCAATTGGCCGTCAGTTAATCTATAAAATTCTAAAATGCACAGGGGTAAAGATATATTCAAATCTTTTTGAAATTGCTCCAAATCATCTTTGGTACAAGCTTTCTGAAGAGAACTGCTTAAATCTGGGGAAAACTTACCCAACCAATTTTTAATGTGTCTCCAAGCCAAATTGACCTCATGAATTCCCTCATCGCTTTGTTTGGGAGTATTTGACTCGTCGTCATCGTCATTGGTGAAGGAATTGTTGTTATGGGATAGTAAATTGGCTTCAGTTTCTGTTTGGGGTTTGTGAATTCGATTAAAAGATTTACGGGAATCAAATTCAGCGTACTTGTCTTGGGTACTTAGGGAGTAGACAAACTCCTGGAACATCTTGCTGAACTTCATGGTATCAAATAAACCAGTTATTGATAAGCGAGAAATTAGAAATTAGAAATAGAAATACGCGACACGATACAATGGGCGTGGGTAAGCACCTATTGAAAGGATGGAGCGTGTTAGTGAGAGGATAGAGAGATAGAATGTAGTGATATGATATAGAGATATAGAGAATAGAGACAAGTAGATGACAGAGTGGAGTACAAAGCAGTCTCATAGAATAATCCATAGAATGCTTGAATTCTCAAGAATGCTCGAACATATAATACAATATTCAAGACACGAAATCTCATTCCTTCTTCATGTCACCTACACAATATAATGCTTAAATATCCACCGGGCATGAAGTATCATCTCTATTGAAAAGAAATTATACGAAAAACCGGTCCTTTATTATGGGAAACCCTATTAATCTTCACTCAAAACAAGCTCCAATTAATCAAATCAATTCAAACCTAGGATTTATACTCTAAACCTTACGGCCCATTCAAAACGAATGTTATTTAAGGTGATCGAAATCAATTAGAGTATACTGGTTCATTTGATTTAGGAATCCGTTGGTAATCAAAATAAAGAAAATGGAAGAGATTTTTTCTCAATAAATCATCGGGGTCGTGGAAAGGAGAATTTGAAAAAGATTTAAAACATCTATTCTATTATCGGGATTTGACTATCTTGATATTCAACCATTTCGGGATTTTATCTTCTGCTTAAGAGCGTCTTCCAGCATCCCATACCTATCCTCAGAGCAGAGCTATTATATGTCATTTAATTTATAAGATACAAATACTAAATAGATTCTATTTGATATTCAAGGTTCATTTTGACTTAAATTACTTTAAATATGATTAACTTACCAGTTTTGAGCAGCAGCTTCTTCAGCAGCTGGGTTAGCACCAGAATCAGCCCAGTCAACTTCTTCAGTTTCACCAGTCCATTCGGTTTCAGCTTCAACAGCAGCGGTTTCTTCAACTTCATCACCTTTAGCTTCTTCAGCAGCAGTTTGTTCAATTTCTTCAGGGTCTCTGTAGAAGTACAAATCTGGCATAACAGCCCATTCAGTAGATCTGTCTGGGATGATTCCTCTTAATCTTAAGACTTCTCTGGCAACTAACCACCAGACTAAACCAATGGAGTGTTTACCCTTGTTATTACATGGGATAGCAACGTCAACGTATTCAGATGGAGAGTCCATGTCGGTTAAAGCGATAACTGGAATGTTAACGTATGAAGATTCCTTGATAGCTTGAGAATCGGTTCTTGGGTCAGTAACAACGACTAATCTTGGTTCTTTGAAAGAACGGGTGATATAGTTAGTGAAGTTACCTGGGGTGAATCTACCGGCAATTGGGGTAGCACCAGTGTGAGCAGCAAATTTTAAGACAGCTCTTTGACCGTAAGTTCTGGTGGAACAGACGGCAACGTCAGATGGGTTTGGGATGGCAGCAATAACTCTGGCGGCTAAGACAATTTTTTCCCAAGTTTTACCAATGTTGATGACATTAACACCATCTGGTCTGGTTTTGTAAACGTATGGTTTGTTGTGGACCTAAAATTGTTAGTACTATACAAAGAAAAGGAAATCATTAGGAGGTTTGAAAAGTTGTTGTGGTGGGATTAAGGATGGAATAGATATCAAAAGGAAATACCTTAAATGGTTGTTTCTTCTCGTTGTTCACTGGTGATTCTTTCATGGTCTTTTCTCTCAATTCAATGACATTTAATGATTCCAGGGTTTGGTACATACTTGAACGTTCTTAGAACCTAAGTGGACGTTGGCAGCTAATAACAATTTAGCATCTTCAGGAGTTAAATCAAATGAAGCTGGTAAAGACATATTGTGTTTTTACTTTTTAACTATATTCTCTATTCTGAAAATTTTTAATTGAGGATGAAAAATTTTGATTGTATGGGACTGCGTATAACTCGCTCACTGGAAATGGAGTGCGACTGTTAAAACCTGGGCGTGCGATAACCTCTTTGGCTTCAGTCCTAGTGGTCATGTGCGGCAAGGGCTGAAGCCCTTGGTTTGCAACCATTGCTAAATCCGAGTAACCATCCCAAAACGTGAGTAGTTAAGAGGCAATGGTTACAATAAACTTTGGATGCTGTCTATGGATTTAAACTAAGTTTTTAATGGTCACAGAACAAGATCAATTGTTGCAGCCAAGAGGTGGTTGCAAAAAGCCCTCGATATTTTTCATTGTCATTGCTGCTTTCTTATATACTTTCTCATCCCTAGCAGAACCTATTAGACAGATTGTGAGGTTCAAAATGGCATGCAACTCATCGATTACCGAAGATGGATATTGTCGCTCGATCGATAAACAGCTTCTTGTGTCTAACTACAACCAAATCAGCATAGTTTTAGCCCAAACAGCCCTGGTTTTTGCAGTCGCTAATATAGGGAAGCTTTCAGATAAGTTTGGCAGAAAACCGTTTATTTTCTTGATTGCTGCTTCTGTAATGGTATCAAGAATACTTTTGTACATTTCATACGAGTGTAAACAAACGTTCCAAATGCCGGTTTATTTGGTTTGTGATTTTATTTCCAGTTTTGCTGGTGGTTTGTTTGGGATGATCGGTTTAACTAATTCTTATATTACCGATATTGTAGACCCTGAGAAAAGGGTCCATTTGATCGGTTTTGGGACTGGTGCTATTTTCACCGGGGAAGCTTTGGGACCACTTGTGTCAAACTTGCTTGTGCACTGGTTGCAAAAGTTTGATACTAGCCATGAAAAAAATACTTTTACTCCTATGCTTTTCCTGGAAAGAAGTATACTTCTTTTTGAGATTGTAGTTTTTTCATTTCTTTGCTGGTACGTTTTTTTCATTCTTCCAGAGAGTAACAAAGACAAACGAAACATTAACAGGTCAGACTTGTCGTTTAGTCCATGTAAATATTTTAACATCTTTCAACCGTTATCATTGCTAACGTTACCCACTGATTTGGTGATGTCGCAGTTCAGAAGTATTAAAGTGAGAATTAGGATTATAGTGGGTATTCTCATTTGTGTGAGTTCTTTAGCCACACTGCTTACAATTGGAATGTCAGAGATTATCCTTCAGTACGGGATCTATAAGTACCAATGGAAAACGGTAGATGTTGCCCTGTTCATGACTGTTTTTGCAACAGCCAGGGTTGTTTCACTATTTGGAATATCTCCATTTGTATCCGATTTTTTATTGGAAAAAAAGTTCAATTTCAAACCTATTGGATTCAAGATGGATTCAATTGATGTTTTCATGATATTTATAGGTTTAATTTTTGAATCGGGATTATATTTTGGTATGGATGTTGCGCAAACAAGTGCACAATATTTTGCAGCCTTCATTTTGGGTAGTTTGGGTGCAATTATTGCACCCATTACCCAGTCGACTATTTTGAAATACTTTCCCAAAGCAAAGGCAGCAGAAATTGTAATGGCTTTGTCTTTGGTAAACGCCATCAGTACCATTATAGTTCCTCCTATTCTTTTGAGTGTTTATAAGCATGGATTAGTTGTGGGACAGGCAGGATTACCATTTACGCTATGTTTGATGATTACACTTGGAGAGATGGTTTTAGCCTTAGTTGGCAGTAATATAAAGCATACCAATATAGAGTCATCTTTAGATGCATTTGCGGAAGCATAGACATTCACACAGTATAGACACATTTGTAGAAGCATAGATATAAATAGACATTCTCAATTTTCCGTTTGCAGCCAAATTAATCTCTGCGCGTGGGAATAAATTTATTTCATTTACTAACATGTTAATATGAGTGATATGTTTAACTTCGACGAAGAGTCTTTTGGAAGACAGTTTAAGGAGAGTGTTGTTGTTGAGGGAGAGTTTGTAAACATTTCAAAAGATCACGAAAAGGATTTGAAAATAGAAGAGTTTTTCGACTTCACAGTGCAACCATTTGAATCTCTTGATGTTAGACATGAAGATGTTAATCATGAAGGTATTACTTCTGAGGAGATTAAAAATGAAGATATACCATTTACAGAAGCACTAAATATCCCCCAGAAACCAAGAAGGAAATCTTCTGTTTACAGAAGACTTTCCATCAAACCTTCTTCAGTGTCCACCCAAAACCTGGAATTAATCATCCCTTCCGGTTTCAATAAACTTGCTGAAGACAATGAAGATGTTTTTGATGATGATGATTCCCATTTGAGAATTCTCCATGATTTTTTACCGATAAAAGTACTTGGCCAGGGAGCGTATGGAAAAGTGCATTTGGTTCAAGATAAGAACAATAAAAAGTTATACGCTCAGAAACAACTTCGGAAACCCGTAATTAACATCCACGAAACAGACCACCACACAAGCCATGTCAAAAGAACCATTTATGAACGGCAAATTCTCAGTAGCATCAATCACCATCCTAATATAGTCAAATTATTTTATGCTTTACAAGACCACGACAAGTTTTATCTTTTTTTGGAATATATCCCTGGTGGAGAATTATTCCATCATTTAACCAATAACAATTCCTTAGGGAATGTATTTAAAGAGGATGATGTTGCATTCTACGCTGCTCAAATGGCCCTAGGATTAAGACATCTTCATAAGTTGGGGATAGTGTATCGAGATTTGAAGCCTGAGAACTGTTTGTTAGATAGTAGAGGGAACTTGGTGTTGACTGATTTTGGGTTGTCAAAAGAAATAGGAGAAGATAATGATCATTGTACTTCAATTATTGGTACACCAGAGTATATGGCACCAGAGATTTTAAAGGGAGAACAGTATAGTTATGGTGTAGATTGGTGGTCTTTGGGGTGTGTTATATTTGACATGATGAGCGGTAAACCCCCATTTACGGGTAATTCTCATAAAGTTATACAAGACAAGATTCTTAAGAATAAACTTAAACTTCCATTTTATTTTTCCATGGATGCAAAAGATTTGCTAAATAAATTATTGAACAAGAATCCTGAGAAAAGGTTTCAAATTGATGACAGTTGGACAGGTTTCACCAAACATCGGTTTTTCCGAAAACTAGACTGGAAGAAGTTGGAACTTCAAGATGATAGTGTTGTTCCTCCTATAGTGCCTGTAATAACTAATCCTATTTTGGCAGAGAATTTCTCGTCTGAATTTACTAGTTTGAGGGTAAGTGATTATAACCTAGGAGGAATTAATATTCCTAGTGAAGATAAGTTTGAATTTGAGGGGTTCAGCTATACGGCCAGTACAAGTTTCATCGATAGGTATAGTTGACGGTAGTTAGCAGTATTAATAGTATATCAGAAACATTATTTATTCATAAATCATTCAAGCGTGTCCAGCTCAAACATTATCAGTCGTGCGCCCCCAGTATCATCTAAACAATCATCAGCGTAAGGATACCACGTCAATCGTTCATCCATTCCAATTGTAAACTATATAGATCTATAGACTCACTTTATCAATCATGGATGAGACTTTAATTGCCACTATCAATAAATTACAAGATGCTTTAGCACCTTTGGGTGGTGGATCATCTTCCCCTGTTGATTTACCACAAATTACCGTGGTTGGATCTCAATCCAGTGGGAAATCTTCTGTATTGGAGAACATTGTTGGTAGAGATTTCTTACCCAGAGGTACCGGTATTGTCACCAGAAGACCTTTGGTTTTGCAATTGATCAATAGAAGAGCTCAAGCTACCACCAATAATGAGGATTTGATTTCCATCAATAAAACTACTGAAAGTGGTGGCAAATCAGAAAACAACGTAGAAGAATGGGGAGAGTTCTTACATTTACCCAACAAGAGATTTTACAATTTTGAAGAAATTAGAGCCGAAATTGTTAGAGAAACTGATGCCAAAACTGGGAAGAATTTGGGGATCTCTCCTGTTCCTATTAATTTGAGAATTTATTCTCCCCATGTTTTAACATTAACATTGGTCGATCTTCCTGGGTTAACTAAAGTTCCAGTTGGAGACCAACCAAAAGATATAGAAAGACAAATTAGAGAGATGATCATGAAATTTATTTCTAAACCCAATGCTATTATTTTGTCGGTTAACGCTGCCAATACCGATTTGGCTAATTCTGACGGGTTAAAATTGGCTAGAGAAGTTGATCCCGAGGGGGCTAGAACCATTGGGGTTTTAACCAAAGTAGATTTAATGGATCAAGGTACTGATGTTGTTGATATTTTGGCTGGTAGAGTCATTCCTTTAAGATTTGGGTACGTTCCAGTTATAAATAGAGGACAAAAAGATATTGAATCCAAGAAAACTATTAGAGAAGCTTTGAAGGATGAAAGTGATTTCTTCCTCAACCATCCTTCTTATAAAGTCAAAACTCATTTCTGTGGTACTCCATATTTGGCCAAAAAATTAAACGGGATCTTATTACATCACATTAAAAGTACTTTGCCAGATATTAAAATGAGAATTGACCATTCTTTGAAGAAATACGAAAACGAATTACTGTTGTTGGGACCAGAAATGGCTGAAAGTCCAACTTCTATAGCTTTAAGTATGATTACCAGCTTTACTAAAGATTATACTGGTATATTAGAAGGGGAAGCTAGAGAATTGACTTCTCAAGAATTAAGTGGAGGGGCCAGAATTTCGTTTGTTTTCCACGAAATCTTCAAAAATGGTATCAATGCTTTAGATCCTTTTGATCAAATCAAAGATGTTGATATTAGAACTATCATGCATAACACCTCCGGTAGTGCTCCTTCTTTGTTTGTAGGTACTGAAGCCTTTGAAGTTTTGGTTAAACAACAAATCCGGAGAATGGAAGAACCTTCTTTGAGATGTATTAATTTAATTTTCGATGAATTGGTAAGAATTTTATCTCAAATTATTAACCAACCTCAATATTCACGGTATCCAGGTTTAAAGGAACAACTTTCCCAATTTTTCATTCAATTTTTAAAAGAAGCTTTGCTTCCTACTAATACTTTTGTAACTGATCTTATCAAATCAGAAGAAACCTATGTTAATACTGCTCATCCAGATTTATTGAAGGGTTCTCAAGCTATGGCTATTGTGGAAGATAAGTTCCATCCTAAACCCCAAGTTGCCGTTGATCCAAAAACCGGTAAACCATTACCACCATCTCAACAACCTCAACAAGCATCACCTAAAGTAGATGAAGATAATAATGGGTTTTTCGGAGGCTTTTTCAGTTCTAAAAACAAAAAGAGATTACAGAGTATGGAAGCTCCTCCTCCAGTGTTAAGAGCTACTGGAACTATGACTGAAAGAGAAACCATGGAAACTGAAGTGATCAAATTATTAATTTCTTCCTACTATAATATTGTTAAAAGAACTGTCACTGATATAGTTCCTAAAGCTATTATGTTGAAATTAATTGTTAAGTCTAAAGATGATATTCAAAAGGTATTGTTGGAGAAGTTGTATAATTCTAAAGATTTGGAAGATTTGGTTAGAGAAAATGAAATGACTGTTCAAAAGAGAAAGGAATGCTTGAATATGGTAGAAGTGTTGAAGAATGCCAGTGAAATTGTGTCTAGTGTTTAGATGAGGCTAGTAATATATGGCTATTTGATGTACTATTTGATGTAAAACGGTGCGGCATCTACGTCCGCCTGGCCCCGCCTGGTGCCGCCTGGCCTAAGCCCCGTAATTTGCGATTCTCTTATCCGGGTTAACCCAGAGTATACTTAAGCAATATACTCAATTAACTCTATAATGAAACACTCCATTGACCTATATGACCCCCCAACCCTTAGAAATCACTCTCTTCTCAACCGTTAGCCCGCGTGACTGTTGCCTATTGATCTGAGACATTCTAGTGAGAATTGCTTTTTCCGAGTGAAAAATTTTCCTGAGCAAACGAAATCTAAGTTCTTATAAATAGAATAAACCCTAGATATTCACTGGATATTCTATAGTAAACAATTAGAATAGTTTATATTCAAGCCCCCTCCACTGTAAGTTATTAGTGACATAAACCAAATAACTTACAAGCAAATCAATTGATATCGGTTTATGTCTAAGAAACCATCACGACAGTTGTATTTCAATTTATATAGTTTAAGAGAACCTGGATAACACCCCCAGGTTAAGAATTACATCAAGACAAGCTAAGTCAAATACTTATTTTGCATTTACAAATTTAAAAAAAAAGTCATTGGGTTTTTATATTTTTCACTGTTGATCCTCCCCATCATTAGTGAATTATAATTTTTTTTTGGATTACAAAAAAAAACGAATAGAACGTTTCTTGCTACTTCTCCGTTAAGAGAAAGTTCCAATCCACCAAAAGGTAAAGATTGAAAGAAGAAGAAAAGCTAAAAAAAAAGCTAAAAAAAAATTAAGAAAAAATTAAAAATGGTAGCTCCAGATTACGTTGATCATGAATTGAGTGCCAACTTGGATTCTACCTTTGCATTTGAAGGTCCTGAAAAATTGTTAGAAATTTGGATCGATTCAGATCAAAAAGCTCTTGATAAAGGATTAAGAGTCATTCCTTTGGAGGAATGGGTCAAGGTATTAGATTTAGTCAATTGTAAGATTTTGTCCATGAAATCTTCTCAATTTATGGATGCCTATCTTTTATCAGAATCTTCGTTGTTTGTGTTTCCTCATAAAGTGATTTTGAAAACTTGTGGTACTACCACCACTTTGAATTGTTTGGACAAATTATTTGAAAATGTTCGGAAATTTTTGAACAAGAAAATCACATCTCAGAACATTTACAAAGTGTTTTATTCCAGAAGAAGTTTCATGTTTCCTGAAAAACAAGAGACTGTTCATAAGGACTGGAAGAACGAAGTTGCTTTGTTGAATGATCATTTCATCAATGGAAAGTCGTACATTGTTGGAGATTTCACTAGTGATGACCATTGGTATTTATACACTGGAGGAAAAATTACTGAAGACAATGATGATTCAGATTCTGAAATGGAAAGTCATGATTGTGTTAAGGATCAAACGTTTGAAGTTTTAATGACTGATTTGGACCCTGTTAAATCAGAACAATTCGTTAGTTCCAGAAAACCAGGAGCAGATTCTTTCATCCAAAACGGTGAAGGATGTGAAGATGGAGATTTGGGTCATGATCTTGGTATGGCAACCATGGAATCAACTAGTTTGAATTCCTTGTTTGAAATCACTTCTAATCATGATGATATGAGTTATTTACCATCTCCAAAAGAAGATGATTATTTTGGACCTTTTAAATTCATCCATGATGCGTTTTCCTTCAGTCCCTGCGGATTTTCTTCCAACTCAATTAGTAACAATAACGGGGGGTATTATTATACGCTCCATATTACTCCTGAAGCAGGATGGTCATACGCTTCGTTTGAAACTAACTTCCCTTTCAATAGTTCAGCAATTAACATTGTTGATGTGTTGGTGAAAATCCTCAAAATTTTCAGACCGGGGAAATTTTCAGTCACTTTAATTAGTGAGACTGAGAATTATAGTTTGTTAACTAAGGAGTTGAATGAATTATTAAATTGTGACACTCAATTGAGTAAGTTGAATTATAAGAAGAATGAGAGAATTTTATATGATTTAAGAAATGATTACAAGTTGCTTTATTTACATTTTGAAAAAGCGTTTTAAATAATTGGGGGATATTAATGATCCTGCGAATATGCTGTGTGGTGGACATGGTATGTAGATTATTAATACAATTATTTGAATATATGAAATAATGAAAGGTTGTTTAATAAGTTTATATAAATATAAAGCATAAAAAATGTTAGTTGTAGATTTTAGTTATAGCTGCTGTAATTTCTATAAATTTCGCAGCCATGTAAAAATTACCTTTCAATGACAGATTAAAAAATACAATTCAGTAAATTTCAACTAAACCCAGTCATAACAACTCACCAGCACTTTCCATGCACTAGAATCACTCACTTCTATATCGTATATATTTCCCCATACCCCAGGAACTTCAAAATTAGCATCCTGCATACACGCGCGATCTGAAAAATTTTTATTTTTCAATTTTATCTCATTTTTTCACTACCTACTGATAAGAAATACAAAAAGTATAACCAAATATTTTATTGTCTACACGAATAAATAAATGATTGAATATATACAATAAAAATATTCAAATTAACTAAATAATTAATCAATTAATTTAGAATTTTTTACCGAACATGATAACTTGTAATTGATCATATAATGAGATAACACCGGCACCGGCAACACCTCTTAAGATGTTAGCACCACAACCCTTGAATAATGAGGCAACACCTTCAGCGGCAACAACTTGTTTGAAACAGTCGAAAGCACCCTTATACTTAACAGCTTGACCAGAAGTCATCATCATTCTTCTTCTAACGGTATCTAATGGGTAAGAAGCAGTAGAAGCACCAGTGGTAACAGTCCAACCTAATAAGAAAGAAGCTAAGAAAGAACCTTCTAATGGACCAACTAAAACAACAGGTTTCAAAGAATCATATAAACCGAAGTAAAGACCTCTGTAAACAATAATACCAATAACAGATGGACCGAAACCTCTGTATAAACCAGCAATACCATCAGAAGCTAAAGTTTTCTTATAGACATCGAATAAACCGTTGAATTCTCTAGCACCGTCACCTTTAGAAGATTTAGCATCGTTAGCTAATCTAGTTCTAGCGTAATCCAAAGAGTAAACAAAAGCTAAAGAAGTGGCACCAGCCATACCACCAGAAGCCAAGTTACCGGCGAACCATGGCCAGTATCCTTCTTCCTTTTTGAAACCAAACATTTTCTTAAATTTATCTTTGAAAGCAAAATTTAAAGCTTGGGTTGGGAAGTATCTGATAACGTTAGCAGTGTTACCTCTCCAGAAAGAAGTGACACCTTCTTCAGCAGCAGTTCTTTTGAAACATTCGGCAATACCATCGTATTTTCTGGCTAATCTACCTTGTTTGATCATTTCATCTTGATTTTGGATTAATAATTTAACTCTTTCAATTGGAGCGGCGGCGGTCTTAGAGACGGCGGCGGAAACACCACCCATCATGAAATCAATAAAGAAACTGTTATCCATCTTTGAATATATATGTTATTTCACTGGAGTTTATTCTATAAAAATTAAAATTTAGTGAATAATGAGAGAAAAATTTTTCAGAGGATTCGTTGCAGTTTATATATTAATTGTCGACAAGGGATTTCATTGGATGCGATTGGCCAATTAAATTTGATTTCCAGGAAAAAAAAATTAAAAAGAAAAATGCGGTAATTACACACAAGACCTAAGGCAGCAGGTGGAGGAGGGAGGATGAAGGAAAGGGGGAGGGGATAGGGGATACAAGAAAGTTCATGTTTATAACAATATAGACATGTAATTGTACCATTGAATGACAAACTCATTCAGTTCAAGTGGTTAAATCAAACTTCAATTCGGCTCAATTCAGGCTCGGCTTTCTGATGAAAAATACCACAAACGCGAGTAGTTCCGATACGCATCGCTAAGGATCTGAAAAATTATAGGAAGCAATTGGAAGAGTATGGATAAAATTGAAGGGAATTGGTTGGAACGTCGTTTGGTGGGAATTGTATATAAATAATGAACATCAATTGAATCCTACTTTCTTTTTTTATTTCTCTTCTCTTTATCTCTTTTGGTATCCGCCTGGATCATGTCAAACCCGGTCAAAAAATTGTCCGACTATTTCCGAGCGCGATGCGATAAAGGAATATACTGGTTATAGTATTAACTATTTACTTTTCTCTAAATCGAGCATATTTATCTAATTTTACAATTTTATTCATTCTCTGATACTTTTGATACCAAAGATTGAGATGTGGTTAATTCGGGTAAGTCCAAGGATGTCCGTATTCTGTCTGAACGAAGCTCAGAATGTCTTTTGTTTTCTATGGAGTATCTTTTATCCATGGAATACATCTTGTCGATAGAATACCTTTTATTGTCCAGAGATATTCTTGATGCCCTTTTGATATTCCGATCAAAATCTTCCATAGCTATTTCTTCCGTCTTGACCAATTCTTCCGCAGTAGCATTCCGAGAATTGTAAGTATCGATAAAAGAATTATTGTCAAAGTAAGACTTCCCTTGAGATTTCCGTTTGAAAATATCAATAATCAGCTTTCTTTGTTCAATGGGTGAAATCATCTTATCTGACTGTTGCTCGGTAGGTAATTGAACCGTACTGGAAGAATTGAGAACGATTTGGGTGGTCAGAATCTCACTATCTTTGGAATTTGGAGTGGGTGTACTAGAAACACTGGTATTTAAACTCTTAACCATTTCACTACTGTAATTACTAACCTTGATCTTGTTGGGATCAGTAGGATCATAATTTTCTGGGTAAACATCAAAGTCACCTCTAGCTACACATTCTCTAATAATGTCAATATCTTGAGGTTTGAAAAACTTGAGTATAACGTCGTACAAAAATCTGGGTAATAAACAAAATAACACCCCGACAAACGTACAACACCAATAGTTAAGGTTACCAAACATCTGGTGACCAGCCTTGAAGAATTCTCCACTGTATAATGGAGTGGTCCATATCCCAGTCCAAAAGTATATAAGGATAATCGACAAGAAGATGAACAAAGTAGACCACCAATCCCATCTGTATTGATGGAGCAAGATGTACAAGTTACATGCAATACAAGCAATACTGGTAACCACTATCCCAATCCAAAACCGATGGTCCAAACCTAAACCTCCCATATCCAAGAACCCCTTATAGTATAAAAGGTAGGGGAAGAAAAACGAAATCACCGATTGATAAATCCCGTCCAACATATACATGTAGAATTTCAGGGGAAGTAATTCGATTCTCAAGATCCCCGTACGGTATAACTCGGGGACTAAAAGTGAAACTTTGGCGGGAACATCTTGATCCAAAATCCCCAAAAAGATAACGGGTAACGATGTAAAGGCTAAATTGTAAAACATCAAATAGGTGAATTCAAAAAGATACGAACCGTCGAAATCACTGTAAACCCCATACCAAAACAAGGCCACCGAGAAAATCACATTCTTATAGAAAAACGTTGGTATCATTTCACTGAATCTTTTATACGACCATCTTCCATGAGTTAAAAGTAACCGCACCAAAAATCTAAACTGTCCTATAGCATAATCCGACGACATTACGGCCTGTCTTCCTTCTTCTCCAGCAATACCGATCCCAATGTCGGCGGCCTGGATCATAGCGACATCGTTAGAACCATCTCCAATAGCCAATGTCATCACGTCCAAAGTATGTTTGACCAATTTAACCACACCAGCCTTTTGACTGGGGGAAACACGACAACATAATACCGCTTTACACTGTTTACACAACAAAAGAAATTTCCGCTTGATATCCTCATCGTTCAACACCAACTTCAATGCGTCACCATCAATGACAACACCGAACTTTTCGTTGGGAGGAGTATGGTCGCCAATGGCATTTTGAAGCTCTTCAGGAGATCCAGTCATGGAAAAGAAAATCTTCAAGTAATTGGTGATCAATAAATCTATAAGCTTACTACCCTTCTCCAGACCAATACCAAACCGGGCTTTTTCTTCGTCAGTTAGTTTATCTTTAAGAATTAACAATTCCATATCGTTCCCTAACAAATTACAAGAAAACCCAATGTTAATGGCAGTTTCAACTTTGTCTCCAGTTAACACCCAGAGTTTAATACCAGCATGGGCCAAAGTGGAAATGGCATCAGGCACACCATCTTGCAATCTATCTTCAATGGCAGTACCTCCAAGTAAGATCAATTCCTGTTCGATGGAATCAGCAACAGCTTCCATTTTATCTTCACGGTTTTCAAGGGCAGAGGTGGCTGCCAAATGTCTCTTGTTCCATTCAAGGTACTGCTGCCATGTCAATTCTCTTTGAGCTATACATAAAGTTCTTAACCCTTCGGTTGCAAACTGTTCCAAATGTTCAGACGTGGTGTTTAGAAGTGATTTCTCGTTACCGGTTTTGGACAATCTTCCGTAAATGATGGAATCTGCACCTTTACAAATAAGTAACACTTTAGGTTCATCTTTGGGAGACTTACCGGGGATTTTAATCAATGCACTCATTCTCTTTCTAGTGGAGTTAAATTCCAAGATATTTAGTACTTGGTACTCTTTAGTGGTTCCTTGAATATCCACCAAAACTCCTTGTTTGGTAGTACCGGTGAATGCAAACCCCAAGCTTCTAGCAGTTCCCACCAATGCTGCTTCATCGGGGGACTGGGCTTTAAGAAGTAGTTTGTCAGAATGTTCATCTTGTTCAACCACCACCGAATGACACAACGCTAAAGCTAACATAAAATGTTCATTGGATTTCTTTTGGATTTCACCTTTTTTACCGCCTAAATCTTGAAGGAAATCAGTTGATACGAAACTCAATTCATCAGTGTAGTTGTTCTTTGGATTTAAATCAATTAAATCCTTAATCATCTCTACTCTGTCACTAGCAATATACTGACGTTCAACAATGGCTTCGTTTTCAACGTCAAACCCTTGACGTTTTCTTAATCCTGCTAAAGCTTCAGTATATGCTCTACCATAGTTAACCCCATTGATGGTACATTTTTTGAACTCCATCAAGTTCTGGGTCAAAGTTCCGGTTTTATCACTGAAAACATATTCAATTTGCCCCAAATCATCAGAAATACTCCAAGATTTGGGCGTACAGGGGAAATCTAATCTCTCATAGTACATGCCAATATCTGAAAAGATAAAGAACGCTTGTGCAGATTTGATAAGTTCAATGGTAATGTAAAGGGAAATCGGCACTAAGGACTGGTACAAAATAAGAGCCACAAAGCAACTGATGAGACCGTTCACAGCTGGAGATCCACCTATAGTCCCATATTCGAAAAAGTCCCGCGAAGTGTTATCTTTAGTATAGTAAATACCATTGACCAACCCTGCAGCAAAACACATGACAAACAACAAGATGAAGTTGACAATCACATAGTAGTTCAATTCCCTGGACATTCGGGACTGTTTAGTGGGGGTGACACCGGAATTGATCATGATCTTGGTATCGTCACCGGTAAATATCACCATACCCACCACCCATTTTGTATTCCGTAAAAAACAACCTCTTAAAAGCAAATTGTTGATGGTGATGGATTCCTGTTGTTCTCCATCTTCATAGTATCTTAAATTTCCTTGGTACGAATATAAGTTAGGATGAGGACCTTCACTTTCGATTTGGAATTGTTGATCCAAAACATCCTCAGCACGTTTAATTTTATGCTCATTTCCATACTTTAAAGCTTGTTTGACTTTTAAGTTGGTTTCACCATCTAAGTTTTTGGTTTCTACATAACAACCATTATCTTCTTCACTGGTGGATAAAATGACGACATCGGCGGGGATTTCTTCGTTGTTATAGATTCTTACCATATCACCTACTTTGACGTTTTTCCAGTAATTTCTGGCGAATTTGAGGTTTTTGGGAGGTCTAGATTTTCTGTCCATGGACTTTCTAGCTCTTTCATCCATAGATTTTCTGTCCATAGACTTTCTTAAATCCATAGACTTCCTGTCCATGGACTTTCTAGCCCTGTCATCCATAGACATCCGATGGTCCAATGACATAAACGCATCGTCCCTACTGTTTCTAGATAAAATATCACTATCAAAACTCTTCCTTGTAGCTGCTAGATCTAAAGCTCCTTGTTTTTCTCTCATCTTTTGGGCTCTTCCTTCTTTAGTTAAATTCTTCTTCCCTGAATCCACAGCTTTAAAAAGTAACCGAGAATTAAGTTTTTTAAACCGTCTCCAAAGTGATATCTTTTCATCACCTACATTTAAATTTTCGTACTCACCATCTAAAGATGTTAAAATGTGCGTAGGTTGGTTATTCACTTCCAAATCCGAAGCCGTTCTTCTAGAATCTTCCACAGCATCCTTAACAGCTGTTAAAATCACAATCACAATTAACGGTACACACGCTAATACAGGACTGGGAACCCCAAAAATGTCGAAAAATCCCAAAATGTTTAAAACCAAGAAATAAATATTGGCAACGTTATTTAAAAACTGATTGGAAATGTTTTTCGGTAAGAAACTCAATGGAGTATATTTGGTGGTTCTTATTTTGTTTCTGGCGTATATGGCTTTGGCTTTACCAGTTTCAGGATCTAGGTATTCCTCAGGTAATTCTTGATTTAACACCACGCACCTTTGTTCGTGCTTGCGGTCTTTAGGGTCCACAGGTTCTTTATCATCGTCATCTTCATCGTCAGTGGAATCGTAGGCAGAAATAATGGCACTATTGGTATTATCGTTGGCTCTTGAACTGACGGAATTGGCGCGGGAATTGGCACCGGAATTAGGTCCTCTCGCGTTAGAATTCCGTCTGGACAAACTTCGAATCACTTCTTGAGGTTTTAGTATCCCCTTTAAAGTTTTGGACCTACTTACATTTTCTTTCTTAGGACGGCCCTTCTTGTTCCGTGTAGTCCCCCATCTATACCTTTTCATGCCTTCGTTTTCATCATAATTGTAAACTTCATCATCATCACTGAAATTTACAGTTTGAAACTGGAAATTCTCCGTAAATGGAGAATTGGGTTTTTCATACACTTCATGCTCTAATATTACATTGGGGTTATCCACAAAAGGAGATGTTTTCCTTTGATCCTGGTCGGTGATGGAAGATCCTGGAAGTTTAAACCTTAATGAAGGTTTCCTCGAGGCGTTTGGACGAGGACTAGCACTCGAATCGAATGTGACATTGGTAGGACTGAAAGTATCGTTTGGTGTGGATGCTTGAAATCTTTGTTCTATGTTAATTGTGGGCGTGGGCAATACACTATGAACACTACTTTGATCGGGAGAACCAAAGGAATATGAATCATTGGGCAGTTTGACAGTCTTGAAACTCTCATCACTGAAAACTCGATTCCCTCCCACTATGGGAGTTTGGGCCCGATCAAATGAAGATGGTTCGATGGATTGATAGGATTGATCTATGAAAGGGCTTTGTATCTCATGATCCTCATCTTTTGACTCGTTACTCATGTCTTAATAATTTTTAAAAGCGTGTTGGTTGATTTGAGTAATAACCGGGAATTTTCAAAATGCTTGATTGGAAATGAATGTTGAACGAGAAAGTTCAGTTAAATGTTGAAAAGTTAATCAACAGATGAAACACTCACAAGAGTATGCAAATGGTAATGCTAAAACGAGTCCAAACGAATGTATGGTTAAATCACCAGAGTAATTAGTAAGAAATAAATCAGAGAAAAAGTTTCCCATCGTGCAAGGGATAAAAAGAAAATCAGAACGCGACTGCACCGGAGGTGGTGGGACCCGAAGCGCGGAAACTTTTCGGGGATAACACGGAAGTAATAGGAACCACGAAGGTATGAGAAAGCTATAGCAAGAAAAAGCAAGGAAGATATGACAAGACCGATATCAAGATAAAGAACTAAATAACTGGGCAATTGTTAAAATGGTGTTTTGATAGATAAGTTTATTTATAGATTTTCTTTCCATTGAGATTACGTGCACCGTTGACAGGATGGGCTCAGAGCTGTTACTTCGCACTCCTGTTAACTACCAATTAGGAGAGAAGGTTAAGCGGGTATGGATGGGAGGTGGTTGGAGAATATGATAGGTGATTATTAGAGAACGGTAGAGAGCGGTAGAGAGCGGTAGAGTGGAATTGGACGTAGAGGAACTTGTAAGGATAAAGGTTGTAGAGATAATGGTGAAAATTGGTTTTAAATTTACGATGAAAAATGTTGCCTAAATAGGAAGGTGATTTCGATTTTCTATTTGGTCTATAGAATGAGGTTTAAGGCAAAGATAATTCAATGATCCGTTTATGTGGAATTGGTCATCAGTTAAGATTATTAAATGATATATTTATTCGTAAAAGGTAATGTGTTATGGAAAACTAATTATGTAGACAGAATGGATGGACAGAATGGGTGTAAATATTGTTGTAAATTGGTTACAACAAAGTTACCCTAAGGTTTCTTTAAAACTCCACAACAAGCTGCCCATCAGCTCCAGTAAAACATTCCCTGAAAGTTGCAGTTTCAAACCTCTTTCAAAGTTGGTCCTATCTGACCCGGTACCCACACTACCCAAAAATCACTCTTTCTGTTTAGCAAATTTACTCGTCCATTCTTTAGCAACAGCCACCGCCTGTTGTTCATCTTTCTTCCAATCCTCTGCCACATCGTTGGCCAAAGGATCATCGGGATTAGGAGCTGCTAACAATGCCTGAATAGATAATAAAATAGTTCTGATTTGTAAGGCTGGAGACCAGTTATCCTTCAATACATCCAAACAAATTCTGCCTAGCTTATCAATGTTTGGGTGATATATTTTCGTTAAAAACCTAACTTTTGGCGGACACATTGGATAATCATCAGGTAAGTATAATTCCAAATCAAATACACCCTTTTCGTATGGAGAGGAATCAGGTCCATCCATGGTAACCACAAATGCTCGAAGATTGCTATCATCTGGATGAGCTGTGATTCCAGGCACAGGATCAGACATAAGTCTTTCTGTTTCTTTAATTATTCTTTTAGGTAAGGCGGCCATGTTAGGTATATCTCTAAGGCTTGCTTAGTTTTGTCATCCTTGTGCGAACAGTCGTGCACGGGAAAAACTCAGTGTTTTGGTAGACTGCTCGATAATTTGAGAAAGCGGTGCGATAATTTTGAGGAACCAGTGCGGGTCGTTGATTTGCGGCCATTCCAAAGATTATCAAACGGCATTTAGACCATAGATATTTTTTTATCAGAGAGTTGGACATAGTTTAACTGTCCACTTTGATCCAGATCAATATTCCCATGCTCTACACGTATTAAAACCAACAACCAGATCTTCCTCTTACCTAATATCCCCTTTTCTAACATTTCCACGCTCGTATCTGAACTGAACACTGAAATCGTCGAGAATTTTCCGAGCCAAAAACGAGATCGTCTCAGGTAACGAGCAATCAAATGTAGGGTTACTAATCAAAGTACCAAATAGGATACCCAAGACATTAAAGCCTAAACAGGCTATATAATAAAGTAGAACTAAATAATTAAGCTAATCAGGGTATCACAATTTACACTAATATGGATAAATGATTGGTACCTAAGGCGTGAAAAATACTCATAAAATAAATGAAGAAAATAAAAAGAACAAGGCAACAAAGACTAAAGATAGACAATTATTATGGTGGTAGTTGTCGGTTTGCATACCCTGACTTCATTCCCAATGTTACCGGTTAAATGGATTTTGCACCATCGTGTGAAATTTCAGTTAATGTGGAGAAGTGATTTTTCACGCTCAGCTTAATGAGACAATTATTCGAGGAGTATTTTTTGGTCTTAGATCTGGAAGGTTTAAGAGATTTGGAAGATGATAGATATTGTATGAAACAACAGAAACGGTTTATAGACAACCCAACATGTCATAACGCCATCGCATCAATTCTGTTGAGTGAAATATGTAAATGGTCCAAAATGTATAAGACTAAAAATAGTTAGACAAATCGAAAGTAAGGGAAAAAATTAATTGCTCCTACTGTTCCTAAATAGTTCATTCCTATGGCCTAATTAGGTACGGTAATTAGCGTTGCTACAACCTAGAACCGCCAATGCCGTTGGAGTTGTCTCTAAGTCATTGTTAAGATTATGATTATGAAGGTCCCCTCCCAACAAAAACTCCTCTTGCCTGATCAGGCCAAACTCATGTAGCAATACGAAAAATAATGCATATGCTTTCCCGTTTAGGTTAAATACCCAGTCCTAATTAGGCTGCTTACATAAGCCGGTTTTTTCCAATTAATCTTCAAGGTTTTGAAAGGTTGTGGGGAAAATGAAGATGAAATTTGAGAAAACCTAATGGAATCAAGTGACCTTGGGCGTCAGCTCGTATAGACAAAGAGACCGTATACCTGAAAAGCTTCACCAACCCTCCAGAACAACCGTGCAAAAATCACAGCACCTGCACCCTCTTGACTACTCACGCATCACATGTAATTTTTGACATGCAGAGGGAATGTTGATCTGGCGAATGTTTTTCATACCGTTGGTGAAGGAACGAACCGGTGTTATAAAATTAGGTTGAAATTATTTTTCTTCGCAACCTAGGGGCTTAATGATTGGCAAGGTGCGTGGGCTTCCCAATCACTATACCTAATTAGTCAGTATTGTTGATGCCTCTTACTTGTTCAGGATCTCCACTTCTTGTAATGACATTTGAAAATGACTAGATCGACAAGTAGATGAAATAGAGTTGTTGAAAATTCAACAAATTCGAGATCCCCAATTAAAGGGAATCCTGGGTCGAAGTAATGCCATCAATTACAAAAAATTCCTCTGCATGAAATCATCATCGTCTAATAAAAATGTTGGAAGATTACGATTCATATGCTTCCTAAATTGACTTTGACATCATTATTGCCGGCCTAATTAGGCAAAAGCGGAGTTTTTGCCTTGGCCTAATAGAGTAACTCTTATGCACCTAATATATCCTGATTAGGCAAATTAATACATACAGGTCGAAATCATCGTTGGCCTGTGTGTAAAATTTGCAGCTGCCCTCTCATCGAAATACCCCATATTCTGGGAATGATCTGAAAGATTGAGAGTCTGGTAAACGATTAGAGGTGTATACAAGGTATGGTGATAGGTTAGGCACTATTATTACTTTCTCAATATGTAGCTCTATGTATATAACCCTCTTCGTCCAAAACTCCCATCTTAAGGGCCCATTTCTAGGAAACCATAGACCCCCAATAGTTGCCATAATTTTTCCCATATTTTCACAGTTTTGTTCCGTATGCAAGGTGTGTATGGAATTAACAATAGGCTATTAATTAATTTACCCAATTAATCATATTTTTTCCTAACCTTTGCAACTTTAATGCCATCCTGCGTATGTTGCCAATGGTTTATAGACTCTAGAATTGAAAAATTGGGAATGGCATCTGATATGGAATGCCCCCTTTTTCCAATTGTAAATTATAAATATCTACCAATTCCCTTTCCTTTACCTAAACAATTTTTTTATACCCTTCTATCGTTTGATATTTTGATACCCTTACAAAATGATGGAAACTTTAAAGTATGTGAAATATTCTCATAGTTTTTTTCGCTCACTACTAACAATCAGAGTCCAACCTCCTGCCAATGGTAGAAAGTTATGGAGAGTTAAGCCCACCCATACGTCCCAACATGAGTCAAACACTAAAGCGTGTTTGCAAAATTCCTTGAAAATTACTGCCGCTGGTAGTCAGTATAATACCAAGAAACCTCAATTGAAGAGACCAAAGAATAAACCAGGAATGCCAAAAGATTTTGTGTTTGTGGATTTAAGTCCTGTAAAAGATGATGATAGTTTGGCATCTCCTACGAGTCCTACGAACAGTTTACATTCTGATTCTAACGATTCATTGCTCACTAATGATACTTCTATTAGTGACATTTCCTTTAATGACCCAATTTTTAACGATGACCATGATTTCGCATCTGATGTTGATGCTTTTATTACCAATTCCCAAGTCTGTGACTTTGGGTTAGGTTTAATGAACTTTGACGAACAGTTGTTGTATAATAATGGTATATATTCCAGTCACATACAGGCCCCAGCTCCAGCTCCAGCTCCAGCTCCGGCTCCAGCTCCAATGGTCACCCCCAAACAAAACTTTACTCAAAACTTTGAAACTCCCGTGAATCAAGTTTTGAAAACTCCACAAATGTCTCATCAAAGATCAAAATCTGTTGATAGTTTAAAGAAAAAACCTTTACAGTTCAAAACGTATTCACCAAAAGTGAAACAACCAAAGGTTAAAAAACCTCAACTTAAACATAGACATACTATATCTGAACCAATTTCCATGGGAAGACATGGTTTGGATGATTTCAAGAGTTTAAACGAACAAATCTTGGTATCTTTATCAAATGAGTCTAGTGATGATTCAATTGCCACTCCAAATGATTCAGAAGATGAACTTATGGCTTTACAGCAACCTTTCACTTCTGAATATAATTGCGGAGCTGATCAATTTCTTTCAAACAGAGAAGCTTTTGATTTCAGTGCCTTTGTTTCGATATAGACATTTAATAGTTTTCGTCCATTAATTTGGTTCAATTTTGTCCGTTCATTCGGTTTATTTCGTCCGTTCATTCGGTTTATTTTCGTCCGTTCATTCGGTTCCATCATATTTCGCCCATTAGATTGGTTATTTCGCCCATTAGATTGGTTACATTCGTCCATTAGATTGGTTACATTCGTCCATTAACTTGGTTATTTCGCCCATTAGATTGGTTACATTCGCCCATTAGATTGGTTACATTCGTCCGTTTATTCGGTTATCCTTTTCGTCCGTTAACTCGGTTACATTCGTCCGTTCACTCGGTTTGCATCATCTGAATTCAGATTCATTTTCGTCCAGATTTTCTGGTTTTCGTTCAACCCTGGTTGAAACTTTCGAGCCAATTCATTTTGGCATTTATTTATTATGGGGACAGGTATATAGTATCAATAAAAGCTTAAATTATTATAGTTCTCTCCTCACTGTTGGCGACTTTTAAATTACATTCCTTTCGGTTTTGTGTAACAAAAATACCCCAGATTTCGGGTTCGGTTTTAAATCGGGTACCGAGAACGTTTAGGCTTCAATTCAAATCGAACAACTTCAAACCAAATAGGCTTTCACCAGATATAATTTCTATTGTTTTAAAAAATACTGGGGTACATAACTTTGAAAAATTAAAATAAACCCTAATGGCTTAGCCTATTTGAGTAATCTAGTAGCAATTGCCTAAACAGGTATAGAGACAAAATAGGCAACTAGCTCAACCATAATGTCAACTAATCAGGGCAATTATTTATAGCGAGCTAACAGTCAATTGCCATATGACGTATTTATAACTCTGTGTCGTCTCGTTCATATACCCGTTGAGCTATTTCTCGTTTTACTTTCATTTGACCTCTATGAATTTTATCACGGAATGATGTACTTTTCAAAGAATAATCTTTAACAACTTCTTCTTCCGGCTCAAATCCTCTTTCTTTAGAATCTTCAAAGCTCAAGTCTTCTTCAACAACTATTTCAGGTCCTGGTAATAGTAACTCATACTCTGGAGCTTGGTATGGCTTGACAATTGGAATGAATGTTTTGGGAGTTGTTGGCTCTACATAGTTATCTTGATCATTAGTTAACATGCATTCTTTCCTGTTCCTGACACCAAAGCTAGTGACTTTACAATAATTATCATTATCTAAAACATCTGTGCAGTTGTCCATATAGTAAGGGTCAAATGGAGAATTCCTATATTCAAGACTATTGAATAATTTATTGATATCAGGAACATCTCTTATCTTTTCCCCAACATGATGCCAAAATTCCAGATTTAATGGATTTTCACTGGGCCATAATTGATCAGGATCATAAATATCTCTTGCCAGATATTCATATTCCCAAATTGGTTCAGCACCTTCGTTGATAAATGTATGATTTAGTTTGGTATAATAGGTAAAAGAATTGACAATATCAAAGGATTCAGTATCAATTGAATAATATCTCCAAGCAGGATTATTACCCCCATAAGGACTTACCGATGGCCCAATCAAGGCAAAGTTTATCAAATTCAGTATGTCTTTATTGGTACCATCACCACCATATATTAAGTTGAATTGGTCTTTTAAATTTGCACCGAAAAAAATTGCAGCAATAACTTTGGGAGAAAATCTTTCGATAATACTTTGAAACACTTTTGTGGGTAAAGGTAATGAATTTTTGGAAGGTGGTAAATGTGCAATAATCCATACTCTCTCTTCATTTATCTCGCTGGCTACCAATTCGTCTATCAAAAACCTCCACACCTTGAAAGGGTCAAAATCAAGGGTATCAATGAAACCATACAAATTATCCACATTCCAAACATTAGAATTCAAGGAAATTATTTTTAAACCTCTTTTGGTCGTGGAAGTGTACCCGTACTTACTGTATCGAATTTGTTTAGAAGCTTCAAAATCAATCCAATCAAGATCATGCCAAGTGTCAGATAAAAAATCAAATTGCCATTGGAAGTTTTCGATATTTTCAAAATCGTTTGGAGGTAGTTGATTAATAGGAAAATTATCTTTAATACCAAAAGTTGGGAAAATCGGAAAATTCGATAAATAATGATGAATATTCTTGAATCCTTGAGCTTGAGTTGATAGTTTTGAAAACTTATCCACAAAAATTTGTTCTGAATCATCAGTCATCCCACCTGTAAATATTCCAAATTCAAAGTTCAAGTGGTTTTCATGAAAATCTCGTATTATTTGTAGAGTATTATTGACTAACAAATTAGGGGATCCACAAGAATAGGCTCCAAATTCATGAGCCGGTAACCAAATAGGTTTGAAATCCTTGTATTGATCAATAAAGTTGCCCTTTTGGAAATGTCCATTTTCATAAGTACTTTCATAAAATGAAAGACCTGTGTTGGGATCTTGTAAAGAACCATAATCATAATCTTCAGGTGGGGGAATGTTATTGGCTGAAAAAGGGTGACAACATAAAGCTTGAGAACAATTAACTTCAGATAGTATTTTGTAATCAAGCTGAAGATTTAAGTCACTGAGATGAAGCACATTGAAAGTTTCACCTTGAGGTAAAGGTGCAACATAATGCCTAGGTTTAGGAGGCCATAAAGATTGAAGCTCAACAACTGGTAATTCTGGAAGAACGTGACATTTATCATCATGATAATAACAGAACAAATCGCCGTCGGAGCCTTGTGGATTCATCATTTGAACCATTTTGGTGAAATCATTACCTAAAGAACTATAATCTCCCGAAGGATAACCAAAACTCATATGACAATTAGTTTCATCAAAATCTGATTCTAAGCACCAAGTACTAAAAACAAGTGGTACCAAATCAGGTCTAGTTAATGCCAAAGATTTCCCAACTTGAAGCCTTGCTTTACAGGCTAAACATTCATTGAGATCAGTGGCACTGGAAATGCTATGAAGCTCACTTACTGCTTGTTTAACTACAAATTCATCATTAAGAAACACTTGGGTGGGTGTAAAAATTTTAGTGTAGGAGTTTAAGTAATAATGATAATCATAGCTCAGCACAGTCAGGCCCAAAAGAAGGGCAACGAAAAGGGACTTGAGCATAGTTTAACAATGGAAAATCCGTATAGCACTAATGAGAGGAATAGGTTTATAAAATTAGAAAGACTTGGAAGGATATTTATATTTCTTATTACCCGCCGTTTAAAATTGTTGCAAAAAATTATAACCGGGATCATAACCTTTAAAGTTACCCGGACAAAGATAAACGAAAAACAAACGAAGGGATGGCTCGTAACCACAAGGTCGTGCGTGTTTGGTTGGAGTCTGCAAAAATGTCGGTTTGACATTTACGACATTATTGTAAGTCTATTCCAAAACTGTTTCAAGATAAAATAACAAGACGAAGCAAATGTTCAGTAATAAGCAAAAACTAAGATGTGATTCTTGGAACTGGGTTCAAGAATATTTATGGAAAAATCTAAATATGAGCTTGTCTATTAGAAACTCAAATTCCGTAACGATTCCGAGAAAATTGACTCTAACAACTAATAGTAGAAGAAATGCATTTGCAAGAAATAGTAGTGCCATTAATGTAAACAACTGCTTTTAGTGGCTCTTAGATACTTGTGACAAAAATATAGCTTATTTGGAAGGAGTACAAAACACCAGTCCAGTTTAGTTAACAATTGTTGGGTTAGTAAATAAGCACCAGTTCTAGTGAATTGTATAAGAGAGTTGGAAAATAGGAACATGTCAGGGGACCTACTTTCCTTATTTGAATTTTAAAATGGAGCTATGAACAGCCTCTACTTTTTCAAAGTTTGTATGTTTATTTTTCTCACAAGTGAAGTCGTTATTTGTAGGGTGAAAATAAAGAAAGGTAAATTGGAGAGATGTAATGTCTTTATTCAGAAAGGGGGAAGTAACTGGAACTCACAACAGACTTAAAGAAGAAAAAACCGATAATGTTAAGGAGAAATATCAGAAAAGATTGTCGTTGACTTGAGTTAAAATGTTATAGCACCTTAAAGTATTAGAACTTTTTCAAGATAGATCACCACATTATACACACTTACTCTGGATTTAATAGAAATAACCAACAAACGCTCTACTGTTTTGAAAAATCCGGAATCGACAGTAAAACTGTCCACAGAACAAAATATAAAAATAGGGGTTTAGCACATTAACTGAAAAGCAGTGGCAAAAGTTTATGATCTTTTCAAAAGTATTTGGAAAGTCTGGTGAGGTGAAGAAACTCGACTCTTGTGTTCCGTTAATGATCCAATCAAGAACAGTTTGTGATACAGTAAAGATTCGCTTGGTAATAACACATATCTCTCTTTTTGAACAAGGGAATTATCAAAGTCCACTCCAACTTCTTTAACCTTTCACTCATTCATCAAGCCCATCAAAATCTTTTCGTAGTTCCAAAATTTTATTAAAAAAATCAAACAATCGACAAAGTTGAAACAACCACTAACCCACTAGACAAGAGCAAATATAAACTCCACCATTTTCATCGTCCTCTTTTAATGAAACAAAAAGTAAAATATTAGAACTGAAAAAACTTTAAACTAATTCTGACTCGAGACCAATTCTCGGTTTTTAAAGAATACGAACAACTACGAACTATACAATAGTTAAAATGTAAGATTTTTCCTTTAATATACAGTGTAAAAATATTTACAACGGGACATAATACATAAGCTCTAGATCAATTCTTCAAGGGATTTGATGGTTTCTGAAGGTATCGAAGAAGAACTACCCTTTAAATAGGTTAAAACTTCACCAATCAATGATTTATTTACATTGGTTTGTTCTTGTTGGAATTTTTTGTTATTTTCCATTAACCGATTATTTTGATCCATTAAACGTAAAAGTTCGGATCGATTTTGATCTTGTAGTTGATTACTTTGTTTGATTAAATTTTCAATCAAATGAATAATGTTTTCATTATTGGAAGTTTTATCGGAAGTTATGAAACTTTTGATTGATTCTCTTGTCGTATTTAAAGTTCTTAAAGTATCTTGTGATTCATTCACCGCTGGATTACTTGAAATTGAAGTTGTTGACCCTGATGATTTCCCGACAAGGGATGGTCTTTGACTGGATACTCCATGAGTACTTGAACTGGAACTAGGTATTAAACTGGAAATTGGTACTGGGGATCCTTGTCCTGGACTGGTAAATGGGATTAGGGTTGAACTCGAAGAACCAGAAAATCCAGAAAATCCAGATAAACTTGATAATCTTTTATCCCTAGAAGGATTCGGCGTATCTTCAATTTCATTGGTTAAGGCCATGGAATATTCAAGTAGAGAACTATTAGCTATTTTTCCGTTTTTTAAAGTTTCACTCAACTCAAATAACTCCAAACATGCCACTTCCAAATCAGCAACAGAGCTATCTTCATTTATAGTTTTGAATATTGGTTCATCATTGGTAATGACATTAGAATCTTTTTTACGATGTTTGGCCTTTTTTATAGCTGATGACAATTGTCGTTGTAAGGTACGTACGGTGGGAATCATATAATGTATGGCCTTTTTCTGTTGTTTAATTTCATTATATCGATTTTGAATAATTTCCCACTTTTTGGTTTGACTTAAATTTCTATCACCAATATATTTGAATGGTTTTATGGCAATGATTAAATATAAAATTATTCGAATATCTTTGGCACTCAATTTGGCTCTAGGATTATTCCTTATTACGGTATCATCACCCATCGTTATATCTTCAACACTTTCCTGAGGCGTTGTTCCTATATTGTCAGATATTTCATTACTTATACCAGATCCAGCACTGCTGGATTCATTCAAAAGGTTGGCATAATTGGATACCTGAGGGTTAGAATTAGACAATTGGATATCTTTCTTCTCTTCATCTTGTTTGTCCTCCATTTCTGATGGTCCTCCTTCGTTGAGTTGATCTTGTTTTGAATCTTCACCAGATTTGTCACCAGGCTTGGTGGCCTCAGAATCTTTCTTCTCTGACTGTAAAATGTTATTTAATGATAATCCATTGATCTCCATTCTATCATTCAACGAAAACTTGTAAAAATCTAAACCAGATTTAGTACATTTATTCTTTCAGTTCGTATAAATTCTCTTTGAAAAAAATAATTCAGTCAGTTTAGTTTTTATGGTTTTTTTTTTTTTTTTCTGTGCGTTTTTTTCCACCTCTGCGATTAAGAAAAAGGTGAGAACTGACGTAGACAGCAAAATAGCAAGCAACTCTGTTACACAAAACACCAATGTTTTTATGAAGTAAGAACGATTGCATATGTAGCTAACTTAATATAGGAGAAGCCAATAATTTCTGGTTAGTTTTAAAAAATATTTTTTTTAACCAGATTGTCAACTACTGAAGTCTAGAACCATTTTACAGGGGTAAGGGTTGAGTTTGGTGTTGATGTTGTTTATAGAGAATGGAGTAATTGGTCTGGGTGATCACGGGTTGTGGCTAAAAAACTTGATATTGAGCACTGACCCTGTGCTATTACCTAACCGGGTATTAGACTCTTATACACATGAAATTCCAACAATACTTGTCGTAAAATTTAACGGCTAACAGGACGGCATAAAAATCCCCGCTAACTATTAGGCCTGCGAAAGGAGCCAATTTCAGTGAGGTGTAACACTGATTTTATGTAACCCTGGTGAGAGATTAGCAGTGACCAGAGATATTAACCCTAATAGTTAAAGTACAAACGCTAAATGGTTGTTTGTTGGCTATGTAAAGGACGTGGCTGAATTAGCCACATTCTTATAAGGTATGTAAGTTTAGAAATCAAGCATGGTTTCCAGAATAGTAAATATTTTCCAGTCGAAAGGTTAATTGTAAGAACCTTATTGTATAGATTGTACCTTTATTTAAACAAAATTCAAGCTTTTTGCAGGGGCAAATTATTACTGATTCTGCAACTCTTTGAAGATGATTGATTTGGCTTAAAAAAAAATTACTTAAAATTTTTATTTCACTTTTAAATTCAAGTTTCATCCAAAGGTCTTATGTTGTATTTGATTCAATTCCGTCTGTCCTTTAATCTTGGAATATTCTACAATTTCCGTTTTCAATTTCCGTTTAAAAGAAAAATTCTTCCTTTAATATTTGAAAATTAAAAATCTTTCACTTTACAGTTTTGGTTGCCAATTGATCCAATTACAAATTAAACCCTCCAAATGAACTGGTCATACTCTTAATATCATCATCTTTTTTCTTGTGGGTTTTACTGTAGTCCACATTCAACTTATCCAATTGAGAATAAAAATTGGAATTAATTGTTTGTTTACCCAATTCGGGCCAATTTCTATCGTTGATCGAATTACCCTTAATATCCGTTAATAATCCTTCGAGCTTTTCATTTTTGTTGGGTATCAAGTCCTTCTCGTTTGGGTTTTTATATAATTCCACCATTGACATTGTCAAATTTTCTAATGGTCCATCAACAAGACATCCTTTTTCACGGAAGTGGGATAATAAATGATTCCATAGGAAATTTCTACTTAAAGATTTGGGGTTTCCCAAAATGATTAATCCAAATTTACTTCTGGTTATTGCCACGTTCAATCTTCTGGGATCTTTTAAGAACCCAATGATTTGATTTTCATTGGCTCGAACACAACTTAAAATTATAAAATCTTTTTCCCGTCCTTGGAAAGCATCAACACTTGCCACTTCTATCTCTAAATATTGTTGTTTCTTTTCCAATATACTACCATTCAAAGTCATATATTGTAAAACAAAAGCTCTTTGACCTTCATAAGGTGTGATAACTCCAATTTGTTCCGGTTTAATTCCTTCTTTGAATAATTTGGTTACGATTTTTTCAACATTCATCGCCTCAACTCGGTTTAAAAATGAACTACCATTAGCACTAATTTCTTCTTTACCATAATTCCCCCAAAAACACATGGGAACATTCGGAACTGGCCAAGGAAATGAATTACTGATAGTACGATCTTCAATACTTACTCCATCTTGAAGTGACCCTTCGTAAAACATGTTGGAAGGGAATTCACTTAAATGAGGATTCATTCTGTACTGAACTTCCAATCTAATTGGAACATGACCCAAGATAATCAATCTTTCAAAAAGTGATTGCTTTAATCCAAAGTCTCCAGCTTTTCTATCTAAAATAACTGGCCCTAATTGTTGATGATCACCTACCAAAATCACTTGTTTACTTCCCTTAACTATGGGTATTAAAGCTTCTGGTTCTGCTGCTTGAGTACTTTCGTCAATTAAAACAGTTCTAAACTTCATTTTAGATAACCGAGCATCACCAGCTCCAACACATGTACAACAAATAACGTCAGCACCATCCAAAACCGCCCATTCTTGCTGTAATAATAACTTGAAATACTTTTTCGAATCCTTATCATTTAGATATCCTGCCTTTTCTTTAACAGCAATCATTCTCTTTAATGAAGGATCTGCCACCTTTTTGACCTGTTCATGCAAAGTTAAATGTTCAACGGGGGATTCAATATCTTCTCTAGATTTAGCCATTAACCGTACTACTTTTAAACCTAACACATCCAACTTCTCTGCCAAATGATCCACTGCAACATTGGATGGAGCACAAACTAAAATATTCAGTTTTCTGCTCTTTTGTTGAAGGTGATAAATAATAGTTGCCGAAGTAACGGTTTTACCCGTACCAGGAGGACCTTGGATTAAAGTTAACGGACGTTGAATGGCCAGTTTAACCGCACGTACCTGAGATTGATTTAATTCAGCCAATCCAGGAATACTTAAATTCCGTTTCATTTTGATATCAAATTCAATGGGTTCAACCTCATGGCCCAAAATTTTATGATAAATATATGAACTGACGGATTTTTCATAAATAGCGAATGATTTTAAAGCTGATTGCATTCTATCATAAGAGGTTCCTCTCCATACAAACTCAGCCGTGAATCCAGCAGTATAATTGATTGGCGGAGGATCCTTGCTGGGGTTTAATTCTAGAACAAAATCTTCATGGTATGGGCTAGGCATTTTGATAATTACACCACGACCTTCCCAATTGTTTGAAGCCAAAGTTTTCAATCGTATAATCATCTCGTCACCGGTAGTGACTTTCAAGTTGGCAGTTTCATATGAAGCTAAAGCAAAAGAAGCCAAATGACGTTTATTTGCCGCCACAGACCATTCGATTTTGATAAACTCTGATGATTGGGACTCTTTCATGACTCTATCGTATTCTCTTTCCAAGTTAACCAAAGGTGCAAATGAACGTTGATACTGGAAAGCATCATTATATCTCATTAAAATGGGTAATATTTCTTGTTCCTCATCGTCTTCTTCAGTTTCACCTAAGTTTGAATTTAAATCTTGAATGGTAGTTTCTTTACTAACTCTCCAATCCAGCTCTAACTTCATTATTTGCTTATGACTGATAGACTGAGTATTTACTAGTTCATCTTCGGTGGGAACACTTGCAATCCACGATAAAAATTGACGTTCTTCAATCAAAGGCTTCCAATTATTGGAATCCCAGTTGGCGTCTTTCAATTGGGAACATGGCAAACGACATAATATCACCACCACTTGGTCTTGCTTGGCACTGATGAACCCCAAGTTGAAAACATTGGTTTTACCACAGCTGTAACACTCTAAAGTAGAATCACCCAAATGAGAATCTTGATGTAAAGAAACTGACAGATGTTTGGATAACACCAAGTGGGTGACAATGTGACTGCTTGAAGAAAAGGACTTGGAATTACAAAACCATTTGTCACACAAATTACATTTAACCACTGATTCTGGAGCATCTAGTTCACAGTAAGAACAAGCATGTTCAGCTAATGGGAGATCATCATCAACAAGATTTTGCAACTCCTGAAAGTCCGATTCACTCATTTGATCAGCCTGGGTGACTGTGTCAAACGTGAGATGGTCATCATCGGGAGGAGTGCCTTGCTTAAACAACAAATCTGTCATGATGAAGTGAGTGCACAATTGAAAAATGAGATTTGAGAAGACCAGAGCTGAAGTTTACAAACACTGTAAGCTTGGGAATGATGGTACAATTGTGTGCTGTAGTTGGTGGGAGTTTGTTAGAGGGTCATGCTGAATAACTAATTATTTAGAATCTGTCGTTCAAAAGTTTAAGATTTTAGTTAAAATTGGTTTGTTAGGTGAGGCTAGACTTGAAAATACTTACATCACCAGATTAAATAAACAGATGAGCAAACATTTTTGATACAATTTCGATAAAGAATACGTTAAGACTATGTTGCAACCGGAAATTGGAAACTTACTATGTGGAAGTCTACTTTCTGAGGCTTGACGTGACATACAAACTGAAACGACCGGCTGAAACCAAGTTGAAAATCTCAAACCACCAAGCACTCGGAATCTGTTCCCTTTGATTCCACAACAATAGCTCTATTCCATAATTATTCCATCTCACTTGATACCCTCTAGTCCATCTCTACCGTTACACTTGACAATGTCAACAATGGTAGTTAAGACAATTGTCTCTCACGACATTTCTCAAGAAATTACTTTTCCTCTTTTGTCAAGACCAAATCTTAAGCGACTTTTACGCGTCAAGTCTATTTAGCCATTTCAGTCAGGATCGTCAAATCTTTCATAAATTTCCTCCGCTGTATTTTTAGTGTATTCTTACTGTATTATAACCAACATTGATGATGAAAGAAACAGGATACCATAAGATAATTTCAAGAGATAAAGGTATATTCAATGGCAGACAATTTTCCATATCTAATGACTCCGTAACTTGGATACCTGCCTATGCCATATTCATTACTAATGAGGGCCAACTATATTCTGCTGACGAAAACGACAACAATTATTTATTGTTACAGTATTTACAAAGTTGTTATGTTCAAGTTATTCCCAACATTCAAACTCAAGGAAATGCCAGAAGTAAACGGAAATTGACGAAGTCTTCTTCGGACAATTCCATCTCGTCACCTTCAGAAACTGTGATTTACGTTAAAACTTTTGATAATGAAAAATTGTATATCAAAGTCTCTTCCAAAAACAACTTTGGCAATTTATTAAGTTCCCTTCTTGTGTGGCAAAACTTGAAACCTAAGGGTTTAGTTAAAAAATGGTACTGTGAGAATAAATTCCACAATGAACAACCTGATTTTATCCATGAAGTTTTGGTGTGTAGATTTAAAGTATATGGTCCGTTACCCAATAGAGGCAAGAATTTGAACATTGTTAAAGGTCCTAGAGTTCCTAATTATCAAAAGAATGTGGATGGTGAAGATTCGTTTATTGGCCAACAAGTGACATCTCCTGTAAACGAGGGATGGTTTTATACTATGGGGGTTTTGAAGTCCAATGGGGTTTTGAATTTCATTACAGAATTGGACGGAACATTGATCTATTCCATTGACATCAAAACTATCATGTCCACAGAGATTAGAGAAATTCACCATTCTATATTTGATAATTCCAATGTAATCTTTTTGGGTCAAATTAAAGAATTAAGATGGAACAATTTAATCAAATCCATAAGCTCATCTTCTAGCGATCAAAATTATTCTTCCTTTCTAGTTAAAGATGGAAAAACTGTCCCTTCCCATGGAAGAATCCTAATTGAATTTCCCTTACATATAGATTTGGAAGATTGGTTTGTGGGGTTAAACTACTTTTCCAAACGTGAATATATTGGATCTTTCGATCCTAAAACCATGACCACTTCCTTATCCAGTGAAATTATCAAGAAGCTGGAAAGTTTAACGCTTAATGAAGATGTTTCGTTTAATATAGGTGATACCACGGTTAATTCCATGGCCCAACCTCCCTCAGTTAATACTAAATTAACGGAGTACGAAAAGGAGTGTTTCCGAGTATCGAAGAAGTTATCCATTGATATCATCGAAGCCAAATTTGATGATACAATCTCTCCCACCAAAGCTAAGATTTACGCTGAGGTTTTCATGTGGGGGTTACCATGGTCAAGAACTGCTATAGTAAACCATACCAGTAATCCATTTTGGAAGGAAGAGTTTTCATGTGACTTACCAATTTCAACACAAATTATCCATATAGTGATCAAAAAATGTAGTTTCAGTGATTCCAATTACCTGGAAGGTGACAAGGTTATAGGGACGGTATATATTACGCCCGATATTTTGACAAGACATTTGGGTACTGCTTCTACCATGATGATAGATGGAGGGGTTAATGGGAACTCTATAAACGTGAATGGTATGAAATCTACTGATAACACTCCAGGTGGTAGCAATAATGATATTGTCAAATTATCGATTTATGACGGTTCCAACGTGCCCATAGGGAAATTGTTAGTGACAGTCAACTTGAAGGAATATCATATTTTAGGATCCAAGAACTTTAAACCATTAGAAAATATGTTGTACAACGCTCCCATGAGAGACATGATTGAGTTTTGTAACAGTAATGTATCAACATCAGACTTTGAAAATGTCAGTTTGATTATGTTGGATATTTTCCAAAGTTTAGGAATAGAAAACAAATGGTTCCAAGAGTTAATTGACGTCGAATTGGTCAATATTGATAAAGTTACTCGAGAGAATTATGTTAATAAAGGTAACAAAAGTAGCTCCAATAATGTTTTTAACACTTTGTTTAGAGGATCATCAATATTCTCAAAGTCTTTAGAAAAGTATAATCTAAGAATTGGGCAAGAATATTTAGAAAAAGTGTTTGGTGATTTCTTTGCTGTTATCAGTAATGAAAAGAAAAACTGTGAAGTTGATCCTAGATATGTCAGATTACAAGAAAAGGCTGAAAGGAAAGGATTTTCACTTGATGATTCAGATATAGAAGATGATAGTGATGATAGTGATTCAGATTCCGAAGCTGAAAGTCAACGAGATGAAAAAATCAAGTTAATGGTAGAAGAAAATTTCAGTAACCTTTACAACTATGCGGAAATGATTTGGAATAAGATTTATATCACCTCCAACGATTTACCCGAACAAATTAAATCCCAATTAAAGAAATTTAGGAGTAAGGTAGAGTTATCCTGTGATCCGGACGATAAAATCACCGCTTTAAATTGTGTAAGTGCTTTCATATTCCTAAGATTCTTTTGTCCGGCTATTTTGAATCCCAAATTGTTTTACTTAACCAAAAATCATCAAACTGGTAGATCTCAAAGAACTTTAACTTTGATTGCAAAGATTTTGCTTAATCTTGCCAACAGACAAGAATTTTCCCCCCACAAAGAGCCTCACTTGGTCAAGATGAATGTTTTCTTACAAAGACACCAAGAAGAAGTATTGGATTATTTTGATAAGATTACTGGAAGGAAAAATGACTTTAATGAAAAGATTTTGGAATTAAGTCATGAAGTTAAAAGATTTGATTTAGGCTTATCGGGTGATTCAACGTCCAATGAATTACCTACTACGCCTTATTTGATTGATAAATATTTGAGGTTAACGGAGTTGATTTATTTGTTGGATAACAAAGATGAATTATCTGATGATGAATTAAGTGAAGAAGAGGAAGAAGAAGACGAGGAGGAAGATGAGGATGAGGAAAAGAACTTGGCACCTGAAAAAGCTGACAAGTTTGACAAAAATGGTTTGAATAACCTCAACAAGAAACTTAAAGTGACCGAAGGCGATATAAGATTCAAAAATAACGTTTATAAAATTGGATCTTTGGAGTTTGAGAAATCAGAATTTTTAGATTTAGCTGGTGATGATGATACTGAAGGATTCATCAAAAGTTTATGTAAGAGCGACGATAATATTTTCTCGTTTATAACTTCAAACATTACTTTGAAAGATTTACAAAAGACCAGTAAGAAATTAAAAAAGAAGATTATTGATTTAGAAGGATTTTTATCCAACTATGAATACCCCCCAAATTATCAAAAGGACCAAGTCATGTGGGATAACTTTACCAATGATATTTTGAATAGAACCTACGTTGATTTAAACAGAAACTGTCTTGTCCAATTAGATAGTTATGATATAGAGATTCCTAACCATTACAGAAAATTAGTGGATAATGGATTGAACAACTTGAAATTGAAATTTACTGAAGATTCAAATATTCTTGCAACTAACAGTACTATTCAAAATTCGAGAGAAGCCAATGAAATTTCATTAAATTTGAAGAGTCCCAGTAAGAATTTGTTCAAAAAGTGGTTTAAAAATTGAAACCAACGGCTATAAGTTTATTGATACTGGTGTTAAGAGACTTTGTAATATAATGGCTGAGCCTTTCCGTTCTATAGTGTTTTAATACATACTTTACTAAATTTAGATACTTTGTTATTGTTATACTTTAACGTTTACGTTCCAAGTGCAAATTTCAAGTCGTGTGCCGGTTGCTACACGAGTTGCTGCTACTCGAATTTTGATGAGAATCGATAAGCAAACAAAAATATTAACGTTATAGAATTATAGAAAATATTATAGAGTAATCAGACCAATATGGACCCCGAAAAAGAATATGAAATCCTAGAATCGTATCCTCAAGTGACTGCTCCGTCCAAACAAACGGGGTATACCGCAAACTTAACTGAAGATCAAAAAACTGCGTTGAAAAATTTACGAGACGAGTTGAAAAAGTTGGGATATGAGTTAAGATTGGATGATGCAACGTTATTAAGATTTTTAAGAGCCAGAAAGTTCAATTTAGCCAAGGCTAAGCAAATGTTTGTTAATTGTGAAACCTGGAGAAAAGAATATGGAACTGATACTATCTTGAAAGATTTTGAGTATAAAGAAAAGCCCTTGGTAGCCAAATTATATCCTCAATACTATTTCAAAACTGATATTGATGGTAGACCGGTTTATGTGGAAGAACTTGGTAAAATCAATTTACAAGAAATGCTAAGAATCACCAGTCAGGAAAGGATGTTGAGAAATCTTGTTTGGGAATACGAAGCTTTTACCAGAAACAGATTGCCTGCATGCTCTAGAATGAAAGGACATTTAATTGAAACTTCTTGTACAATTTTAGATTTAAAGGGAATTTCAATTTCCACTGCTTATCAAGTTGTGTCATATGTTAAGGAAACATCTAAAATTGGACAAGATTATTATCCTGAAAGAATGGGAAAATTTTACTGTATAAACGCACCATTCGGATTTTCCACTGCTTTCAAAGTTTTTAAACCCTTTTTAGACGCTGCCACCGTTGCCAAAATTCATATTTTAGGATCTGGGTACAAGAAGGAATTGTTAAAGCAAATTCCACCAGAAAATTTACCTAAAAAATACGGTGGTACTGCCGAAGTCACTGATCAAGAATTATGTTTAAATGATGCTGGTCCTTGGAGAGATCCCCAATATATTGGTCCAGAAGGTGAAGCTCCAAAACCATTTGCTACTGCTTAAGATGAAATTCATATACCCTCGGTTTAACCTTATAGGTATTTTACGAGCTTCAAATTAAGGCAATAAACGGAGGCCAAAATTAAAGGATACCCAAGGCGTTATTAAGGCTATGCCCACTGTTTGAAAATCATGTAAATCTTTATTGAAGCTACTAATGCATCAAATACAAATCGTATGAACCCTTTTAACAACCATCTTAGTTACAATTTTCAAGTTACTACATTCAAAAACTTGTTACAGTCGTTTGTTGTGGAAACTTTGTTGTAGTATATTCTTCCACTAAGCACTCACCATTTATCGTGAATTGCTTTACTATTTTTGTCTCATCTAATTATTTCCTATTTATTTCGATTATGTGAATGGATGCAAAATTCAGCGCGACAAATTCCTTCTTTCTTTTGCACCCATATTTATTATGTTTAATTCTAACCGTAAGAAGTAATAAGAAGCAATTTTAATAAACCCTTAAACCCTATCTGAATTAAATTCCTCTTGTATACAGTTTTGGGCATTTTGACCTGAGTTAATTGATGGAATTAAAACCACATAATTTCCCGTCAACTGAAAAGTAGAAAGCTATGACTTCAGAAAAGAGTACAGCAGAAGGGTCTATTAGAAACTTTCAGAGAAATCTGTCTTTACAAGATAAGGTCAATGATTCATCTGTTGATGTAAGTGACCAAAGAAAGGCTCATCATAGATCTAAAACCGCTGGGACTAATTTGTCAGATATTTCTCAAAATTCGTTTGAGAGACACCCTAATTTTTATAAGCTCGATGAAAGAATCAAAAGAACAAATTCTGACCTTGAATTTGTCAGGAAAATTAATAAGTCATCTCGATATTTTGTTGGAGAAAATGAAAAAGATAAAGAAATGGATGAAATGGACGGAGCTTACTATTATCATTACACTTATAGTGTCAATTCATCCATGAGCAGCTCAGGAAATGCGTCGCAAGAAGCCTTTGAAACCTCCAGTGAGTTAGCTAACCTGCGACAATTACCACTGTTGATAAACCTTGCCACGGAAAAGATGTTTTCAAATGATCTTATAATGACTGAAGAAGAAATTAAAAATATAGATGACGAATTTCCTGAAGATGTTATACTTTTCAAAAAAAGACGGGACTATTTCAACCCCAAAATTTATTATAGACATTTCAAGTGGGGGCAAACTTTTGCCGTAATTGCTTTACTAAGCATAGTAGTTTTTGGATCCATTGGATATGTAATAACTGTGGTCAAATATTATAATACCCCCAAGCCCCCAGAAGTATATGAAGTATTGTCCCCTTACACATATCCTCATTTATCAGCAATTAGAACCAATTTGGTAGACCCAGATACCCCCAAAAGTGCACATACTAAACAGAGCCTAGGAAACAGTTCTGAAGAATGGGAGCTTGTGTTTTCCGATGAGTTCAACGCTGATGGCCGGACGTTCTTCGAAGGTGAGGACCAATTTTTTGCAGCCGCGGACATTCATTATGCTGCAACTAATGATTTAGAATATTATATACCAGAAATGATAGAAACCAGAAATGGAAGTCTTAGAATTACTTTGGATGCTTTTCCCACCCATGGACTTCTCTACCGGTCAGGAATGTTACAAAGTTGGAATAAATTGTGTTTCAGCAAGAATGCTATTGTTGAAGTGAACATAAAATTGCCAGGATTTCTGCAACAAAATGGTTTGTGGCCCGCAGTTTGGAGTTTGGGAAATTTGGCTCGTCCAGGATACCAAGCAACCACCGATGGAGTGTGGCCTTATACTTATGATGAATGTGATTATGGAACCACGCCCAACCAAACATCTCCTGATGGGATCTCATATCTTCCAGGACAAAGATTGAGTAAGTGTACTTGCCATGGTGAGGACCATCCAAATTTGGGCACTGGTAGAGGCGCACCCGAAATTGATATAATTGAAGGGTTCCATAACAAGCTAGAAAAAACCAGTTTGGGGGTCCAAACATTACAGGTTGCTCCTTTTGATGCCTGGTGGAGACCTGATTATGATTATATGCAAATTGGTAACTCCAACATTACATCAATGAAGTCGAACACTGGTTCTCCAATGCAAGAAGCTATTGCAGCCGCTACTATTCTCAACAATACTTGGTTCCATAGCATAAGAAATGATTCCAATCATGATCAAGAGTTGCGAAACGCTACTACATCGTTTCAAAAATTTGGTTTTGAGCTTAGTAGTGACAAAACAAAAGATAAAGACAGTTATCTTCAATTCTATGCAGCAGACGAACCTACCTTTGGAATCAAAGGTGATGCTTTACATCCCCAAAATAATATTGGTTGGAGACAAATCAGTAAGGAACCCATGTCGTTGGTTTTTAATTTGGGGCTTTCAGAAGATTGGATGCAAATTAATTTTGCATCTTTGGAATTTCCAGCCGTTTTTGAAATTGATTATGTAAGAATTTACCAACCAAAAGATGACACTTTAATTACTTGTGATCCTCATGGGTACCCCACCACCGAATACATTCATAATCATTTAAGTGCTTACTCCAATGTCAACTTTACTTCTTGGGAACAGGCCGGTTACAAAACTCCCAAGAACAGCTTAATGGATGGCTGCAAACTTCCTCACGCAGCAGTAACAAGTTTGAGACTTAACGCACGTGACACTTTCTCTTGATCGCGTTGTTTTTGTTAGTCGCGTAGAGTTGAAAATTAAATATATATGACTGTAGAAGATCCTATCGCTATTTCTTCGGCCATGTCTGGCAACAATAACTTGAGCGGGTTCAGTAAGCAAGGAGCCGTGAATGAAGAAACAGAAGTAGTAGATATGAGTGGATCCTTGTTGTTTGGTGATTTCATGGAAGTAGATCAACCAGAACTGAATGATGTGGAGTTGGATGTATATGTTCCTGGAAGTAAGCAAGTCAAATTGTGTAGTGGGAAAACATTGAATCTTCGACCTAAAACAAGACAGCAAACAATTGAAATGGAAAACTCGGAGGAAATGTCTTTAATGGACATGGATTCATTATTTCAAAAAGTGGAAGAAAATGCAGCATATAAAACCAATCGAGAACTACTAGAACCCGTGATAAAGAAACAAACTCCAACTTCCGTATGGACTGAAAAGTATCGTCCCAAAAGTTACATGCAATTGTGTTCAGCTGGGAATGATAAACTGTATAGGCAGATTTCGCACTGGCTTAAGAAGTGGTCTGGGGTGGTTTTTCATGAGGACGATGAATACTACGAAAACAATGTGGATAGTTTAGGACGGCCACTAAGAAAGATTTTATTAGTCCATGGGCCTCCTGGGATTGGTAAAACAGCAGCCGTCCATATAATTGCTCGACAAATGGGATACAGTGTGGAAGAAATAAATGCTGCTAACAGTATGGATGTTGCACCTCTGACCAATACGGGGCCTGGTTCAGGTGCAAGTGTGTCTGCCACCTTAAAGTTGAAAATTCAAAATGCATTAACCTCCAATTCCATTCAAACTCAAGGTAATAGACTCTCGTCCAAGACAAAACCAACATGTCTTATTATTGATGAGATTGATACCGCTGGGAACTCCAGTGATATTATAAGAGTTTTGAATGAACTCAATCAGAGTGATAGAAGAGCCATGCAAAACATAGCAAATAGGAATGGGTTTGAGGATAGAAAGCCCACAAAGAAAAAGGATTCTTTACTTAACAGACCCATCATTTGTATTGCTAATGATATCTATACTACCAACACGCGTACATATGGAGGGTTCAATATGGACAAGTTAAGATCTATGTCAGAAGCTGTACCGTTTATTAAACCAGCCTTTCAAAAAACTGCCACTGGTGTTAAGAAGGGAGGTAAGGCTTTAAATTCCGTTAAGGAATTTGTCAAGGCTATAAGTGACAAAGAAAAACTTGATCTTGATTTTCAAGAAATTGGAGAAATTGTAGAAGTATGTGAAGGAGATATACGAGCCTGTATAAATAATCTTCAATTCGAAGGGAGAAGGATAGAGCTCCCCAGTGTAAATAAGAGTACTAAGGTGAATAAAGATGTCCAGTTGTCGTGGTTTAAAATGGCCGATATGTTGTTCAAGAGAGATCCTCAATTATCTAAGGAACAAGATTTCAATATTTTAATGGATACGATAATGAATGGAACTGGAAAATCAGCTACCAGTAATAGTGGGACTTTGGATAAAGTGGTAAAGGCGTGTTTCAACAAATACTTGGACACCGTATACCTTCAAGATGATTCATTGAAAAAACCAGATGAATTGAGTGATTGGTGGGAGTTTTATGATAGATTAGGGTCCAGTATGGAAATTGGCCATTACGCCAGTTTGGTCAGTATGAAAATATGGACGTTATTCAGTGAAATTACTCCCAAGAAAGTGATCAATAGTCTTATTCCAGATAATAGAAGTCTTGATTTTGAATCGTTTGAAACGAGAAAACAAAATAGAGCTATCATTAAAGATTTCATTCAAAAAGTGCCCATACCGTTGAAATTAAGTTTGGGTGGGGGGTTTGAAGATAATGAAGTGTTCGGGCTCTACTTCTTACCAATGGCATACAAGTTGTTATATCCTGACATGGCATCTAGTGGAAGTTCTAATTCTCTTCAACTCAAACTGAAAACATCTTTAGGCGAGTTCGATAAAAAGAGTCTTGAGAAAGCCGCTCAATTGGCCAAAGGGCTAGGCATAGAATTGGAAAGTTTAAGAGATACTGACACTAATCAAATTACCTTAGACACCAACCCCAGTTTAGATTCCATTACCATGTATAATAGTGATTTCCACCCATTAGCTCTTGCAACCGTGCAAAAACAAGCCCAACTTAAACGGAAATGGTTTTTCCCGTTATTGCAAAATGAAATGGAACGGACAGATTTCAAAGTAGTACAGAAAAAGAGAACGGTGACGCCCGAAGTTCCTGAAAAAGCTAAGAAGCAAAAAATGACTACCAGTGTTGATTTTTTCAAGGGCCAGTATGATGGAATATCTACACAAATTCAACCGAAAGAAGTTGATTCGGAAGCCACTAGAATATGGGTCAAATATAATGAAGGTTATTCCAATGCTGTTAGGAAGACAATTGGTTGGCAAGATCTCTGGATTTGAAATTATGAGACTTGTTTTTAAATTCTCATTTTAGTGTTGTAGATAATAAATTCGCATTTCAAGCTTATGAGCTTCTTATCTAAACTACTAACCCTACGGGCTGGGGACAGTAGCAAATACCTTCAAACCCAGCAGGGAGAAACCCCTACGCTTAAATATATCACCATATATAATCCCACATTAGTTGATCCAAAAGCCGAAACAAATGAGGAACTAATTGGCCAAATACTCTGTTTTATTTCACCAAATGAAGAAGGAGATGAATTGGAATTGAACAAAGTTGAACAGCTTAAAGCTGTGGGTATCATTCAAGCAATTGAAGGGTTCTCCACGAGTTTCCAAGAAGATTCCGATCAAGCCAATATCATATCAACATCCAAATCTACCATCATAGTTAAAAGAATTGAGGGAGATTTCAGAATAGCGTGTTCCATTTCCATGCCACAGGATGGTGTGAAGCAAGCAGCTATTAATCATCAAATGATTGAGTTGATGGTGCTGTCGTATGCATTTTTCAAAATCTTAAATACTAGTTTCCAGAATATTCTAGAGCATTATAATGAAGAGATTCTACGAAATTTAATGAAGGAACATTGGAATGGATTTCTTCAAAATTACAATACCGAGAATTTTAAATTTCCACCTACGGTTAAATGGCCCAACAGTTTAAACTATAAAGGATTTTTGGGGTTTTTTAACAAGGAAAATGAAAAAATCTATAAAAAATCATCCATAGATCTAAGCTACAACATGAGATTTGAAATGGATCAACTATTGAACAGTGAAGTTGCCCCTCATGGATTGATTGTTGGATGTTTCAATAAATCTCTTCCTAAAAAATACGGGTTGATTTATAGCAACAATTCCTATGATGATAAAATCAAAGACTATCCTATTCTGAAGAGTTCTTTGATTGATATTTATAATTTACTTGAATATTATGATTGTCACCAAAAATTTGATACTGAAAATTTAACCAAGCTAAGTAATAAGGATTTATTTTCATCTCCTCAAACTATCAAAGATAATATCAATATTGTTCCTGAGCCACAAGAAGGTGAAGAGTATAGTTTCATTAAAGACTCAGCTTCTTCCGCCTTTAATATGTTGAATCCTATAACCTTGACCAACAACTTGGTGATTCTGCCGTTGAATTATACCATGAACAGTATGATGAACTTGAATGTTACCCCAGAGAATGGATGGCTCAAAATCCCTTCGTACTTGAAATTTGGTGCTCAGCCAGAAGCTGAAGAAGAGCCACGAATAACGGAAACAGAAGGTGAATATATAGTAGGGGGTTCAGAAGATTCCATCTTTCGAAAGTTGGTTTATCTTGAAACCAAGGTTGAACAGGGTAAAGTGGAAGAGCGAGAATACCTGCTTGTCATCTATAAGAAGAATGACTTGCATGTAATACTTGTCTACGATTCTTCCTTGAATGAATTGGATGATAAAAAATTCTATAAGAATCTTGCTGATGATGTTTTGTGTCCAACTTTGGATGAATTGAATCAATTTGTATCAGGTGCTAATCTTGAGGCCAGTATAGGCTCATTGCCACCTATAGAGGAAACAGCTCCTGTTTCTAACGGATTAATCGTGAACGATAGAAATGTAGAAGATCAATTGGACAGTGATTTTTTCTTTGTTGTCTACGATCAAAGTGAACATTGGATAAAATCGTCTTTACCCTATCTTCCTGTTCTGTTCCATGACATTTCTGAAATTAACCAAACCGACAGGGCACATTTGAATTTAAGAAGTGCTATGTTTTATCTTCATGATCAGTTGTCAGATTTATTCTTTTTACAAAACACAAGACAGTTTTTTGAAGATGATAGTGTTCGAGAATTCTTTCATAAATTCAGCACTAATAAAATCAACGATTGGATGTTTTACTATGTGAAATTGGAAGACCGTCATGTTATAGTAATAAAGAACCAGAACCATAAATCTAAAAGAAAGAAAGTAGTTTCTGGAAATGTAAAGAGTTCAGGAACTTCATCAATAGCTACAACTGAGAATGATTATAAATTGGGATTTTTGGATAATTTGGGAGAAGACGTGAAGTTATGGTTTGAAAGTTTTACTATGACAGGAGATACATAGCTATAAAGTATTGATTCACATGTGTTTATTCATAAATTATTCATTCATAGATATTCAATCATAAAATATTTATTCATAAGTATTCAGTCATAAAATATTCAATCACCCATATCCTTTTGTAACTCATAAAATTCATTTCCTCTGTTTATCCATCTTTTCTAAATATCCCAAAAAACTAGGCACATCCTTTACAATGGCTCCCGCCATGCTTACTCGTGTAATCCAATCTGGAACCAACCCCTCTGGTGTCGAGACCAAACACATTGTCCATTCCAACTTCCCATCCTTCTTTGTTACATACTCAATGGACGTATATCTACCAATAACAAACCCCTCATCGACGCCCAAAACCTTTGGATCAATGGCCAAAGAAACTATAAGTAAATAATCTTCTCCTTTATCAGTATAGATGTATTCATGGAAAACTCTTTTTTTAAGGGGGAAGGGTAATTTATAGTACGCTTTAGTTACGTACGAAGACTCATCTAGCTTTTTGTATGTATGATCTACAAGTTCTTCAATGTAGAATTGTTCGTAGAAAGTATGGCATTCTTTCTCGGCGTTGATCCCCACAAGAAACTTTTCAAAGTTGGCATATTTTTCAGTCAGTTCCAAAACTGTTTGCCTTGCATACCAGCTGTCATTATTGATTTGCTTCGAAAGCGTATCGACATTGGCTTGGGGGAATTTAAATGTCTTGCCTTTCTTCCACGTCAGAACGCCCTTCACAAGCTCTAACGCTTCGTGTAATAGTTGGGTGTTGTCAATTGATTCTGGGGTTACAGGTTTCAAGCTTATCATTGTTAAGTAAAAAATACAAGTTGCGATTTTTGTGTCCGTCCAACAAAATGATCTGTAGCAAGACTTAAAGCAATTAGTAGAACACAAAGAGGAGTAAGCCTTGTTTTGTTGAGTCTTTTTGGCCGTATCGGGATGCTCAAGGGGAAGATTTTGAGGGTCAAATTGTGAGCGTGGCTCGTAAGTCCGAGCCATTTTGACAGTGCTGCGGTGAGGATGCCCGTTCATTTAAGACCCCAGGCAGTTTCAGGTGTTTTAAGGTTTCTCCACACGAGGCTTTTAAAGGTAAAGATTTCTTGATGGCGTTTTCAAGCTACAGATTTCTAGTAAAAGTATTCAGACAAGGTGGCTTATGGGTCTAGAGTAATGTAAAGATATAGCATAGAGTTCCTAAAACCCCCGTGCTTAAGCCCGGAGCTCAGTCCAAAATCCTGGAAAAATAATTCCCAAGAAATAATAATCCCCCACTCTATATGCCCCCACGATTTTAGTAGCCTTGCTGAACAAATCCGAAAAAATATTGTGGGGTCAAAAATGGGGCCATAAGCCAGTACTTAAACTCTATATCTCCCACAACTTTCTCTAGTTGTTGTCATGAGTCAGGAAGACACCAATAGCATTTATGCTAATGCTAGAAAGCAAATTTTCAACGAGAAACCGGACTTAAGTTTGGCGTCTGTCAAAAGATATGTCGCAACCCGATTCACGACATTATTTGATATTCCCATTTTATCATCCGAATACACAGTATGGGAAACATTAAACCCGATCCCAGGTCTTAAAGAAGTTAATGCCACTGGATGGAATCTTTATTTCTTAGGGTTTTTCGGCTGGACCGTTGATGCCATGGATTTCTTCTGTGTCTCTGCTGCTGCACCTCAAATCGCTGAAACTTTAGGGATTACTATTGCTGATGTTACCTGGGGGGTTACTTTAGTGTTAATGTTCAGGTCTTTGGGGGCTGCTATCTTTGGAATTTTGGCCGATTATTACGGTAGAAAGTACACCTATATTGCTGTATGTGTATGTTTCATCGCTGTTGAAATTGCTACTGGATTTGTTAATACTTATGCTGAATTTTTAGGAGTCAGAGCCCTTTTTGGAGTTTTTATGGGAGCATTCTATCCTTTATGTTCTACTACTGCATTGGAAGATCAACCCACAAGAGCTAGAAGTATTTTATCTGGGTTATTTTTACCAGGATACAATTTAGGGTATCTTTTAGCAGTTGTTTTCTATAGAGCTTTCCAAGATACTTATAAGCCAGGAGAAGGCTGGAGAGCTTTGTTCTGGTTTTCTGCTGGTTTACCTGTCATTTTGATTGCCTGGAGAATGTTCTTACCTGAAACGGAAGCATTTGTTCGTTTGAAGCAACAAAAGAAAATCATGGCAGAACAAGAAAAAAGAGATGGAACTTTCAACAAATATTTTGATAGGTCAATTTGGATTTCTATCAAAACTGAATGGATGATGTTTATCTATTTGATCTTGCTTATGTCAGGATTCAATTTCTTATCGCATGGATCTCAAGATTTGTACCCAACTTTACTTCAAAAACAATATGGAGTTAGTCCAAACGCCAAAACAGTTATTATGGTGGTAGTTAATCTAGGTGCTATTTGTGGTGGTATTTTCTTTGGAATTGTCCAGGAACTTCTTGGAAGAAGATTAACTATTATTGTATGTTGTTTGTTTGGAGGATGTTTCCTTTATCCATCATTTTTCGTGGGCCATACTCCAACTATTATTGGAGGATACTTCTTTTTGAATTTCGGAGTCATGGGTGCTTGGGGGGTTGCACCATTACATTTAATTGAATTAGTTAATGCTACTCATAGATCGTTTTTATCCGGGGTGGTTTACCAATTAGGTAATTTGGCATCTTCAGCTTCTATCACTATTGAAGCTCAATTAGGTACTAAGTTCCCTATTGATGTTGAGTTTGCTGATGATGCTTATGATTACGGGAAAGTTATGGGAATTTTCACAGGAGCAGTTATGCTTTATATGATTGTTATTTTATTTATTGGCCCAGAAAGGTTCCATAGAGACTTGACCATTCATACTGATGTTCATTCCATCAGACAAGTTGAAAGTGATGTTAATTCTAATTCTGATACTAGTTTTGCTAGTAAGGAGAAAGTTGAACATTTGGAGAAGAAGGAACGGAGAGTTGAACAGGTTTAATATTTATTGTGTATTTATATATATTTATTGGCTTTATTTGGGTGTAATTTCTAGTTGGTATTTATCTGAATGAAGACTTCTTTTTTGAACACTTAGTCTTTGGCTGCCAAAAAACTGTCAATTACAGGTCCTGTAGTGTAGTGGTTCATCACCCACGGTTTTGATCCGTGTAACCCCGGTTCGACTCCGGGCAGGACCTCATTTTTTTTTAATCTCCTTTGCCTGCGAAAAATTTATTCGATATTACTCATTCAAGACTTTATCTATTGTACTACTCTATTATTTTATTATGTTATTATATTATTATATTAATCTATTAATCTATCAAAATGCAATTTATGAGGCATACTTGGATCTAGCTCTCAATTTTGGCCCATTTATGTAAAATAAAACAGGAATCAATATCATAGCCACAGATATGAATCCTAAAATGGATGAACCCCAAGCAACAGGGTAATTTGGAGTAGATAAATTCTTGAACATAGCGTGTCCAAACAATGGAAAACATCCAGCAATGACAGATCTAAATAAATCATTACCGGCAAAAACAGATGCCAAATACTTTTCAAACGAACTACCTAAATAATTGAACCCAGTTTGAAATATAATAAAGGCACCAATGGAAAACAAAACTCCCCCAATCACTGGTCCCATCCAATGAGCATCGGGAGTGGATGACCAACCAAACACGAAAACCCCAACAGGCATGAAAATTGAACCCACAATCATAGCAGGTAAAAACACTTCTGGAGGAATTTCTTCACCATTCTTTTTAGGAATAGTAAACCGTCTGTAGATGTATGAAATGTAAAAAATGGCTCCAATGGAAACCCCAACAATAACACCCACAAAAGTAGTACCTAATGGAATCAAAGCAAAATGATGAACTTCAATGAAAACAATAGGGAAAGCTTCAAACCAAAGATACATGATGGAATAGACCATGGCAATATAAAGATTGATTAATAAAACCACTGGTTCAGTAATGGTGATTTCAATAGGTCTCCATAAAGTATCAATGGCAAGTTCACGAACAGTCAAACCTTCGTTGTCAATTTCTCCTTGACTTTTAATGTTAGGGTTACCGGTAATAGCTCTTAATCTTTTTGCTTTTCTCAACAAAATAGTCTTTTCATAAGATTCTGGAAGGAAAATACTTAAAATGACAAATGAAGAACCAGAAGACATAGCCACAAGCCAGAAAGTCCAATGCCAATTTCTTTTCACTATCAAAATAGATCCAAATAATGGGCCTAAAGAAGGACCACAAACGGCAGCAAGACTCCAAATGGCAATGGAGACAGGCATATAAGCCAGTTTGGTGACATCTCCCATGGAGGCACCACCGGTAGCTAAAGCAGGACTGGCAAAAATACCACTAATGAATCTCAATACTGTCAAGGATGCAATATCATTAACCAAAGAAATTGGAATTTGTAAAATGAAAAATAAAAATAATGTGATGATGTAAATGTAAGTTCTTCCGAAAATAGCATTTTCCGACATGGGCGAAAGAACCATGGGTCCAAGACCATAACCGATAACAAACATGGTTAAAGGTAAAGTGGCTTTAACTCTTGAAACTCCTAAGTCTTCCATAATTAAATCAACCCCAGGAGTATAAATGGCGGAAGCCATGTACACAGAAGTGGTCAAAAGACAAATTTGAAACATGAAAAAATATTTTTGCCATTTAGGCCAGTTGACCGGATTTTCAGGATCATCTTCACCGTCAAAATCTACTATAATGGTATTGTCACCTTTAAGAGTTATTGAAGAACTTGAGCTGTTAACACTTGAATCGCTTTCTAAGGTGGGCACTTGTTTTAATTCTTGCAAATATTTATCAGGTATAATATAATCTGGTTGCTCTTCTTTATGAGTGAAATATTTGTGTTGGGAAAAATGGTAAATAATTCTTCCCCAGAAACTGTCTCTTATTAAGTTAATCATTGTTATCTTGCAGTAGGAAAGTGGGAAAAGCCATCTTTTTATAACCCATGAGATGACAAATATTGCAAACCTATTTTCTTGAAAAATCCGATACACGTCCGTTTTAGGTAATGTGCGAATTTGCGAACGATTACAAATAAGGCTCATAGAGAAGCTTATTAATATGGTGGGGTGAACTTATTTCTTACTGGGGTTTAATTACGCATAGATGAGGGTGTTATATAGTGGGGAGGGAAAGCTATTGGCTTTATTCATTGCTTAGGCCGTTTTGTTTTGGGTGGTTTTACTAGTAATAGATGTGAATCATAGATTCAGCCGTGAAATCGGTGTTACCTTTTTGGGAAAAAAACGCAGATTTGCTTATAGAAAAAATTAGTGATGGCAGAAATTGCCCGTGAAAGCTGACAAACGATAAAACCGATTAAGGAACAAACGGGCGATATGAGTCAGCGGTAGATATGTGGTTTATTGTGCTTCAATAATCATAGATAAGTGTTAGGATATAAGTTGAAAAAAACTTGTAGATTTTTTCCAAGCTTTCAAATGGGTGGGCAACGGTGGGCACAACGGCCCCATGGATTGTCCACAAATCCCAAAGAGATTTAGCGGAAATTTTTCACAGTTGGCCGCCTTGTTAGGAATATGGATGTGGAAAGACCTTAAACTATAAAAATCACGAGGATGATTCTAAATATTTATCACCAAGAAGATTTAGACATTTTCATCATGTGAATATTCACGTGCGTTTTCACGTGAAAGTCTTGCTTGAACCAATTCAATTTAGTAAACAAATATTCTATACGTTCCTAATAAACCTACACAAATCAACCCCCACTAGTTAGTTCCCTAATAACACACCAAAATCTAGCTCATCCAAACTCTCCTCCCTAACTAACTTCCCCCCATCACTTCTACTCCTTTAATCTTCAACAATAAACATCTTTGGCCTCGCACGACCGGTTGCAATTTGAGAAACTTGTTTACATTTTTTACTCGTCAACAAGAACTGTTAACGGTATTGAGACTACACTTACAAGCATTGGTAGTATTCTGTTAGACCCTTGTAACCCCGTATATAGCTGACAACAACCTTGTGGTAACATCAACAACAAGAACATCATGGAAGAAAGTCCGAAAAAACATAGTTCATCTAAGGTGATTGATTCATTACATTCCCAGATCGATGAACTAAAATCGGAGCTAGAGAGTGTCAAACTTTCCAACTCCACGTATAAGAAGAAGTATGAAATAGTCTGCCAAAAGAATGAGCTGTTTGTTGATCAATTAGCTAATGCTAAACATGAAAATGATATGATAAACGCTTTGTTAACTAGAAAGGAAAGAAGAATCTTGGATCTAGAAACTGAATTTAATGATTTGGTGTCAACCACGGAAAATTTAAAGATGACGAATAAGAATATGAAAATAAGATATGAAAATTTACAAGAAAGTAGCACATTGTCAACAGCAGAGTATGAACGATTAAAAATTGCTTATGATGCTTTAACAGCTTCTCAGTTACAATATAAAAAACATTATGAAAAGGAAATTCAAAAATTAAATGAAGAATTCAAAACCTTCCAAATTTCTAGCTCAGATAAGTTTGAAAACTTGTCCAAAAAATTCAACAATAATGATAAAGATATTGATACGTTATTGGATGGGTTAACTAATAAACGGAAAACTTTGGATAATTTATATTTCAATAAGAATAAGTTGATTTTAGACTTATTATCCAAATTAGCTTCCGTAGCCAAAATCCATGGTCAAGATACAAAATTCCTTTTACAAGATAATCTTTCAAACTTACAACTTTTATTAGAAAAATATCCTGACTTACCCTTAAAATTAAATGATACTCCAGAAAGTGAAATAAACTTGGAAGAATTATTATGTGAATCCAATGAAGCTGTTAACTCTTCATTTGACGAAGAAGCTACTCTTATAGAGGAACCCGCAAAAGTATCAAGACAAAGTACTTTGAAAAAGAAGAAACATAATACCAAAAGAAATTCCAGAATTGAAGAAAGAGCAAGAACCCCTACCCCACCATCTAATAATTTTAGTACAGAGAAGTTCAAGAATTTTAACCAAAATGGAACTGGACAAACGCATGGGCATCATGGGCATGGTAATAAATCAAAAAGGAGGTCAATGTATGGAAAGGTTCCAGTGACATAGTTTGGATTCTCGTGTTCTATTGTACATTTGTATTTATGTATATACATTCTAACTCATTAATTCATACACCGCCAACTTGCCCGTATTGTATCCCACCACAAACAATTCCTTTGTCAAAATTGATTTCCGTTGCACCACAACTTCCTTGTGACTAGAAGCCTTTTTATAAACAGGGGGGATCACCAAAAGTGTTGATAATCCTACACTGGTAGAAATATTCTCATTCGCACTAGAATTACTAGTGACATTTGATAATTGAGGAAGTTTAGTTTCATGTTTGACCAAAACGTTAAACTCTTCATCATACACCTTTACCATCCCATTCCAAAATCCAACAATTACCTTGGAACCTTGTGATTGAATAGACTGTACTCCATTATGTTTAACATTGATGATATTAGGTTCGTTTTTGAAATCATGAATAGAAATCTTTTTGGAAGTAGACCCTACAATCCATTTCCCTTTGAATGTTTCAATACAAAGAATAGGATTGGGAGTGTGAAAATCATTATAATAAAACAATGAAAGCTTTGGTTCTTTATTTATAATAGTGCGAGTAGTCTTTTCTATGGTATCTTGTGAGTGTTGAAATTCTATCGAAAACCCTAGAAGATGCCCTGATTCGTATCCTACTAAAAACCTAGATTCACCAATATACTTTATTCTCATCATTACTCCAAATCCATCTCTTTTGCCTTCGTTTATCTCACCTATTATGCTATTTGTAGATAAATATAGTTTATAGGGATCAAAGTTAGCCACGAGTCTTTTTATATCTAAATTTTCGTTAATCTGGTAAATATCAAAATTATTGGAGTCCAAAGATGCTGGAGTGATTAAAATGTCATTCAAAACATCTACATTACAGAAATTCAAAGAGTTAACTGGCATAGCATTGAATTCTGGTAAAGGATACAATTTCTCTAATTCAGTGGTATCATCTTTTAAGTAAGTTAGGTCATTGAATCGTATATCTGGAAGTTCTGATGATAATTTGATACTTTCCAAATTCCATAACTTAAGTTCCGAGTCTCTGGAATGAGATAATAATTGATGATTGACTTGTTTCAAAGTTGAAATGGTTTTGTCATGCCCTTTCCAAACGGCAGTCGGTTTCCTTCGATTCAAATCCCACACGATAATCCAGCCATTTTCATCGCCAGTTACCAATTGATCATCAAAAGTCGCACTACAAACTATGGATGCTAAATGGCCTCGTAAAGTACACACCTGATTCATGCGAATCTGATGATAGATTTTTCACAAAATTTAAAGAAATGGTACGCGCACTCCTCAGTGAAAAATAACTCCAAAATCACCCAACCAGATTGAAATAAAGTTCAGAGTGGAAAGACTTAATAGTTGAAGCTGTTAATAATATTCGGTAAGACTTGGCAAGATTCCTAACTTACGAATTTGTAATTCCATAGTCTCTATATTTGCAAACCGAGGATAGCCGTTCAAATATGCTTGTAAGCTTATTTTGAACCAATTAAACGGCTTTTGAAACTCAAAAGCCAGTGGTAGAACTGTAATTGCAACGAGTAGTGCCCTTGATACTTTTATCAAATCTTATTGGAAAACAATTGTCGGTTTAACCTTAAGTGCCTAACAATAGAGCGTAAAACGAAAAAAAAAAAAAAAAAAAAAAAACATTCCGGCTGCCTGTCAAAAGCGTCAAAAAATTGACACTTTTGGAGTCGCATGAAATTTTTCACCTCCACCAACTGTCAGCTGTATGATATAGCTAATAGCTCAATATGGCCTACTAAACGTAATCATTCCTAATCACTTCCCACCCCAAAACCCCTTTCAAAATTATGAAAAATCCTTTTCGAAATCTTTTCTTTCCTTTTTTTTATGATTGGCCGGTTTGAAGCCCCGCTAGGGAAAATATCACCACCTGCCGCTGATTGGCCAGAAATCACCTGCCTTACTGATCAATCAGATAAACCTAGGAGGAAAATCTTTTCCAAAATTTCACTATAAAAGTAAATCCATCTGCCCCTTTTTTGCTCTTTACCCAAACCTATTTTCCCTAAAAGATGGTTAACGTATTCAATGTACAAGTTTTCTTCATTGTCTTTCGTGAAGCTTTAGAAGCAGTGGTTGTTATTTCAGTGTTGCTTGCCTTTATCAAGCAAGGGTTGGGGGGTTCCGATGAAGACCCCGTGACCTATAAAAAGTTGGTCCGACAAGTCTGGCTAGGGTCGATTCTAGGTATTGTCATTTGTCTTATTCTTGGTGGTGCTTTCATTGGTACTTTTTACTCCCTCGGTAGAGATATTTGGGCTAGTTCTGAAGATTTATGGGAAGGGGTATTCTGTATTATCGCTACTGTGTTAATTTCCTTAATGGGTATTGCCATGTTAAGAATTAACAAGATGAAAGAAAAATGGAGAGTAAAATTAGCTCAAGCTATTTTATCCAAGCCAACTTCCAAATTCAGTATTTCTCACTACACTAAGAAGTATGCCATGTTTGTCTTACCATTTATCACCACTTTAAGAGAAGGTTTAGAAGCCGTTGTTTTCGTTGGTGGTGTTGGTTTAGATAGTCCTGCTACTTCTTTCCCCATTCCAGTTATCACTGGTTTATTGGCTGGTATTGCTGTTGGGGTTTGTTTATACTACTTTGGATCTACTGTTTCTTTACAAATTTTCTTGATCATTTCAACTGCTATTTTGTATTTGATTGCTGCTGGTTTATTTTCCAGAGGTGTTTGGTTCTTTGAAACTTATGTCTACAACAAAGCTACTGGTGGTGATGCTTCTGAAAATGGTTCTGGTCCTGGTACTTATGATATTTCTAAGTCTGTTTGGCACGTTAACTGTTGTAACCCAGAAACTGATAATGGTTGGGACGTTTTCAACTCTTTGTTGGGTTGGCAAAATTCTGCCACTTATGGTTCTGTGATTTCTTACAATATTTACTGGATTGTTGTCATTGCCGTTTTACTTTTGATGTTGTATCAAGAAAAACATGGTCACTTACCAGGTACTAAGAACTTGACTTTCAACAAGATGAACCCAATGTACTATATCAAGAACAAGAAGAAACACGAATTAACTCAAGAACAACAAGAAGAATTGTTTGAAAGAGTTAGAAGAGAAAAGTTGAATGATCCAGAAAGTGAATCCACTGAGGATAAAGAGGCTAAGGATGTTGAGCCTAAAGTTCAAGCTTGAGCACGCTCAAGTTAGGACGCAACCACTGAAGTTAACCACTTCAAATTGTACTTTATGTACACTGTAGCTTGTACGTGCTACCACTAAGCATTGCTCTTTATACACACACACACACAAACAAGAGTGATGCTTAGCAACTTTAAGGGAATAGGGGAGAGTCGAGCGGGATTAGATGTTTAATATACGGGTATCTAAAGTTTTTGCAACCATTCGCGGTTTTTTCGCAGCCATTTATTCTCTACTAAATTGGTTTTATTTCTCTACAATCAATGGTTTTATCTACCTAAACAATCAAATTGGTTTTCACTATCTCTTAAACCATTCATCAATATCTCATCAAACTGTTTATCGGTTAAACTATCATCTTCCTTCTCCTTTATACTTTTCAATATAATGTCTGCGATGTTAAAACTGTATTCATTTAACTTTAAAGTTTTGGACGGTTCAAACACTTCAATAAAAAAGTGAATATCCAACTTTAAGTTAGTTAGAATTTTGTCATAATCAGGTAGCGTTGTTTTCAATTGTCGGAAATAATCAAGGAAATTTTTCAAGAAGAAATTCTGTAACTCATTAATGATGTTTACGAAAATCTCATTATTTGTAATTGGTTTGATATTATAAACCAATTTAACAAAATGAATCAAGGTTTCATAAATAAAGTTGTCAATTTTAACTTCCACTTGTCCTGTAACTTTATTCAACTTCAAATAAAACTTATTTAAAATTTCGTCAATTAAGAATTTTTCTCGTGACAAAATATCGTCTAAAATGGTAAGATTAGCTTTGTCAATATCAACGAATAATTTCAAATTCTGTTTAGATAAATCCTTGTCAAACTTGTTATCGTAGTTTTTCAACAATTCAGGATAAATGGCCCGTGAAAGTTTATCAAAATTATTCATAGTCAAAATTTTGAAAATTTCATCATTTATTTTCGAGTGTAAATTTTGCAGCTCAATATTGTATTTCTTCATAATAGAATCAATTATAATTGAAAGGCATCTCATGAATTGAATTTCAATAGATACCAACATTTTCTTGTTGGGGTATGTGGATATGATCTTTACATCTTCGGTAATATTTATAAATAGGATGCTTCGAAGATTCTTAAGGACATAAATTGAGTAATAATCAATTATGGATATCAAGTTAGTACACACACTTCCATCTTTGGAATTATCAATATCCCAATTTTCTAGATCGTAGAATTGAGAACAATCATTGACCCATACAGCACAGGAAGCTTCTAGAATCCTTTGGGTAATGTTATTGGAGATGTTCCTTAAATTTTTGATGATTTTGTTAGTTTCACTACTTTTGGTTATGTTCCCAATTTTTGTGATGTTATTCCCAAAATTAGACAAGATTAAATTTATTCTATCACTGATCTTGGTAATATAAAACATGGTTGACAATGAATTGGTGTAATGAGGTAAAATGTTACTGTAGTTGGAAGGTAACAGTTCTAATTGGTTTATATCTTCATTGTTGAATAATGCGAATAGTTTGTTACTAAAATGAACAATTGAATCAATGAATGATTTTTTGATTTCTCCATCATCCAAGCTTTTGTTATTGTTAATGTAAAAATTATAGTTTTCAACAAACCGGTCTAAATTTTTCGTATAAATTTCATACAAGTAATTAATGAAATTCAAAAGAATCAACCAGGTTTCGTTAATTAATGATAAATCAAGGTTATCACCACTACCAAAAATTTCAAAGATAACAGATTCTTTCTCATTGAAATTAGGGTTTTTGTTGGTTGACGAAGCGTTGAAATAGTCTTCTACATTTCTATGTTTTTCTCCGATATATCGAACATATGACCCATTGTCTCTGTAATCACTTAAAGAGTGGAAATAATCCAAGATTTTATTTTGCATGGTTTTAAATCTCACTTCAAATTTATCAAACTGATACTCCAAATCTTTATTTGACTTCTCTAGTTGGGTTTTCAAGAATGTGTTGATGGGTGAAACCTTGGATTGGTTTAACCGATCGATTTTATCCACCAACGATAAAAATTTGGTGTTAATTGATCTACTACCAATTTTAAGATCAAAAGACAATAACTCGTTATAGGTGGATTTTTTGTAATTTTCAATGATTTTATCGATCTCTTGGAAAATTCGAGAAAGGAGCGTATTTATACTATCATTATTACTTTCAATCAATTGGCTCTTCACTTTACTGTATCGTTGCAAATCTTCAATTATAGCATCATGATTTTGGTCAATGACATTTTTAACCAACCGGTTAGGTAAATCAAATATGAATTGGTTCTCCTGGACAAACAGAATGATATTATCAATTTTAACCTCTTTGTTTTGATTATCTTTTATAGGTCTAATCATCACAGAAGTAGCGAGCGTTAAGTTTTTAATGGATTCTTCAAGTCCCGTAATTAAGGTTTCGCTATCTACTTGTTTCCGTTGGGGGTTGAAAATTCGAGTTTTCTCCATTTCTTGTTGCGCCCGAGTTTTCAGATGTTGGAAATCCTTCAACACCAAATCCAATGAGTCTTTACAGTTGATAAATTTAATGTAGTTATCATTAATGACGTCTTTTAATTCTGATTGTTGACTTTGGATGTTTTTCTCCAAGAAATTCAAGTACGACACGAGTTGGTCTATAGAAGAATTCTCATGGATCGTAGTTAAGAACTTGGAACTATTGAACTGACGAGAAGATATTAAGTATTCGTTTACACTGGGATCGTTCTTGGAGCTTATGACTTGTTTATCTAACAACTCCTTGATAACATTGGTGCCTCTACCTCTCAAGGAATCCTCTATATCATGGTCATAAAATTCGTGTTGATTTTTGTGAACGAGTTTGTTTAACAAGTCATATTGATCTTCGATTGATAATTCGATGTTGTCAAGATCTATAGGTTCATCTAGCTGGATGTTGATGTCTGCTAGATTTCTGGGTTGGATTGTGTCGATGTCGTAGAAATCTAGTAGAGATTGTTCCGAATCGTTGTAGTTTATCATGGTTATTGTGCGAGAAGTTGAAAATCGAATAAATTGAGAATGGAGATTTGATCAAGATATTAACTGTGTGGGTTTACATGTTTGTGTACCTTGGTCTGTGTATTTTTATTTGTATACCTTACCCTGTGTACCTTCAGTTATGTACCTTTATTTGTATACCACAGGTATACATATCAGTACACATACAAATTTAATTATTTTATCTATTACTGAAATGTCTTAAACTAATCATAATTTACTACCCCCAATGGCCTTCTCTGCTATTTCCAATGGCATCTTATGTACTGCCAGTTGAATAGCCGTAGCAAAGCATCTTCCCTCAAGGTTATAATATGTCGTTTGAATCAAAATCCGTTGATTGGCATACCTTGGTACTCTGTACTCAACATAACTCCATCTGGTAGGATCAAACTTGTTATCAAATATATGAACTGAATGGTCAATGCTAAAGGTTAGCATAGCAAAATGTTTGGGAGAAAACTTTAATCCCATATTTCTATACATTCCTGCTAACCCTGTAAAGTCCGAGAGATAAAGGAAATCAAGAAATTTGGCAGTTGAATCTGTTTGACCCTCAACATCTTTCATTTTGATCCAAAATCCTCCTCTTCTATCACCGATCTGGGTAGTCTCATCAAACATTACTTCTCTGATTTGAGGACTGAACCGTAATTCTATACCGTCGTCACAGAATGAAAGACCCATAAATTTGTCAATTTCTTCAACGGTATATTTTCCAAAAACATCCAAGGGAGTTGGCTGGAACGAAAATGGAACATCTTTAGGGTTAGGGTTTTTTTCGTATTCCAATCTTTTTTTGTCTAAAGAATTCTCGTAACAGTAACTGACAATTGTCGTACTTACTAATCCGTTCTGATACCCCATAATCAATCTCTTTTTCACTTTTTTAGAGCCCGTAATCTCTATGACCTGGAATTCCACCGGGTCTGTGATATTGACAACCTTCAAAAACTGATGATGAACCGATTGAGGCTCCATTGACTTTCCTTCATCCCCAAGACTTTGCCAACCAGCGTAAGTTGCTTGGGCCACCACACCTCCACCAAAAGCTGTCTTGATAAATTTCCGGTCAAGAGGACTCAATGTTTTCTTTCCCACATACTTATCCCCCCGTTTCTCTAATTCAAATTGTTTATATTTATACATACTTACTCCTATGAATTTCCCAAGGATTCCTCCCCTTTTATACACGGTGATTAGGGTTTATGGCTGCGATGGGTTTCTCCAGACAGGAGGTCCTGTGCAGGACGACGGTCCGACGTATTTACGTAATCGCATTTTTGGTGACATATGAAATTTCATCTCCACATGTAGTCAACTCTGTCGTTTATGGACAATTTGTTGGATTGGCGATTGACAATATCTTCTATCAATCGATCAAGTAAAAGGTCAAATGGGTACCTTTTATAATCTTTCACGGAAGTTTTCATTTTCTCGAACCCAAACTGAAAATCCGAAGGTAACCAGTGAGACGGAGTTTCCTCCATTGTAGTGGACTTCATTTCCTCTTGGCAAAGTTTGGCGATTAGGTTAAAGTCAATATCTTTAAAATCTTTATAATTTAACTTTTTCAATTTTTGGAAAAACCAAAGTTTCGTATCTAAATCCATAAATGAGGATCTAGCCACTGATTCACGTTTAACAAGCTTATTCCATTTATATCTACATTGAATTCTGGATCTTGTTCCGTTCATAGCTTCGCTGACTAATGTCCAATTGATCATATTCATGTCCAGTTTGGTTAGCATATCACTTACCACTTGTTTTAACTTTTGCTCTTCTTCCTCTGACCATCTACTAGATAATCTGTTCTCTCCACATTTTATATAATTTCTCCATCTATCACGGCAATCCTCTGGCATCCGTCCCATAATACCCCCAATCTCCTTCCAATTTCCTTCCTTGGTTGCAGCCAACTTAGTCAAGTGTTGATCATCTTCAGGGGTCCATTTTCCCCGTACGTCAAATATATGATACTGTCTTTTAACGTGTTTGTAAACTGATGCTCTTGATCTATAAGGTAAAACTTTAGTTAAACATTCCCAGAAATTATCTTTCTTTCTTTCTGTAGACCAGATCCGGTTACAAACACCTTTCCGGTCCATTTTCATAAGATAACAATATCCATCGATGAAGTATTCTACAGCTTGCAGTTCTTCCTCTGAAAAAGGTCGAGGTCCTTTTGTGTCTGGGGTATTCTTAAACCAATTCATAGCAATCTTAGAAGCTTCATCGGCTAAAGAATCTAAAGAAGTTATATGAGTGAAATTTTTAGATTCTAAATCTATTGGTTTGTGGTTAGCTTTAAGATTTTTCAAATGATTTGATTCTTTTTTACCTCTTGCTAATTGGGCAATATGATTGATATTACTAACAGAATCATTAGAATTCAGGTTTTGCATGGCAGCAATAACTTGTTGAGCCTGATGAGCTGGTAAATGACTTAAACTGTTGTAAGCACTTCCCAATTGTTTTGCCAATTCTCTGGTTTCTAAAATGGCAGCTCTAACTAATTGATCATGTTCAGAATTTGAATCTAATCCAGTTAATTCAGGATCAATATCATTGGCTGTTGAAACTGTTCTTCTTTTTTTGGACTTTTTGGGTGTCCCGGTAGGTGTGCCAGTGTTTGGGCCTGTATTGGTGGTAAAATCTTCATTATTTTCGTTAATGCCTTCATCCAAAAATCCTGACCAGTTATGAAAATCTCCAATACTGGAAATTATTTCGTCCGGGTTCAACCTTTTCCGTTTTTTATCATCATCAAGGTTTCCCCCAACGTATCGTAACACGGCAGCTTCAACAGCATCGTTGATCTGTTGGTTGGTAGCTTTGTTATCGAGTTCATCAGTATTGGGATCAATATCATGATCTTGAGATTTTTCAATATCGGGTCTTTCTTCTCCATTTTCAGTATTATCTTCACCGCCAGCTTTGGAACCAAGCTGTAATAATGCTTGGGCTCCACCTAGTTCTTGTTGATTATCCATGTTACTTTTTGCAGCCTGGAATATGTTACCCGGTATTTGATTTGGTTACCCTACTGAAAATTTGTATTGAGGGATGCGTGATGAGGATTACATGTGATGAAATTTACGCGGGTGTAAACTTTCCTATTTTGTTTTAATGAAAGAAAGTGTTGTTTTATACTAATTCTGTATTTATGCTATCCAGGTCAAGTTTTGCTTTCTATGTTATTTATCTCTTTTTTTTTCTCTGTCTTTCCCATTTACATCGTTTACCTGGCAGTACATAATTTCGCAGGAGTTGCAAAATTTGCAATTTATATAAAGATGTAAAGTTTGATAAATTATTATTTAAATCTACGATCAAACATTATGAAAATCTCTTTATTATCTACCCTTCTTTTGTTAGCCAAAGTGTTAACACAACCATTACAAAGTTACAACCAATCAGAGAGATTTTATTTGGTTGCTTATAGAATTCCAAATCGGGTGCAAAATGAGGTGCAAATTAGTGACACCACTGAATTTTACCAAACTACTAGCAGATTACAACAAGTGGGATTCCAATTGTTAGTGTTTGATGACGACCACAATATTCTAGTTGACAGTAGCATTAATGAAAGACAATTTAATATCACTGGCCATATTCATTCAGATTTAAGTGCTCCTGTTGAAACTGTTCCTGGAACGTTTTTAACTGTGGGGGAAAACAGAGAACTCCAATTAACCACAGACCAAAGTTTATCGAGAGGAAATTTCAAAGTTTATCATAACAATCTTTTATATAGAGATGATCAAAATTGGTTGGTATGTTCCAATGATGGTAAAAGTGTTATTGTCCAAGGTGGAGAGGCTGAATGTCAAGAAAGTACTGAGGTTGTTCTTAGAGCGTATGGATATACACTTTATGGAGGTCTGATTCCTGACTTTCCTTTAAATCTGACATTTGGAAACTAGATCTTATAGATTTATTTTAATTATATTATGTTCTAACTTGTTTCTATTCAGATATCTTATTCCTTTTTCTAATGTCTGGTGAGTTTCTTAATAATCTCTTTATGCTCTGGATACTTACCTGCCAACTCTTCATAACTAAACAACTTAAATTCTTCAAACGTAAATCCTGGAGAAACCATGCAACTCACTAAAGCATATCCTTCATCCACAGATGATCCAAAAATAACTCCCTTTGGCACTAAATAATGAAATACTTCTCCATTAGCAAAGTCTCTTCCTAATTTGGCCGTTTTATACTCTCCATTAGGATAGATCATATGAACCGTCAAAGGTTTACCTTCATGGAAATACCAAATTTCATCAGATTCCAAAACGTGGAAATTGGAGTAATTATTTTCTTCTAATAAAAAGTAGATATTGGTATATACTGGTACTTCATTTCCAGCATTGGAAGTGATTTTACGTTCACCAGTTTCAGTTAGACTGTAGTAACCACCCTCAGGGTGATCTTGTAAGTTAAGGTCTTTGACCCATTCTTGAGCTGTTTTCATTGTGAGTTGGGGATTAAATTTGGGGAATTGATTCTTGAATTGATTCTTAATTTTTCAGAATACGAGGTGCGGCTCTACTCAATTAACAATTTACCGTGTTGTGATTGAAACAGGCAAAAGCTTAAGAGAGGATTGATATTAATATGACAAGCATAGAGCCTGTCACGCCAGTCAAGTCAGACAAACACAGTCTTCAACATTGGTCGAAAGACGAGATTGTTCAACGCGTGATAGAATTAGAAGATGAGCTTTACGAGTTTCAAGACTCCAGTCGAGAGTTAGAACGAGCTTTGGAAGAAGAATTAAAACAATTGGAGTCATCCAACAGTCAATTAAAGAATACAAACGATACAAAAGATCAAAGAATCAAAGATTTGACTAGTCAAGTGAAAGAACTTAAACAGAGTATACGAGCAACTGAAGATGAATACAGTCAGTACAAGACAGACAATGAAAAGCTCCAACGACAGTTGAAACAAAAGTTAGTGGAAATAGAAATCAGTAACGATACTATGGAATCTAATGATCGAGTAACAAACACCAAACTTCAAGAATTGAGTCAGTTTAATAATGAACTTCTTGAGAAAATTGCCCTTTTGGAGAACGATCTCCATTTGGAAAAGAAAGCTAATATGGAAAAAGATTTATTTATTACGAATTATGAAAACACTATCCAAGATTTGAACGCACAGATTACAGAATTGGAAAAATCTGATGTTGATATCCTGTTTTTAAGTATAAGGCAAGCCTTAAAGGATGGTCCTCCCACGGAAGTTCCTGCGAGAACTACCAGTTTACCCAAATCAGATTCACTTCATAAACTTCATGACTTACTGAAAAGGTCAGAGAAACTTTCTCAAAAAGTCAAATCTTTAAGAAGAGAATCACTTTATTTGAATTCTCCAATCAAGTCACCTTCTACCACTAACGTTTCTCATTTGTATACTACTAAGAATAAGGAGAATGAATTCGAGAGCAAAGCTTCAAAAAATTTAACAAGCATGTTGTATAAAGAGGAAGCAAAGAGTTTGCCCAAATCAAAAGAGCCTGAGCCTAGAACAGCTTTAGGACCTAGAAAAGATCTAGAGCCTATAAAGGATTCAGAACCAACAAATCTAAGACCAAAAACCCTGACTTCAAAATCCTTACAACCCACTTCATCTAAAAAGAAAAAGAAGAATCTTCTAGGTAATTTAAAAGCAGCCATGGGGCATTGACAGACAGTCATAAAAGCTCAGTAATAATCAATGTAATAACTTAATAAATCAATAAATATAAATTCGCATTTTTCAGATCAACGCGCTACGTATGTCTATGAACAGCTTGTTCCATCTGTTGATTGACTTGAACTCTCAACTAGTTCAACAATCAGATGAATATGATTACAACCAAGCCCTCAAGCAATTGACAGAAATCATCGAAAAATTCAATCAGCCTGTGAAGAAGAAAACCAAAGAGACTGAAGATACACCCGTCAGTTCGAATGTGTTCAAACTTCTTTCCAGAAACTTAGTATTAGTGTTTGCCAAACTCCCCACTAAGGTTTATGATGTGGCTAATAACATGTTGAACCATTTGAACTTGGTTGGGAATGAATTGCCCGCAATTGCCAAGTTAGCGGTCATTGTATTGATTGATCTCTTTGAAACGTATCCAAATTCCTTGGGGTCCTTGGTGAACTTTTCCGTCAATCAGATCTACAAAATCGTTAAAAAGGAACCTACTGTTGATGCCAATTTGGTTTATTTATTAAGTTGTTTAACTAAATATTCTACCAGAGCGGATATCGATGACAAGTTACAAGCGAAATTTTTGAAGATTATCAATAAAAACATTCTTGTGCCCATTTCATTTGAAACTGGGACCAATGAAGAAACCAGCACTGTTGTTTTGAAAAGAAATTATTTGTTGGTGTTGAAGAATCTAATGATATTATCGGTTTCTGCTAACTATGAGCATTTGTTATCGATTTCTGCTTCTTCTTCAGGTGGAGCCAAAATGAAACCTGAAGCGTTAATGTATCAACAACATCAATTTCAAGTAGCTTTGTTAACCTCCATTGAAAAACAGATTATTCATGGGTTATCGAACTATTGTAAAGATATTCGTATAGCCACTGTGGAATTATTATCTCATTTATTTATAAATTTTATACCTACGGGGAAGTTTGATGCCATAGAGTATCTCTTAGAGTTGTTCAAGCTTCCAGCTGCCAACTCCTGGAATGGCGATTTAACTCGAATAAGGCAAAATACAGGAGGTACTGAAGTTTTGATAAATCCACGAGACATTGGGTATAGTGAAGTGGAAGAGAATATTGAGATTTCTATTGACACTAACTTGTTGAACACAGGAGTGGTAGAAACAGTGGTTTTTTATATTCAATTGGAACAGTTTCAGAATTCAGAATATTTGGCTACAAATTTATCTCGAATTTTAGAGATTGTTTTATCCAAATTCCAACTTTCTTATCAAGATCATGTACAAAATTCTCAATGGATCAAAACGGTTAATCAATGGAAAACTGTGATTTCGTTCATTGTCAAAGAAGCCGGTCCAACTTGTCATGAAATATTATTACAATTTTTGTTTCAACAATTTGATACCACCGATACTGAAAAATCGGAAGAATCAGTGACTGCAAAAAAGAAGAAAAATCTTTTTTCTTTAAAAAGTAAATCCAGTAGTACTAAAGTTAAACAAGAATTGGAAATCAATCTTTTTCACAACCCTTACCAATGTGGGTTACTTTTAAGTATCATTGAACTGCTATTACCCTTTGGTATTGATTTTGATGATTTAACCAAAGAAAGCGATCCTCAAGCTGAACAGGATTCAGAAGAAAAACTTGAATCTCCCAAGCAATCGTTTTTGGTTCAAAGCCTTTTCCGGTTGATTATCAACAATAGTGATTATATTCGGAACTTTGCCTTAGTTACTTTGTTGAAGTATAGTGAACTCAATCAGGTGGAAGTAAATCAACTTGTTCTTTCCTGTTTTAATTTATTTAACCTGGAATTACACGACTTGACTGAAGGCAAAGGCTGGTCGGATAGTTCTAATCTTGATACTAATACTAGTCCCCTTGTAGCTGTTAGATTGATCAGCTATTCCTTGACATTACTGGCCCTTATCAAACAAACAGATTCTATAAATCTTCAAAATTCCACGGTGGTGAAAATTTTAAGTTTCTGTACTCAGAGTTTGAAGCATAATACATCTACCACCAAAACTAACAATTTGCGGAACACAGCTTGTTGGATTATTTTAAGTTCTTTAATCACATTACACAATGAATCAGAATTTGTTAGATTGAACTCGTCTCAGTTTCTTGTGTTTTGGAAAACCATTTTAACGTCCCAATTCACTCCCGCCAATTTGGCTGGTACTGACGAGGGTCAGTATCGAGAAATTTCTGAAAATTTGAAACTTAGAAATGTTAGTATAATCTGTTTATTGAATTATATTACCATTTTAGAATTATCTCCAGAATCTTTGAAACAAACTCAGTTCTTACTTACCAAAGCTTATAACTACTTGACGTACTTAGAAAGCAATATTGAAACCATTGGTGATGTCACTCGCTTTAGTAAGCTTTCTGGTGAAAGTTTCAACATGTCTGGAGTAAGCAACTTGATTGTTTCAAACAAAAGTTATGACGGAAAGTTATCGTTTAGAAACTCCATCATTAGTTCTATCATTTATGGTAAGAAATTGATTTTACAAAGTTTTGCTAAACTCGCCCACCAGATGAAACACGACGTTAATTCTTCCATGGTAGTTTTCTTGATCAATGTGTTCACAGACCCAAAACTATTTGTTCCTGAAACCAAAGAGAAAGTAAAGGGGAAGAAAGTCAAAGTGAATGATTTGGATAAAAGTGCCATTTTATTAGCAGACGATAATAACTATAACTTTGGAGTTACCAGTAAGTTCAAACAAGGAGTTATTAGAGATTTGAAAATGGATGCTGTTAATACTAAAGAATCAGGACTTCTTTATAAAGACCCATTTTTTGAACCTAAAAAGTTTAAAGGATCCATAGAAACAAACTCCGACGACCAAACGGAGGAAACTGCTTGGTTTGACTTTTTTGAAAACATTGCCGTGGAAAACATGGCTCATTCTATCACTTATGATCCTATGATAGTTCTTGGTTCTTCTTATACTTTCAATGAACCGTATTCTCCTGGATTGGTTACTTCTTTGGTAGATTTATCTATAGAAGTATTTGAACTAGTTTTCCCCTACTTGACGTTGAAAGTTCAATCTTCTTTACTTGAACAAATCAGAAGTGCTTTGATCTCGAAAACTGTTACTAACCTTCGGTATAGGGCTATTTGTATCAATGCTTCTGTAGCTATTCATGGAATAGTGAATTTATTCCACAGTAAAAAATTGAAGCTCGATAAGGATATTGGTACGGTTATTCTTGACATTTTGAAGAAGATTGATTTTCCCGATAAGCAACTTGTACAAACCAATAGTGAAAGTGTAGGTATGTTGAATTCATTGTTGGCAAAGAAATCTTGTCAAGATCAAATTGAGCTTTTCATCAATGCCATAGTTAACGATACCAACCCCATCAACAGGGGAAAATCTTTAGTTTCCATGGCAGAAATTTATTCCCATTCAGGTGTTGGGGTTAATGAAGTGTATAATGTTATTTACCAATTATTACTTGACCCTAATCCAGTGGTTTACTATCATAGTTTGAAGGCATTGACGATTTTGTTTGCCCATCCAAATCCCACTACTGCTGGCTGGATTCCTCAAATTATTTCGAGAATATTCGAAACTTATTTGAACGATTCATTCAGTCACGAAGTTAAAGATAAAGTCAGTGTCAACTTGAAGTATAAATACAGTAGTATTGGAGTAATCACCGAGTTGTTGAAAGTGATTATCACCAATTTAGGACCCAACTTGAGAAGTTTACCTTCAGATATTAAACAAGATCTTAAAGGGTTAATTGTGGCACTTAGGTTTACAATTGGAAGTTTTACCATTGATGATAATATTCTTATTTTCTCCAACTTATTGAGACTTTTGCAAGAATTGGTGATTTTCGATCCTAAATTGCTTGATGATGAGGTTAAATTTTGTTGTACTACTTTAATCTCGGTAGTTTCCAAAAATCTCAAAATTGGAATTTCCAGTGTTCCTGCCACTTCGCTTAATAGTGATGCTATTTTCCCCTACAACAGCAGTTTTGGTTTATATAAGCTCGGATATTCATGTTTCACTGAGTTAATCAAAGTGTATGGGGGTGAAGAAGTTTTAAGTAAAGAGGTTGTTCAGTTTATATGGGTTTCTTTAAATGTTAAACCATGTGAAGAACTGAAAACACTTATTACATTATGGATGGAATCAAGTTTGAACATGAACTGGTTTGCAACCTTGAACTCATTGTTCAGAATGTCATCCAAGAAATTGGTTACGCCGTTTATAGAAGTCAACTATCAACAGAAATTGTTACCGTTACTTCAAAGACAAAAGAAAAAGGCTAACAATACGATTGATTTCAAAGACGAAGAAATTGAAAACATTGTTGGGGATGAAGATGGAGAAATTGATGATAAAAACGAACCCATTTCCTGGGAATTCCGGTTGTTCATCTATGATCTTCTTAACCACTTACTAAAATTAGCGTATAAAAATTCCTCGCTTTTGGAAAAATTAAAGCTGCGAATTGCCGATTTGGTCAAGATTGCCTTTTTGGGATCAACGTCCTCTGTGAATCTCATTAAACTTAAGGGTATCAATCTTTTAGACAAAGTGTTGGAATTGTTCGGGGACTTGGAAGATCAAATGTATACTGGTGTTTCCATCCTTGAACAGCAACAAGCTCAGATTATTAGTGCCATTATTCCTGCTTTTAAAGCTGGTAGTAATTCCGAAGTTATTGTGAATGCCGTAAATGTTTCATCCAAGTTTATTAATCTTCCTCGGATTAAATATTACTCCAAGCAGCGGATTTTGAAAACCTTGATTTATTTATTGGAAGAATTATCGTCTAATAAATTTTTAAGATTTGGATTTTTAGAAAACATGTCAGAGTTCGACAAGAAATCCATCCAGGTTGCGATATTGAATTGTTGGGCCTTGGTTAAATTGGGTAGTGAAGACGCTGAGTTGGCTGAAACGGTTGAAAAGTATAATAAATTATTGGTTGGATTATGGATCTTAGCATTGAAGGAATTTTCCGTCTTGAAAAATTCCGGAAATTCCACCAATTTAAATTCTTCAAATTCCGAGTTGCAAATTTACAATAATTATTGGGTTAACTTTATCACTGTGCTTAGTCTTGAACTAGAACAAAACCACGAGTTTGTTGAGGATCACTTAGAAGGTGATGCTTCTACATTCTTCTTTATCCTTTTCAGTCAATGTATTGAATCATTGATAAAGGGGAAAAATGTTTCCAATATTTTAGGGTGTATGAACAGTCTCGTTAAAAACCAAGAGTTGGTGGATATAGTTTTCCATGATGAAATTTTTGGTGAAGTAATTGATTTGTTTGATCGGTTGATTTTGGTTGATGATGATACAGAAATCCAATGTAACTTAGTAGATATTGTAAGTTCGTTGTTTGACACTTATTTCAAAAGTCACAATGAATTGGAACATGGATTTGACAAATTGTTTGAATTGATTCGACTTTGTATTCTTCCTTTGTTCAACGTTTTACCATTTTTGCGGACAGGGTACGATCCCAGCAACAAACAAACCCAATTGGCGTTGAAAATTGTTGATAGCGGTCCTCATTTGGTGATCATCAAAAAAGTATTCCATAGGCTTGTGGAAATGATCCCTAAATTCCCCGATGTGGTACAAGTGGATTTGTACGCTTGTTTGTTATTTATATTTGCTCAGTTCTACGACTTTGGCAATGATCTTTTGATCTCTGTAATTCTTCCATATTTGAAACAGGTGGTGGATAATGCTAAAAGGTTAGATGAAAAGTTGGTGATTTCTTTCAGTAAAGTTGTCCCCCTTAAAACTACCGGGAATTATTCTGTTTTAACTACTATAATTCTAACCACGGTTGGAAATATCAAATTAAGTCTGGATCAATCAGAGGAATTGAAGGATTCTTTGATGCAAATGATTCAAAGTGAAGATTCTGCTATGGGGCTTCAATGTATCAAATCTTTAATTCAAAACTCGGATAATAATCTTTTGGTGGTGAAATTATTGATCAAAGAGGTGGTTAGTTTGTTGGTGCAAAAGGATATTGATGGAAAAGTTGGGTTTGAAATTTTGCTTTTGTTCATCAAGGCGCAAAATCAACAGGACAAGTTGAATCAGTTGTACAGTATTGGGGTTCCTTTACTTTTGAGCTATGCTGGAGAGGTCACTGATAGTTTCTTGCACTATAGGTTGGTGATGTTGATTAATTATAATCTGAGTAGCTTCAAAGCAGCAGTTGGAGGATTGAGTGAAGATGAGAAGAGAAGGACGGAAAAGTTGGTGAAGATGAGCGAAGAGGAAGAAGAGGGTATACAGTTGAAGACCTTTGGATGAATATAAGATTTGTAGGCAATGTAAAGTAATTTGTAAAACTAACCAGCAGACGCAGGACTATTCAATAGCCTAAAGTTAAACGATGGAGTATGTTAGAAAGCTCAGTATGTTGACCAATGACCTGCTTAAATTGCTTGAAAAGAGCTGATATATCCTTTTAAGGGGTTGATTTTCGTATACTTTGGAGCGATACATTGTACAGCCACGAACTGACATGGTTATCTACTTCTTACTCTTGCTGTATACTCAAAACAAAAGCAGAAACTAGTCTAAATTAAACCGACGAAAACCATTTCATTGTGTCCCAAATAATGAAACTTTGATGAATTGGGTTCTGCTCACCATAGTTCTGCCATGGTCCATCTGTAGTTGACCCATCCCAACCTGTGACTACAGCTTATCGGCCCCTGAATGAATGATGATTCCGATGGCATTATCAGGCTTCTTCAAATATTGGCCGCCATGGGACTCTCCTAAAACTTCAAACAAGCCTTTTTTGGAAGTACGAATATGTTCTTTCTCCGGTGAGAAATAAGTGTTTTAAATGGACATTGAAATCTTTGAGCATCAGGTTAATTATTTCAGTGTCACAACTAGCTGTCATTTGACCTGTCAAACATTTTGATCGGTGGAGAATTTTTAAGTTGCGTTCTGTTATCAGAAACATGTATGCAGTACAACACCAACCTTAACCTTGGTTATCAACTAGCTACAGTTACTTTGAAAATTTCACTTCGGTCCGCCTAATAACTCGGCAATAAAGCAAGATTATACTGACCCGATTTGACAAAATATTGACATAAAAGCCGTGCTCTGAAACGGAGATTTTTCCACACTTGTCGATAACGATAGCACTAAGGAGCTGCAACTAGTGCTGCACATAGCCCAAGGAATTGTTTAAAGGGGCCGAAGTGCCCCTGTTGATGTTAACCATGTTGATAATTTCTGAAACTTGCCCTATAACCAATACCGATACTGAATTAGGTATTCATGCTCAGTGGTGGACTAAGCAGTCTATTCCTTCATCGCTCGAGGATTTGGATTTACTGAACCTTTTCGAAGTGAAGAATATTCAGGATCGTGGGGAATACTACACACGACCAGACGATGCTACTGGCATTATTGTATTGAGCCAAAAAAAGTTGGCAGCCATGGCGTCCTGGAGAAATAAGGAGCATAAAGGACCTTGGCAAATTTATGGAGAACAAGAAAAAGGAACCACTGCCTTCCATTACGTTGGAGATGGTGAAATTGTTTTCGTAGGTTGGGTTTAATTCATTCATAAAGCTCACGCAATTGAAACTTGTCGACAAAGCAGCAGTAGGAGCCTGGAATGGTCAATTACAGATGGACTATGATGTGCAATTCCCCATTTCACCAAAGTTTCACTATTTGAGACACAAATTGGTTCGTCGGTTGGTTTAGCCTGCAGTTTCTGTTGTTGGTTTTGAGTTTTACAAAAGTTAGCAGTAGAGTATGTCAATTCGTGGGTGTATCACTTCAATATATATATAAATTTCTATGGCTTTTGGCTCGCACTTGTCGCAAGCCCCAAAAAGCACCATTTCCGATCTCCATCCGTCTCGCATTTTCTCTTCTCATCATGCTTTGGCTTCTTTTCACTTTCCTTTCGGTGGCTTTAGCCAAAACCCATACCTTTGACTTCAACGTCACCTACGTCGACGCCAACCCTGATGGTGTGTTTGATAGACGCGTTGTTGGAATTAACAACCAGTGGCCTATCCCTACTATAAGAGTTAAACGAGATGACCGAGTAATCATCAATTTAACCAACCAACTAGACGACAGAAACACTTCGTTACATTTCCATGGGTTGTTCCAAAAGGACTCCAACGCTATGGACGGTCCAGAAATGGTTACCCAATGTCCTATTGCTCCAGGTTTTACATTTACTTATAATTTTACCGTGCCAGATCAAACCGGTACTTATTGGTACCATTCTCACTCAGGTACTCAATACGGTGATGGTTTAAGAGGTATGTTCATTATAGAGGATCCAGATCCTTTACCTTTTGAATTTGACGAAGAAATCACTCTTTCTGTTAGTGATTGGTATCACAAACAAGGGTCAGATTTAATGTCGAAATTTTTAAATCGGTACAATCCTACAGGGGCAGAACCAATCCCTCAAAATTCTTTATTCAATGATACTAAAAATGTTACTTGGGCAGTTAAGCCTGATACGAGCTATTTTGTTAGAATTGTGAACATGGGGCTTTTCGCCTCTCAGTATTTATACTTGGAAGACCATACATTTACCATTGTGGAAGTAGATGGGGTTTACATTGAACCTGTGGAAGTGGAATCCCTTTATGTAGCCGTGGCTCAACGTTATGGAGTGTTAGTTCATACTAAAAACTCCACTAAAAAAAACTATCGGTTTTTGAACATCATTGACAAGGATATGTTGGATGTTTTACCAGAAGATTTACAATTGGTATCAACCAATTACGTTAAGTACAACAACGATAAGTTGCCCAGTAAATATGATGGGGAATATGAGAAACTTGTGGATTCTTTAACAACGCTCGATGAAGTGGATTTGAAACCTCTTGAAGATGAAGGAATTTTATCTGATCCTGATTATCAAATTGTTCTTGATTTCACTATGGATAACTTAGGAGATGGTGTTAACTACGCTTTTTTCAATGATAAAACTTATACAACCCCTAAAGTCCCCAGTTTATTGACGGTAATGAGTAGTGGGAAATTTGCTGACAATCTCGACATTTATGGTTCCAACACCAACAGTTATATATTACAAAAAGATGAAGTGGTAGAGATTGTTTTAAACAACAAAGATCCTGGTAAACATCCTTTCCATTTACATGGACATACATTCCAGATCCTTAAGAAGTCTGAAGAAGGGGATGATGATGATAATCCAATTGTTTATGATCCTTCCAACCCTGATCATTTAACTTACCCTGAACATCCTATGAGAAGAGATACATTTTTAGTGAACCCTAATGGATTTATAGTCATTAGATTCAAAGCTGATAATCCTGGGGTGTGGTATTTCCATTGTCACGTAGATTGGCATTTAGAACAAGGACTTGCCATTACATTAATTGAAGCACCTTTAGAAATCCAAGCTCAAACCATTCCAGAAAATCATTTTGAAGCTTGTGCAGCCGCTGCAATTCCCTCTAAGGGTAATGCTGCTGGTAATTTTGGTGATAGTAAAGAAGAATGGATTGATTTATCAGGTGAAAGAGTTCAATTTGCTCCATTACCTGAAGGATTTACTCCTAAGGGATACTTTGCATTATTTGTTTGTATTCTTATTGCTTTGTATGGTCTTTTAACTATTTACAAATTTGGTATGGAAGATGTTAAGGGGGATAATAATGAAGACTTGGCCAGAAAGTTGTACAAGATTTTAGATACTTATGGAGCTTTGGATGAAAATGAGGGGATTAGTTTAAGTAGTGATATTCAGTAGCCAGAAAGGGTTAATATGGCTAGACAAATGAGCTAGAAATATTCGCAACGCAGATTGACTAATTTATATAATCTAACCAACACACGTGATTAATCACGTGAACCATATCCGTATTTCTTATCAAAAATTTATCCGCATTGACAGCATGTCTTACGTTATCATAGGGTATGTCAATTAACACAATTTTAACTTCTTTCTAACGCCTAGTTCCGGAGTAATTGGGCTCTATACTGCCTACACCCTTCTTGAGAAAGTTGATGGTAAAAAAATCACCGTTTTAGCCGAATTCTTACCCGGTGATGAATCATCAAAATATACCTCTCCCAACGCTGGTGGAAATTTTAGTTGTATCTCAGGGAGTGACAGTCAAACCTTAGCCTTTGACAAATACACTTACGAGAATTTAGCCGCTTTGGTAGACAAGTTAGGTGGTCCTCAATGTGGTTTAGATAGAGTTTATAACACCGAATATTGGGATCAATCACCTCCAAAAGAAAAAATTGACTCATTATCGTCTTATTTAGAAGATTATCAAGTGTTAAAACCTGAACAATTAGTTTCTGGAGCAGCATTTGGAATCAAATTTAAATCTTGGAGTTTCAATTGTCCTCAATTTATTCAGAGTTTACAAACGTATTTGATTTCAAGAGGTGTTAAGTTTGAACGGAAGAAGTTGAGTCATATTGCTCAAGCATTTCTTCCAGGGGCAAAATGTGTTTTTAATTGTACGGGACTCGGTAGCGCGGAGTTGAATGGTGTTAAGGACACCAATGTTTATCCTACCAGGGGGCAAGTTTTGATTGTAAAGGCACCATATGTTAGAGAGAATGTTTTACGGTGGGGAAAAGATTATGCTACTTATATCATTAAAAGACCATACTCTAATGATCAATTAGTTTTGGGTGGGTTTTTGCATAAAGATGATTGGACACCTGATAGTTTTAAGGATCAAAAGGATGATATTATCAAACGGACCAGTGAGATGTATCCTGAGCTATTGAAGAATAACCCTCGGGGCCACAAAGTGGAAGATTTGGAAGTGATTAGAAATGGTGTAGGATTAAGACCTAGTAGACATGGAGGTGTTAGAATTGAACGAGAAGAAGTTGATGGGAAGATTTTGATTCATAATTATGGAGCTAGTGGGTATGGATATCAAGCAGGAATGGGGATGGCAGCTTATGCGGTTTCATTAGTTAGGGAGAGTAAGTTGTAGATTAATGTTTGGGTGGAAAGGACTAATAAGACTGTTTGATAAAGATTATTCGATAAAGATTATTCGATAAAGACCATTCGATAAAAACCATTCGATAAAGACCATTCGATAAAAACCATTCGATAAAGACCATTCGATAAAAACCATCCGATATATCATGTCCTTGTGATGTAATTAAACATAACATTTTTCATCTGTTGTTTGTATGATACGGCCAATAAGTCTCTAACATTAGTGATTAGGAAATGGTCACCTCCACTTTTTATAAAACCCATTCTTATTCTGAGACCTTGAGCAAGCTCAAGCTCTCATTTCTCAAGCTCTCATTTCTCAAGCTCTCATTTCTCATTCTCATTCTCACCCCTATGTCACTCTTCGAATGGGCCTTTGGCAAAAAGCTAACCCCCCAAGAAAGGCTTCGTAAGAACCAAAGGGCTCTTGAGAAAACTCAACGAGAACTTGCAAGAGAAACTACCAAATTACAACAACAAGAGAAAAAATTAATTGGTGATATTAAAAAATCCGCAAAACTGGGGCAAATTAATAGTGCTAAAGTCCAAGCCAAAGATTTAGTAAGAACTAGAGGATATATTAATAAATTCAATTCCATGAAGGCTCAATTGCAAGCCATTTCCTTAAGGATTCAAAGTGTTCGAAGTAATCAACAAATGGCCACTTCTATGAGAGATGCTACTCGATTGTTATCGGGTATGAACCGGTCTATGAATTTACCACAATTATCAAGAATAGCACAGGAATTTCAAAAGGAAAATGATTTGATGGATCAAAAGCAAGAATTCATGGATGATGCTATAGATGATGCTATGACATTTGAAGATGATGAATTGGGAGAAGAAGAACAAGTGGATGAAATATTGGGTAAAGTGTTGGATGAAATTGGAGTTGATTTAAATACGACGTTGAAAGATACCCCAAGTGGATTGGTGGTGGAGGAGGAGAAGAAGGTGGCACAAGCCGTGGGGGGAGAGGATGATCTTCAAGCGAGATTGGATTCTTTAAAGAAGTAAAGGAGGTTGTGAGTATGACAGGTATTGTAACTGGTGTTGTAAGTGGTACTGTAAGTGGTATTGTAACTGGGTTGTAACTGGTACTGTAACTGGGTTGTAACTTTTACTGTAACTATTATTGTATAACTATTGCTGTATGACATTAATGGTGCTGGTACAATGCCTAATCTAACAGGTCTAGCGAACCAGTTTATAATTATTTAGTATAGAATTAATGACTGCAAAAATTAGCCACCGTTTAGATGATCAACAACTGTTGCAAATAAATTACCATCACAGTCGTCAAGAAGAAGCAGTGTAGAGGTGAACCACTCAAAATAGTTCGTATGTTTATACGTATAAATAGAAAGGAATCACCATCAACTCTTGGTTGTTTAAATGTACTTGTTCTCCTTCAAATAATCAATGATTTGTTGGGCTGCTTCTTCAATACTGATATCACTGTTCACCAAATGAATTTCAGGTTGTTCTGGAGCTTCATAAGGAGCTGAAATCCCAGTGAATTCTTTGATAATTCCTTCCCTGGCCTTTTTGTACAATCCTTTAGGATCTCTAGCTTCAGCTACTTCAATTGGAACATCAACATAAACTTCAATGAATGGTAAATTGTCTTGTTTATGTAATTCACGGGCCAATTGTCTGTCTTGCTTATAAGGACTAATAAATGAAGTTAATGCGATACAACAAGAATCATTAAATAATTTAGCCACTTCAGAAATTCTTCTGATATTTTCATTTCTGTCCTTTTCACTGAATCCCAAATCCTTGTTTAACCCAAATCTAACGTTATCTCCATCTAATCTATAAGAATTTAAACCAAGTTTAAGTAAGGTTTGTTCTAAAGCACAAGCTATGGTAGATTTACCTGATGCTGATAATCCAGTCAACCAGATGGTCAAACCTTTTTGCTTGATGAGTTCACTTCTTTCTTGGTGAGTTAAGTTTGGGTGCCAGGTAATATTAGAAGCCATTGCTAAGGATGAATTTTGTTGAAGAATCTTGGATTGCAAATATTTCGATTTTTGCAATTTCATTATTGCACGTGATTAGAGAGATAAAAACGACGTGTGTGAACTAAAAAAGTCTTGAGCTTTTTTTTCTATCGCACTTTTTAATTTGAGTGCGACTAGAGAAACAAATTTTTCACCATGTATTATGAATTAATGGCTATTGCCAGAGTGACAGATGGGATTAACAAGCATAAAGACGCTGTTAAAATTGCTAGTACGGTGGGAAAGTTAATATTAAATAATAGAGGTGTTGTTAGAGACATTACTAGTATAGGTCCAAAGATCTTACCTAAGATTATGAGTAAGAATCAAGAAAGACATTTTGAAGGATATCAATTTTTGATGGGATTTGATGTTAGTGCAAATGTGCAACATGAATTATTAAGGACGTTAAGAAGAGATCCTAGAGTTTTAAGAGCTAATATATTTAAACAGGATATTCATAAGAAGTTAAATCCTGGTGCCTCATTTGAACAGGCCAGTAGTTAGAGACTTGAAGATGAAATAACAAAATGATGAACCATAAAGACGAATACACAAACAAATTTGTATATAGAGTAATATTACAGCATACGGTAAAGTACAGTTTACATTAATATTTCTATTAACTATTAATTAGCAATTAAGTATTAATGCTCTATCGAGCGGGTACCTTTAAAGGTATCTAAAAACGGCTTATGAAAAGCGGTTAAAGTAAGATTAATTGGCAGTTTACCTTTAGCAATGACCTCGGCAATCGCATTAATTCGCCTTTGGCCTTTGACTTTCTTCTGATGTGTTTGAATGAATCGTAGCCAATTGCTCCACTTCATCAAACACTGAAGTAGTAGCAGAATTCTCTATAGAACTCGTTTCTTCATCTTCCATTATTGCTTGCGGTAAAAAAACTCGTGATGGTTGACGTGACCGAGACATGTTATCCATCTCAAGGTTGTTTCCTGAATAAGGATTGTTCAATAAAATGTTAGATTGAACATTTCCTGAATGATCTTCATAAATAAACTCATTGAAATTATAACTTAAAGGGTTAGACATTTCAACATCAATTTTATGAATTTCCGTGTAACTCCAACGACAAAATTTGTTTCTCTCTATAACAGGCAAGTGTTTATACTTGGTATAGGTGAAAACTGCCATGGCCAAAAACGCACCCCCAATCAAATCTATGAAGTAATGATGAGTTAAATACATTGTACTCCACCATAACCATGAAGCATACCCCCACCAAACAAAGTTCCATTTGGGGAATAACCAACTTAAGAATAAAACATCCATGACCGCGCACGCTGAATGTAATGATGGGAAGGCCCCAAAAATAACAGGGGAATTTGAAAATGCTGTAGTATACATATCAAACCCCACAATTTCATCGATTCTACCTAACCCACCTGGAGAACCACTCATGGAATAGTTAGCTGGTTGAAGTCCGTATAAATTTTTGTACCATGGAGGAGCAGCAGGGAATAAAATTTGCGTCAAGACTCCCATTAAATTCATATAACCAAAGGCAAACCCAAAGGATCTTAAGGAAGTAGGAGGAGCAAAAAGGAAAATAAATATGGCCACCACAAATGGAGATCCAAAATGAATTAATCCATAAGGAATCCAGGCAACAATATCTAAACCTGAATTGGTGATGGTAGCCAAAACATTAGATAAATTATCTCCGTACAAAATAGTTTCCATGGCCGGTAAGAACTTGACGGAAATAGCGGGTTTCCATTCATGGGGGATTTTACCACAGCTGAAAAACAAAGCTAACCAACAAAAAATTGGTAAAGCATGAAGGAAAAATTGACTGGTTAGCGGGATCAAAAAACAAACACTGAAAGCAGCTAGAATGGGGATTTTTATTAAAAAAGATGCTGGGAAAATAAGAAACACAAACAAAATGACGGAACTAAGAAATCCATAGTGAACAATATCATTTAAATTCCAACTGTAATGTTTGAGTTTCTTGATGGTGATGGAAATGTCGGTTTCAAATTGAAGGTTGGCTAAGTTTGAATTTGGGGATTTTTCTGAAAGAAAGTAATAGTGGAAAAGCTGGTAAGGTTTCTGGACAACTTTGGACCTTAGTATTGACATGATTTAACTTTATATTTGATGTATTAGAGTGTATAAGGGCAGTATTAAGGTGTAATAAGGATGGATTGTGGTTGGATTCTATGTTGTTTTTGGATTAAATTATTAAATTTTATGACGTGATTTGTTTGGGATGTTCTGTTTTAGGATGTTCGCTTCACTGTTGAGGTGTTTTGAATCTTTCAAATGACAAATCTTTTGCTTAAAACCTGGGAATTATAAATACAACCTTTGACAAAAAATGAAATCTGCGTGACAAAATAAGCAGAGAAAAAAAAGAAATGAAAAGTCGGTAGTGTCAATAACCGTGAATCCGGGAATAGGGGTTGGATGGTGCGAATAGTCGGGCAAGGGAGTGGGAAGTTAGGGCGAGCGTGGTGCGGGAAATTGATATTCGGGTCGGCCAAGTCGGATGGGATAGGTAAAGCCGTTAGATCAGGTAGTAGGGTAGGTTAAAGGGTTGGTTGTAGGGAATGTAAGTAAAGAAGGTTGGGGGATCAAGAAGTTAATAAATTACTGGTGAGTTACTGCGATTTTATATGAGTAATGAATAAAGTGCTTGATTATAATCTAGTTACTGTAAACAATTTTTTTTGTTTGTAAATTAAACTAAATCATGTGACCGCTCACGTGCTCCTTTTTTTTATTGATACTCTTAAATCGCGACTTGGCCGCTTTCACCAACATGATTGAAGAACACGAAGATAAAGTGGTTTTAACCCTTGATTCTGATCCATCTACCAGCGTCACCATTTTGAAGTATGGTGCCACCGTCATCTCCTGGAAAAAAGCTGGCGATGAACAGTTATGGGTGTCAGAAGCTGCCAAGTTAGATGGTTCTAAACCAGTTAGAGGTGGAATTCCCTTAGTTTTCCCTAACTTTGGTAAGACCAAAGAAGCCAACTTGCCCACTTCCAACTTACCACAACATGGGTTTGCTAGAAATTCCGTTTGGGAATTCTTAGGTCAAACTACCAGTGATCCTTTAACAGTTCAATTTGGTTTGGGACCAGAATTGGCCAACAAAGAAATCTATGATCTTTGGGAAGGCAAACCCAATTTTACTTTAATTTTATCAATCAGCTTAGCCGCCGATAAATTGGTCACTCAAATTGAAATTGAAAATAATGGCGATGCAGAATTCAGTTTCAACTGGTTATTCCATACATACTTTAGAGTTAAGGACATTGAAGATGTTGTAGTGAACAATTTGATTGATCAAGACTGTTATGATCAATTGTTGAAAACATGGTACGTTGAAAAAGCACCTATGGTAAATTTCACGGAAGAATTTGATCGTATTTATAAAAAAATTGATGATAGTAAATTATTCCAAATTATTGCTCTTGGGAAAGTTCAACAAAACATTCAAAGACAGAATTTACCGGACACGGTTGTTTGGAATCCATGGATTGAGAAATCTGCTGGAATGGGAGATTTTGAACCTAAAAATGGGTATTTAAATATGTTATGTGTTGAAGCAGGATATGTTACTGAATTTAAGAAATTGGGAGGTGGAGAAAAATGGGTGGGAGCCCAAATTCTTTCTACTGGTGGAGAAATCAAAGTCCAGACCAATATTTATTAGATGAACATTGTTGATTGTGAAATGAACATTGTTGATATTGAAATTGTGAAATGATATTTGTTGATATTGAAATTATGACATGATATTATGAGATCTATTAAAATATTCATTACGTAATAATTATATAATACTTACATAAGCAATTTTTTTCTATTGAAAGCGATTTTTAAATTTCGTAAATTTATCTAGCGATTTCTGAGATGACGATATTGTAGGTTGGGCATAGCTTTCAAAGTTCATGGATGGTTGTTTTCCCAATTGTGGAGATGACGTTTTACGATGAAGCTGATTAGGTTGCTTATGTAATTGGGGTAATGATTTTTTATGGAGACTGGAATGTTTAAACAGCGACTGAAAAGGTTGTTGCGATGATTCTTTAGGAGTTTTGTGAACACTATATGACACAGAAGGAATTAAAGGTTTTTTATTCAAGGGGTTTGGTTTTTTGAATTCATTAGGTTTAAATTCGGGAATGGAAGGTTTCCTATTTATGTTTGGAATGGAAGATTTTTTATTTAATTGGGGGATAGATGGTTTTTGTAATTGGGGGATGGATGGTTTTTGTAATTGGGGGATAGATGGTTTTTGTAATTGGGGGATTGAGGATTTTTTGTGTAATTGAGCTTGTGGATTTTGTAATTGTGAAATTGAAGTCTTTTTCTGTAATTGTGGTATTGAAGGTTTTTTCTGTAATTGTGGTATGGAAGTCTTCTTTTGGAGTTGAGGTATGGAAGTTTTCTTTTGTAATTGTGGAGTTTGATTTATTGATGATCTTTTGGGTGAACTGTCATTTTGATTTTCATTCATTTCATTAATTTTTTGAAAGTTTCTAGGGTATTTAAATGTGTTATTGTCTTTTAAAGGTGATGGAGTTTTTGCTTTGGGGTAAGAAATTTTTCTATTTAGAAGGTCATTAAGATTGTAAGATTTTTTGGAAGGGGAAATGGTGGGTTTTGTAGGGGATGATTTTGTAGGAGATGATTTTAAATTTGTATTTACAAAATTTCCTCCATTTGTAAAATTCCCATTTGTAAAATTTCCATTTGTAAAATTTCCATTTGTAAAATTTCCATTTACAAAATTTCCATTTACAAAATTTCCTCCATTTGTAAACTTTGAATTCACAAACCTTTTTTCAACCCCATTCACTTCCCCAGTCTCTTTAACCGGACTTTCTTCAATCCCCGTTAGCGTTCTTCTTTTCTTTTTAGTAGCATAAATATTAGGCGTGTTTCTTTTCATAGAATAATGGCTCATGATAGACTCCATTCGATTAAAATGATCATTGTGTATATCTGTAAACATATCATTAGATTCATGAATTGGAGAACTAGGAATTTCTATATCATTGATTTTGATATTCATCTCATTTAAAACTTTATCACTAATAGAATTTGAATACCCTTTATCTACCATAATCTGTTTAATATCAGGAGAACGAATGGATAAACTCTGAATCTTTTTGATGGGAGTGTTCAACGGGTCCAGGTTAATGACTTCCATGGTTGATGATTGAAGAATAAGATGATGAAGAAGAAAGATGAAGGTGAAGATAAAGAGTCCATATTAAGTTACCTAAAGCGTCAAATGGTAAACATGAGAAATTGACACAAACACGCCAGGATTGAGAAATTTGGAAAGTTGGTTTTTGTGGAAAGTTGACACAAACAGGAAAAAGGAAAAAAGAAAAAAATGAGAGTTTAAAAATTTGTGAGAAAAATCAAATTTCCAAAACTGAGATTTTCTGAGGACTTCCCGTTTATGGAACCCGCATTTATTTTTGGTTATACTCTCTGATTAAACTTCGGTCTTGTGGACCGCAGTTCTTTTTGCTTTCTTTTTAATCCAAAATCCCTATTCCCCTTTCCCTCTGTCCTATGCTTTTCTCTTTTAACCCTTCCTTTTCCTCATCCTATCGCCCCAACTTTCGCACCAAATATCGCACCATCTCGTAGCACCAACTCCGGGCTCCTTGGGCGGATATTTTTCGGCGGCTATTCGGTGGTTCTTTGTCCCATACTTTCAACTGGCTCTTTCAACACTTTTTTTACTTCAAATTTTTTTCCCTATTTCAGCCCTGCTTTGTCTTCTCCTTCTTGCCAGCCACAGCTTTCTCCTCCCCCCGCCCATCCGCTCGTTCGGACTTGTTGTCGTTGTCACATGGCATTCCTTAGCCGTGGAAAATCTGAGGGTTAACCCGATCGGAGACCGGACTTTCCAAAAACCTGTCCCAAAACGGAATGAGTCGCTCGGGGAAAAGGAAGTCCCTAGGTGCACATGACCCAAACTCCTCGGACTTTGTCGATTTTTTCTCCACAAGTCTGATAATACGGAGTAGGGGGGATTCAGGCGTATGAACGGATCAAGGGAAATGGGGAATTTGTTGGAAGTAGTCCACTAAGACTATAGACTCCCATCTTGCCCCGAAAAGGTCTTAATACCCACTTTGCTTCCTTACCCCATGGATTACATTCATCCGTGGTAACTTAACCAGTCAGGTTGACTCGAGGCAACCCGACTTTTTCCGCGCATCTCATCTCCGAGCCCGCGGTATCAGGACGACTCATTAATTCTCCGAGGATGAGGGAGCAGGTGATTTTGAAGCCTGGGAGGTGAAGAGTTAAGGGATTGTGAAGAAGGGATTGTATAGTAGAGACTATATAGTAACAATCGTATAGTAGCTTCTCAAGTAAACATCTCCCCAAATACCTCCATCTCCCCAATTCGGTCCCGACTTTATAGTCACTGGACTTGAATAACCGAAGCACTTTTAGTTAAATTCCATGTGAAAGACCCCCGCGCTAACAGTAAACCGAAGTATAAAGGCCCAAAGGACCCGCTGATTTTTCCCTCCAATTTATACCAAATTATAGACATGTCAGATTTAATGAGTTATTCACTTACCAATGGGAACTTCCCTTCAAGGTTACCACCTTTAGGTAAACAAAGTTTTGAAGGCTTGCAACCATTTCAACCTTTGACAGGAAAAGTGGTGTTACCTTCCATAAGTAGCTTACCCAGTTTAAAAGATACCAAATTAACAGAAAACAACTTAAATAACCATAACGGGTATACTTATAAAAAAAATGACAATTCAAACGGCGGCTATACCAAAATAAATTTATCGGGGGGGTTTAACGGCGGGTATACCAATTCAAATATCTCATTATCCCCACCTAGTTCCACCAAATCATTTTCTAACTATAAATCTTTATCCCCCACTTACGACTCACCTGATACTCAATCATGTTCTGGAAGTGAAGGAGTGCTGGAAACTCTTGACACCGAACAAACGTCACCTAAAAGACGTCAAAGATTGGGCCCATCGTGTGATTCTTGTAGGTCGAGAAAAGTAAAGTGTAATGCTGAAATCATCATAATATCTAATGACTATACCACATATAATTTGCAAGAGTTTGGATTAAGTAATCAACAGATTGAAGATTTAAAGGATAATAAATCGGTGGTATTCAACAGTTGGATGGTGGTGATATCCAATGGGAGATTAATTAAATTCAAAAGTTGTAATAGTTGTAATAGTAAACATATAGATTGTAAATTTTCCAAAGGGTTTACAAAAGAAGATATTTTGGTAAATAAAAAGAATTTGAAATTCAAAATTGATAAAAAGAAGGTGGTAGATAATAGTAGGAAATCATCATGTTTTAATTGTAGGAAAAAAAAGGTTAAATGTTTGATGGTTGGGGATAAGTGTGAAAGTTGTTTGAGGAAGAATTCACCATGTAGTTTTAATTAGGAGGATTGTAGATTAGGGTAGGAATAAATGGATATATTTGTGAGGGAATGGTTGTTTATATATTTACCCGTGATATGGGCGTGATTTACACGTGTTTGGTTTCTCTTGACAACGGCGTGTCGCGCCCAAGTATTTTGCAGCCAAAAAAGCCCAGTCCGCGACATTTTACTTATTCCAGTGGTATATTGTTGGTAGGGAGGTGTAGATTTTGATGAAGATTGTTTGATAGTGAGTTGAGTTTGTTAGTGAGTTTGTTTGTTAGTGAAGTTTGTTTGATAGTGAGTTGAGTTTGTTAGTTGAGTTTGTTAGTGAGTTGAGTTTGTTAGTGAAGTTTGTTTGTTAGTGAAGTTTGTTAGTGAGTTGAGTTTGTTAGTGAGTTTACTTTGTTAGTGAGTTTACTTTGTCAGTAAAAGTTGCTTTTCACTGAGTTTGTTAGTGAGTTGAGTTTGTTAGTAAGTTGAGCTTTTGAGTTTGTTAGTGAGTTGAGCTTTTCATTGGGCTTGTCAGTGAAGTTGAGCTTTTGATGTCAGTGAAGTTGAGCTTTTGAGTGAAGTTTGTTTGTTAGTGAGTTGAGCTTTTGAGTGAAATTTAGTTTGTCAGTAAATGTCTAGCTTGTTAGTGAGTCAGTGGAAATTGAGCTTTTCAGTGAAAGTTTGTCAGTAAATGTCTACCTTCACTAACACTATTCTTTCAACTCTTTTCTATTCACCCAAGAATGATCAAAAGTTTCACCTAAAGGGAATGATTCTAGAATTTGTAGTACCTTAGGCATTGTTAATTCTTATAAGATCTTCCACTTCATAGCTTTCATTAAACCTGGCCTTAAAAAGACAGATCATACAATCAGTCAAGTAAACTAAATAAATGCTTCCTGAAAAGTTATTTGCTATATTTGAAAGAGATATTTGAGGTATTAATAAAATGATATTAAATAGAAACTGTTACCTTATATAATTAGTTAAAGACAATTTAAGCAAGGCTGCAAATGAAATACGTTTATTCTTTCTGAATCAAATTTTATTTAATGGTTGTTTCAAATTTAACTAGCTACATTGGTCAAATCTCACTCCACTTCCCCCTACTCCAAAAACTTCAAAAAACATTTCCCAATCTCCTCCACAAATTCATTTGCTACTGAAACATCAACTATAAAATCATAATTCAAATTCACCACTCCTTCATGGTCACTCATTAATTTAAAAATCATTTCAAACAATTTTTTATACTTCAAATTCTTACTGTTAATATTATCAATCAAACTAATATTCAATTCCAAATTATCCTTTACCCGAAACTTATTATACTTATACTTTAAGTTTAAAGTGATTTTATCCTTTAAAATCTTTTTGGGGTTGCTAGTATAGTTTATAAAGAAAATAAACTGAAGATTATTTAAATCAATAAAATGATAATCAAATGTCAATTTTTTTAACCCATTGGGTAATCGAGGAATATTCTGTTTAGATAAAAAATCTTGAAGATGTTCACAAGCTTCCAATAATGGTGTGAAATGGTTTATGAAGTTGATTATTCCAAGCAACGGTGGTTGAGAACAAGAACAGATATACTTGTTGATATAATTGATAACCAATTTAACTGCTCCGTTGGAACTTTGAGGGTATTTAAAATAATACCCCACATAATCTGATGGTAATTCTATGTACAATTCATTAAACCATTTGTTGAGTCTGATTTTGATGGAATCAGTAAACTCCAAGATTTCCACTTTATTCTTATAAAGTTCATTTATCAACACAATCACTTGGTTTAGTTTATTAAGGGTGGTTAAAATTGATGAAAGATTAATGTCGTTGATGTTGATATTTTCTTCAATTAAAAACAAATCGTTTTCAAATTTCACGTTGGAGATATTGATATTCTTGATATCAACGTTTTTGAATTTCGAAACGAGGGAAATCTTAAGAAGGGTTTTGTCTATGGCTAAAAGTAAACTGTCACTTGAATTTTCCACGGGAAAAAGGTTGGTATTAAAAAGAAGAATGTTGAGATTCTGAGGATTGATATCACCAGGAATTTTATCGTTTTCCTGCTTACTCAATTCTTTATCCACAATCAAAAATTGAATGTTCTTGGAATTCAATTGATCAATAATGGAGTTTTGAATAATCTTGTTGGTACAAATATGAGCAAGGTTATTATAAAAATCAAAATCATTTATTCCGTCATTTAATTTCAATGACCAGTTCAAATTCCATTCTCCTTGAATGGATTGGATTTTACAAACGTACCAATTCATGGAGGAAGAGATGGTATTGATAAGAAACCAAGATGGAGGCCAATTTTTATAACGGAAGAATTGAGCTCTAAAAGACTTGGTTTTTTCTTTATGGGGCTCAGATCGAACTAACTTTTCCAATTCTCGTCCCATTTTAATATCACTACTTATCCATTCCATACAAACCAAATTATTATATACCTCCTGGGCTTGCATTTCAATCTTCACTTCCTCCAAACATTCATTGATATGGTCGAAATCTTCATTCTTAACATTTAAAGTTTTGGTGATTTGTAACTGGAAAGGACTAGGATTGATGAAATAAAAATGCCCGGTCTTAGAGTCTATGGAAAGAATGGTAGATTTGGTAGCCGTGGATATCATTACTTGGTAGGGATTAATTTTGGGATGGTCAATGTGGGACATGATAAATTGACAGTGATTGTTAAGAATTTGATTAAGTAAAAGTTCCACGGAAAACCCCACGGAATTGAAACCAGTGTTGGTATTAACTTGGGTAATATCTTCAGGCTTAAACCCTGAGAATTGAATTTCAAAGTCATCCAAATAAATTTCAATCAAATTACCTCCCCAATATTTTATTACCACCCCTTCTCCTTCCTTCCAGTACTTAATACCCCCCCATTTTAATTTATTTAAATTTTTCAATTCCTCCTCAATCAATTCAATTTTATACTTCCTACTGAATTTATTCAAAATTTCATAAATGCCCAAGATTCCTTGAGTCCTCAAAATCTTATTAAGCTGAGTTTCCAACTTGTTGTAAAAATTCACCGGTAATTTTGTTACCATATCATCTCGTAATAAATTATCACTAATTCCAAATAAAAATTTAAAATCAATTAAATAATACGGACTGGTTTCACTACCAATGGTAACACTAAATTCGTATTTCTTGTACAAGGTGAAAGTGATTCTACCATTTTTCACGGTATAATTTTCCAATAATTCTGAAGGTAAATTTTCACTTAAAGCAATTCGAGTTAAAAGTAATAAATCCAATTCTTTCAAAACTTCTAGAATCTTCTCAGCCAGAACTTTAGGCCGAGGAATAAAATTATACGATGGAAGTTGCGGCCGTCCGTTCACCAATACTTCCAAACTGGTAATTAAATCACTGTTGGGAAGTTTAGCCCCGCTAAACCCGTTTAGCTCGTTTAGGCCCAAACTAAGCTGTTCAAAATAAAACTCCTGGGTTCTGAACCAATTTAGAAGGTCTATAAGATGCCCCACTTGTTTGGAGTTACTTGACCATTTTATTAACGTATAAAGTTTCAAAAAATCCTGTCGTATAGATATTATAATATTTAGGAGCTTTTTCTTACGGGAAGTGTCATTTTCTTTTTCTTTTGTGATGGAAAGGTTTTCAATGATGGTGGTGAGCTGGGAGTATACAGATTGGGTTTGGAACTTGAGGACTGTTGATAGGGGGATGATGTTAGCTGTAATATGAGGTAGTTCCATTATGGATGGGCATTTTGGAGTGCGAAAAAAGATTATCAAATGCGCGGGGGTCACGTGTTAGAGCACGTGATTGTGCGATTTTTTTGTTTTTTTTTTGTTTTATTTTACATATTATACATGCTATAACTCCCTAGTAATCCATGGCTCTGTCCTCACCATTTCGCCTACCACCATTCTTCTCTCCTTTCGTACCAATAACTTCTCCACCACCGCCTTCAATCGTTTAATAATTACCACCAGTTCCGGGTCCATTTCCCCCTCCAACATTTCTGGAACCAAATACCAATCCCAATCAATCATGGCAATTCTATGAGCCGGAGAGTTTTTGGCCATTTTCCGCTTTATCACCGACGGAGATATACCCGATTTGGCCATGTAATTATAAGGTGGCAAATCGAATGGAAGTCGATCCTCTAACAAGCAGTAAATAAGTGCCCCCACTGACCAAGAATCTGTAAGCTTCCCGTTGTATTTCAAGCCCATCAATATCTCCGGAGCTATATAGTCCTGAGATCCGCACCGAGTGGTGAGCAATTGATCTGGGTCGGTGAGTTTTTTGGCAAGGCCGAAGTCAGTAAGGCAAATAGCTGGAGAGGAAGTGGTGGAGGCAATGGTGGAGGTCCAATCTGTGTCCGATAATTCTATGTCTGCATTATTTCTGTCTGGTCCCTCCATCTGGTAATTCAACAAGACATTTTCCAACTTAATGTCTCGATGCACAATATTGTTTTTATGAATATAATCAATCGATACTAGAAGCTCTTTACAAACTCGATCCACAAATCGCCAATATTTTACCGTTTTGTGATACCCCCTGTAGTTTTGGCTTACAAATTCAAGCAAGTTGCCCCCAGGACAGTAATTGAGAAAGAGGAGTTGATGATTGTCGGGGGATAAAGTATGCAAGTCTACATCAGGGTGACTTTCGAGATCGGCATGTGCATGAGAACCTGCATCAACATCCATGTCTGCGTCATCAACCTCGCTTTCAGTTTCTATATGTCCCTCAATCTCATTCCGATCGATTCTTAATCCAATATTATAGTCTAACAACCGGATTATGGTCGGAAATCTTAAATGGTGTAAAACGTTCAATTCTCGCTTTATAAAATATTTGAAATTTTTGATTTGGTTTTTACTAGTAGTAGGAATGGTGATAATTTTTATGGCTAGACGGTGCTGTGGATTGTTTATGTCAATCGCTGCTACCACGGTGCTGAAATTCCCACGGCCTATCAACCGGTCAAATTTAAAATGGGTGTCGTAGGCTTGAGAATAAAACAACTTGTCGCGTAAAAGTTCGGCGACATTGTC
>JAJLZF010000016.1:0-230912 GCA_030572035.1 Yamadazyma takamatsuzukensis | reverse complement strand
CCAGCCATAGTAAAATCGGTTGCTATGGCCGAAAATCCTCCATGGCGAATCATTGCTAAAGAGAGCTTCGCACTACAAAAATTTCGAGATCAAGGCAACTTGTCCGAGTGGTTAAGGAGAAAGATTAGAAATCTTTTGGGCTTTGCCCGCGCAGGTTCGAATCCTGCAGTTGTCGTTATTTTTTAGTTTTTTACTGTTTTCGAATGCTTAATCACTATAGAAACACCCTAGGCAACGTACTGTAAAGCAAACGTTTATTTATCATTTATTATTTTTAGTTTATACAGTCATTAATATACATCAACGGTAAAAATCTGGTCTCGAGGTGTTCAAACCGTATTCACCCAAAGCGCTACTCAAATCTTCCATTGTCAATATAATTTTTCCCTGTTGGTTTCCTGCATTACTAGATGATGGTTGCTGAGGTAAATCATTGTCAACTCCGCCTCCCGTGGCTCCAGATATCTGTTGTTGGTTCGCATATTGTTGACCTTGTAATAACTGTTTGGCTCTGACCTGAGGATTTGCAGAATTATACACCGTGGACGAATTACGAATTCTAGAATATTCATAGGCGTCCTGAGCTACATCCAGAATAAATTTCTGTGTAGCTAAAGCCAAAAGTCTTTTTATTTTAATATCCGATGATTCAAACCCATTTTTAGCCAAGTAGTAATCAGTGACAGCGTCGGGTATAACAGGAGCATAGTCACCCTCCATCAAGTCAAGTACTTCCTTCAACGTTTTATCCTTTCTGCTTAACTCAGGGAGGTCTGATATTTGAATATTTATATTTTCTTCTTCTTTGTCTTCATTAACCTCAGCTCCATTAAGTTCTTCTCCATTGATTCCATCTTCTACTTCATCGTTGAATTCATCATCTATCTCATCGACTTCCATATCGTTATTCTTTTGACTCATGTTGATTGTTCCAGTTTCTGTTCTTGCAGTGAGCTGAAGAGTGTTGATCAAAGTTCGCGAAATTTCGCTTTATCTTTCCAGAGGTAGCGAAATGGTACAAGCAGTTAAAGATCCCTATGATTCTATAACGTTTGGGAATTCTCTTCTGATTAGAGTGGATGGGGCTATTGGTGCTATGTCTTTATCACCTAACGGAAGAGATGCTGTTTTAGCGGGACGACGGGGTTTATTCATTATTGATTTAGAAGACCCATTCACAACTCCAAGATGGCTCCATCATATAACGTCATGGGAGGTAGCAGACGTTCAATGGTCTCCCCATCACTTTTCTAAACCATCGTGGTGTATTTCAACATCAAATCAAAAAGCTTTATTATGGGATCTCGCTCGTCCCTCGGACAATTCCATCGTTAATGTACTTCATGAACATACAAGAGCTATAACGGATATTAATTTCCATCCTTCCGACCCCGAAGTGTTGGCTACATGTTCAATAGATACGTTTGTACTTGGGTGGGATATGAGGACCCCAAGAAAAGCAGTTCATAATTGGGCAGAATGGAGAGCAGGGGCAACTCAAGTTAAATGGAATCATGAGAATCCTTTTGAAATAGCTTCAAGTCATGACCATTCATTTTATATATGGGATACCAGAAAGGGGTCACTTCCACTTTTAAAAATAGACGATGCACACGATGGAAAAATTAATGGTATTGATTTCAGTCATGGATTGTCAAGTATAATAACATGTTCAAATGATCAAACAATCAAGTATTGGGACTTGACTTCGTCCAACACTCAAGCATATGCTCAAAATTTCAACTTTTTTGATAATAGCAACCAAGGGTCTTTGAATCCTTCTATAGTCATAAACACAGGTTTTCCAGTGGCAAGAGCTAGACCCTTACCCTTTGGTAGTGAGAAGTCTTGTGGAATAATGCCCTTAAGAGGAGGTAAAGATTCCATTCACATTGTTAATTGTGATCAAGCCATACAGACTTATAAGAAAACCAATGAGACTCAAATGCTCGACTTTGATCCAGTATATTCCTTCAAAGGGCACGGTGGACCAGTAAAAGATTTCCTTTGGCGACAAAGACATGAAAGTTATGAGGAGGTTGCCACAAAGAAAAAATGGAAAGATTTCCAACTAGTCTCATGGTCCTCGCTGGACTATGATTTAAAACTATGGCCCCTGGATGATGAATTATATACCAAGGTTAATTATAATCCAATTTATCAAAACATATTAAACGCATTTCCAGCTGATATTGGCCCTCAGGATGAGAGCAGTCCTAACAGCTTATCGAAAAATACTTCAACAAGCAGTTCAGCAAACAATCTAAGTGTTAATAGAAGCAAGGAGTCATTACCCAACCAGACCAAGTATAGATATAACACATACTGTGAAGAACCACCAATCACGTTGAACAATATGTTGAGCAAAAACCATGGGGATCTTCTTTCTTCAATCACTAGTTATAAAATTGCAAGGAAACACAAAACCCTGTCAGCATTAGCATCTCAGTTGAATCATTTATACTGGATATCTGGGGTTAGAATGGGGAGAGCAAATGATCAGTCTGATAAACTCAGTAGTGTAGACACTCCTTTGAATTTGGGAGAGGAAGTTAGTATAGTAGCCCATACGTTTCCCAAAGTAAGATTTGAGAAAATATCAGTATCATCGGGAGAGTTGATTTTAAGTTTAAAGGGACCAGTTCCATTTATGCCTAACCCTACCAGCTCAGCATTATCACCAAAAGATGTCCAAGAGGAAGCTCCAGAGAAGAATACCAATGAAAATGGAAATGGTAACGAAACCACAATTGCTCAAGGAAATAGTATCAATGCCAGTACTATTGGTACTACCAGTACTCAAGCTAATAATGATAAGGATACGGAGCAAGATCTTAAACGAGATGATACTTTGGATGAGCCTCAAGCCCAATCCATTGATGTTCCCCAAGACAACTTACAAGAACCAGAACAGAAGTTGGTGTTCATAAGGTTGAAAATTAATTTCCCAAGAAACTATCCTTATCTTGATTCTATTTCTCAAGCTAATGGTACGAAGAAACTGCAGAAGGATACTTTAATCAGATTTGAAATTGAGGAAACCCATGAATTAACTACTGAGATCAAAGAATCGATGATGAAGAACCTTCGAGAGATATCTCAGTTTTACAGTAACAAACATCAGCGGTTTTGTTTGGAACCACTTTTGAGATACCTCATGGGTGATAAGATTGACTTGAACGACGATTTGGTAACTGAGTTGAAGGAAGTCGAAAGTAGTGAGTCTGTGCCTGAGATCGGAAACGAAGGTTGGGCTGATGATTTGATTAACCAACAACCAGAAGAAATGAATGATGAGAATGCATTCACTCAACACGATTCAAATTTCGACTATTCTTCTGATGAAGCAAATGATTATGATGACCAGTTTTCTTATATCATGCCTGGTTATAACGATGAAGACATGATTAACAGTACTGGATCCATTGAAAAGGATGGGGGCGATGATTCTGGTAATCTCGAATCCTCCATCACCGACAAGGTCGCTGATAAACCTATGAACAGTTATTATGATTCCACCCCAATTCCCAAAGGTTGTGGTGCTCTTTGGTCTCCCAATGGGCAACTTGTGTGTTTTTTCATTCCAAAATCGGAGGAAGAAGAAGATAGTAAGGCACTCCAGAAATTTAGTATTTTTAAATTCACTGATACTGGGTTTAGCATAGATGCTCATGAGGACGATCAAAAGAATCCTGATGATACCAGAGATGGTAGCGATACCGGAAGTGAAAGCGAACTTGGAGATGAAGAAGATGACGACGATTCTTCTTCTTCCAGCGATAGTTTTACAAATGAATGGGACGACATTGAAGAAGATGATTTCACCCCCAGGTTTAGAGTTCCAGGACTTTTCAAGACATCTGTCGGTTTGGGTAACAGATATGTGGCAGGGTCAAACAATAGATTCAATCGTAATATTAGTAATGGTGGTACAGGTTCAAACTATAAATCCTCAGTCCCCGGTATGGAACTGATAGATGTGACATCATCCAAAAAAAGGAAAACTAAATCCAACAAGAAGAACAAGAACATCATTGGAATTTTTGATTTCAGTCATCTTATTCCCGATAAAAAAGAATTGGCGCAAGAGTATAGAGTTTTAGGGGATTCACCTGAAAATTTGGCCAAACATAATAGCCAGGTAGCTCTCAAGTATGGTCTTACTGAAATCAGTGATGTTTGGAAATTACTCGAAATGGTATTGTTAAAAGATATTGAAATGAACGGGGTTCACCCAGTATACTTTTCTTCCACAGTACTAAACCCCAATTCCACAGTGGCCAAAAATGTTGAAGCAATGAACCATTTATTGCAAGTATCGGAAATGACCAAAGAATTGTTTTCCAATAAAGCTTGTAGGTTCTATTGGGGGTCTCACCCATTTGGTTATTCCTGGTTAATCAAAGAGATCATGAACTATTTCGAAGTTAGAGGAAACCTTCAAATGCTAGTTATGCTTTCTTGTATTCTTTTTGAGAGTCCTTTCAATACTTCAGAGTCTAACAATAACGATTTCAATATTCCGGTTCACACTCCTTATCTGGTTAAACCTCACATACCTTCTGTTGTTGAATTGAAAAAATACAATGATTCTGTGAATAGAACAGTGGAGAGAAATTATTCATTCCATGAATCCTTTAGCACCGAAAGATCTACGTATGCTTTTAAGGACCTGCCGTTTCCACGAGAATCATCCGGTTTATTTAAAGATTCTACCATGCTGTTTAAGGATTCGAACATGCTGTACAGAGAATCACCTTTATACGCTAGATCAGTGAACTCCAATCCTGAAAATTTAAGAGAAGACTCTTTTGAAACGTTTGGTTCCAAAAAAAACTTTTCTATTGCAAGTCCTTTGATGGATTCTAATAGATTACGAAGACCTTCCAGGCTTTCTGATTTGCGGAAACCAAAGGGTATTCAGAGTCCCAATTATACTCAGGGTAAGAAAAACCTTGTTAAAAAGGGATCAGTTCGGCCGCCACCAACTATTTCCATAGAATTTGAAAACTTAGATTCTCTTGATTTGTTCGATGATGTCTATACCCAGCCATTGTTGAGTTCACAGGATGAACAGAAAATCAGATTTTATCGTTCACAATATGCCGACATGTTGTATGCCTGGGGTTTACCTGCTAATAGAATCAAGATCTTGAAATTCAACTATCCAAGCTTTGACAAAACAACAAATTCCAGGTTTGTTGAACATGAATGCAGTTTAGGTTTCAAAGAAAACAAAAGGTCGAATCCTGTTGAGTCTTCAAATCCATGGCAATGGGCCAATGGGGTGAAGTTCTGTAATTTATGTAATTTGGCCATCAACAAAAGATTATCCGTTTGTATCAATTGTGAACATATAATGCATTCCCATTGTGCTTTGGATTGGTGGAGTAATGAAGATGAAGATGAATGCCCCAGTGGTTGTGGGTGTAAATGTTTGACGTATAAACTTTAGTGTACTATTTAAGACTATATATTTTAAGGGACACGGGTGTTTGCTATTTGATCTTTTAATTTTTCATCCCATTCTTTTACGAGCTTGTCAAGATAAGCTTTTACATCCTCACATCCTGTGGTTGTTAACTCTTCGTAAGCAATATACTCTCTTCCTCGTTTATCAGTACTTGAAACAACTTTGAAATCTTGCTTCTCGTCATCATTTAAAGCACAGCTCACTAGAGCATTGGCAGATGTGTAAGCACTTACATTATGAATAGTGGAACCCAAAAATCTTGCAAAGTAAAACAAAGCTATCATTCCCCAGTAGGTAAAAATATTAAGGTGGTTATTTAAAAACAAGAAACTGGTGAATATACCTGGATTCACAACATATTGATCAATATCATAATCTCGTTTCAATTGTTTGTATCCAGCAGCATGAGCCAAGTCAATAAGTGTTTTACTTCCCTCGTAAGGGTAAGGAGTCTCTATCAACTCTAAATCATTAAACGAAAGATGCTCAATTCCAGAAATAGCGGAGGAAACCCAAATGATTTTCCCACCAGTCGTTAATTTTCGAATTTTATGTAACAAATAGTATGGTCCAAACACATTTCCTTGAAACAAAAGACCCATACCATCATTAGACTTAAGACCTGATTGTTGGATTTTCATATGGCTTTCAGTAACGGCATTAATAGGATCTTTGAATATATCTTTCACAGCATAAACCCAATCAATACCCAAATAACAAGTTTGGGCTGAATTTACAAAGACATAATCAATCTTCTTGTAACTTGTAGTAAGCTCATGGTAGGCACTCAAGACTGAAACCATGTTACAAAAATCAACCAAAACATAGTCAAATTGAACTTGTAAAGATTTCTTCTGTTTCTTAGCATATTGGTTAACTTGTTCAATAGTGTCAATGGCTTTGGGAAACGTCCTGGAAGTCAAAATAATGGTAATGTTTTCATCTTCTTTAAGGTTATCAATGAGTCTCATGGACAAACTCATACCAAGGTTGGACGATCCCCCCGTAATAAATGCTACTTTCTTCATGGTCCTCGTTCACGTCGTTTAGAGTCTTGCAATATTTCGCGAATTCATCGTGTATGTTCTACATAAGCCATCGCACTATGGATGAGAATCAAGTGATCCCGGTATTTATCAGAACCCGAAGTCAAATGAACTCATGTCAGGCTCTTCAAATGCTTGTTGAGGTGGTTTTTCAACCTCTCTAGTATGAAACTCTTTAAATCCTTTATCTTCCTTCTCCTTCACTGGGTAACTAAACTTCCAGTTTCTTAGCAATATTATTGCAAGATAGTCACATCCCATTTTATTGTAAATTAAGCAAATTTTGTGTATGAATTCAGCCTCTTCACTGGCAGCTACTGAAACTAAGTTTTTGCCGTAAGTTTTGGATTTCAAACTTTGGTATAGTAAAATCAACGCTGGATCATCATTTAAAAACTTGTTGCTTGAAATCTTCATGCTATACTTATTCGGCATTGGTATATCTGACTGTGGGATAATTTCAATGGGAGGTTTCACAAGTGCTTGCATTGATAATTCTGGCTGCTTAAGATCCCAAAAAATCCAACTATTTACCCATTTATTTCCAACCTCAATAACATCTTGTAGTAAAAAGTCAGTAATTAATTTTTTGTTATCCTGGTTGCTATTTTTACAGAAGTTATAAAGCTTTAAAACCATTAACGACATTTGGAAATCGTTTACTTTGTTGTTTAGAATACTACAACAGTCTTGAATCTTATCAGCCAAGATAAAGAAGTAGGCAGCATCAATATACCGATGTTTTCCTAATAATGCAAAAGCATTTTTCATGGCTGCAACCTTCCACCTATTGTCATTGAAATCATTAGAAAGAAACTTCATCATTTTATCTTTTTCCTTGTGGCTAACTGTTCTCCATAACCCTAATAATATTTGCTTCTTGTTAAGCGTCAAACAAAGTAGGGAGATAATACCTGAAGGGTCCCTTGCGGAACTAAATTCATTCTTGATGAAACTATCTATAATTTCTACAAGCTTAAAGTTATTGACCCAGTATACTAAACCCAACTTTTGAATCAAATCCCACGTAAATGTATAATTGTAAGCTTCTTCGACTATGGAAATTAATAAATCGTTATTGTCACTATGCAAAGCAAAACTAATATCTCTCATACTCAAAGCTTGTTGTTTGCTTGACATTTGAAAAAGCTTGAATCCAATGAGAAATCTAATCCCATTTTCATCTAAAAGCTTAGAATATTTATTTATGGCTTTGGTGATGTTGATAACCGAAATTAAGGTTATCTGCTGGTGTCTTGTAATCAAAGGTAATGAAAATTTAGTCACGTTTTCTATCAACAAATCTACCATATGATCATTGAAGGAATTGAAAACATCGTGGTCTTCTTCAGAAAACAATTTTTCATACTTCGTTTCTTTTTTGCGGTGAACAATTTCTCCAATAATGTCAGTGTGAAGATCCCAGTATATCTTCTTGTTTTGTCTCAAGTCTTGAAATAATTTAATCAAAATTGTTTTCACTAGATGAAATTGATCCATGAATAGTAATTGAATTAAAAATTGAGGATGATAAACCGGTAATGGACCATTCAATATTCTTACTATATCGCCGATGTCAAACGATAGTCCTGCCCTACTTTCTGAATCCTCAATATACCCTTTAACTAACTGTTTTGTAGTTGAATTTATCATATTGTCACTTGAACTTCCAAGCTCAAACCGCCTATCATCTATGAAAAATTGATTCCCACATCCTATGACCAAATAACCATTATTAACCCAAAGGGAGTCACCAATCTCATGCGATGTATAATCGGTAATATCTATCTTTTTCAAAATAGAATAGCTGGGAATATTGTTGGTGTAGTCATACCTTAATTCAGTATAAAGTAAAACATGCCTTTTAAAACCAACTGAAAGAAGAACATTTGTTTGATCATTGTTGTGATCTGATGCTGATATCATACACCAATCGATGTCTCTTACCTTGCCATCCTCATTAGTAAAGTATTGTTCATATTCCAATATCTTGGATTTCAAATCCCAAACCATTAACCTAAAACCAGTTTCATCAACAATGGCAATTTTATTGATAATGGAGGACCCCACAATTTTAGAACACTTCTCCACGTTAGTCAGAATGGAATAAGTTTCTTCCCAACTAATGATATCTTCTGTCACTTTGACAGAGAATATCTTCAAGTCTCCTTTCTTATCAATGAGAGATACCAGATGTTTCTCTGGTCTATCAACAAACACCTCAATTCTATTAATTTGCTGTAAATCTGTAATATCTGGTAGAGCGTCAATTTTGGCCCTTTTCATATCAATTTTCAACTTGTGTTTATGGATTTTAATTTTCCAAGATTTAATGAGTTGAAGATCGAAAATAATTATAAGAACATATTCTTTGAACAGATCATTCAGAACATGTTCAATTAATGAAAATACCTTGGGCTTAACGGGATTGAGCTTCTCAACTCTCAACAATTCAGCTGGTCCATCATCACTTTTCAACCCATTGCAATTCCATAAACTCAATTGACCAATATTGTCAAAAGTTATAACTAAATGCTGTCTTTTGCTTGATAATATCTCAATATCATTGATAATGACACCTTCAACAATAAAATTCTCTTTAAATAAATCATAAGGGCCATTAGACACTTGTCCGTGCGTATCACTCTTTCCATTGGCCAATACACCTTTCTCTTGTTTAGTTAAATCGATTTGAAATCGTTTAGTCAACACCATTTTCCCCTTCTTTAACATTATAGGTTCCCATATATAATTATGCTTTGCAAAGTTCAGGATCGATAAAATGATATTTTCATCTTTCAAAAAAGGATTGGATTTCACAAGTTTCCGTATTGATTTATCATGCCCTTGAAATTTGTTAAGAAGATTAGTACCAACAACAGTGGTGCTAGGAATCAAAAGCTCTTTGAAATTGAAGGAGTTTAACTTGAGGGTGTTTTTAACTCTATTGTGAAATATAAAACTTAACAAAGTTTCCTCGTTATCGTAAAATGCTAGTTTAAGAGTTATCACTGGTCTCAATTTTATGTCTGCTTCTGTTGTATTGATTGACTCCAAAGAAAGTGGTTGCAGTTTGACCACCAGGAAACTATTGGGATTAAATTCCATGGCCATGGTGTCAATTCTAACAAATTTTATGGAATTGGGGGGTATCATGGAAATGTTCAATATCAGATAAATTGCAACCTGGCCCTTATTACTGATTACTAAAAGCAAATCTACATTGTCAAACCTTTCATTTTTAAAATATCTAGACATTTCGGAATCAGTTAAATCCCTGAACAATGTTTTCTGAAGGTAATAGTTATCAACAATAATAACATTGACAATTTGTTGAGATTCGTCAAAGCAATCTTTCAAGTTCAAGTGACCCCAACATTTTATATGGTTATGGCTGCTGTACTCAAACGTTGACCACACTCTTAAAACTTTGTCATGAGAAAAAGTATATAATGTATCTGAATCTTCATTGTTTGACTCAATGTAGTTTCTTATGTTCTTTATGTTAGCCATTGAACTATCAGTTATTTTATGAAGGGAATTACTGTAAACCCTGTACCTCCATTTGAAATCAAGAATAAAGTCTTGTTGAGGATGTTTCAAGAAACTCACTTCAAACAAGGTGTTATCATCACTGTAGTTTATTCTTGTCCATAGTTTCAAGAGTCTATCAAAGCTTCCGTTCTTCACGACAATTTTATTGGAGTTGTATGTAATTTTTATGCTAGTGACAGGTAATGGCTGAGACTGATACCATCTTCGAAGCCATTTCAAATCATTGAATTCCTCATATATTCTGTAAAGTTTGATAGCGCTTTCAGTACCTATAACCAATTCGTTCTCTAATGGAGCCCACTGGAGACAGTTAATGCTCAGATTTGAATCATCAATTACCATGGCCTCCACCCATTGAGGTTTGGTCATGTATTCATTCAACGGTTTGTACACAATGACTTTGTTTTTTATGGAAATGGCAATCATCCCAGTTGCATTGTTAAAATCAATGGCCAATGGATCTGATTCCAAATATATTGTCTGTAAATGTTCATTAATGTTCGAATTAGATGTGGTTTTCAAAGGCGTTGATGCTGTGGATATTATTAGGTTATTTCCTGACCCATACGCTATTATATAGTGGTTCTTCCACCTTCCGTGCAGCGCTGACAATTCATTCTGGTTAACTTCCCCAGGAATGAAAGTTATCGTCATTAGAGTTTCGCACCTGGAAATTTCCGTTAAAAAAGTATCGCCATTTCAATAGAGAACACAAACTACAAATATTAACTCTCACATGTACATTAATTATTAAGATCCACTTAAACTACAGTAGTCGATTTTACTGACTTTAATTCACTTTCGTCAAAATTGTTAACCATTTGATCTTCTTCAAGATCGGTGGTTTCTTTAATTCTGAACCAAATAAGTGGAATGGCAAGAAGTAAAGATCCTTGCACCAATCCCCAGGAAGATGCAAACATAGCCATGTAAGAAACTTCATGAGAATCAAGAGCCCAAGTAATGGCCGCACCCGCAGATTGAACCCCCTTATACATACCACCATATAAAGCAACAGTCTTTGGGTTATTTGATAAGGCACCAATTAACCAGAAACCATAGGTTTGGAACATAGCATCAAAGGCACCGTAAAAGATGTAAAGGAAAACGGGACCAACGTAACCTGAACTCTTGAAATCAATGAGTTCCATGTCAACAACACTTTCTCTAGTGTAATGTTTTTGGAATTCGTAACCACCACCCCAGATAACAAATCCGAGAACAAAGACAAAAACAAACCCAATTCTAGCTCTTGTAGGTCTGGTGAATCTTGGCCAATCCAAAATGAAACCAATAACAGTAGCACCAACCATTTGAGCAGACCAGTATAATAAAGAATTCAAAGATCTAGTTCTAAGTGTGAATCTTGGAGCATTGAAGTTATTGAATTGGTAAGTGTAGAACCAATTGGAAGCAAAGAATAATGGGAATAAATATAAAATGGATGGTTTGCTCCAAATCAATCTGAAGATTCCAAAGATTTCTTCTTTCCAGTGCATATTCTTTTTAGCAATAACTTTGGTACCATCACTTTTATACACTTTGTTCATTGGTAATAAGGTGAATGATAAAACAACACCAAGTCCCATTAAAATCATAAAGGCAATAAAAGTTCCATCGTTAGCGGATGAAGTTTGGTTATTAAGATTGTTAGCTAATGGAACAATAGAACCAATAACCGCACCAAGATTGAAAATGACCCAAAAGATTGTAATGGCTCTACCCTTTTTAGCTTCTGTTGGATAAGAAATCATAATCGTGGATTCAGCGGCCCAAAGAGCACCAGCACAGATACCTAAGTAAGCACCAGCAAAAACAGGGAATCCCTTATTACCGTTATGGTTGAAGGACAACATACTTGAGGCGTATAAAATATACCCAGTACCACCAAAAGCTAAACAAATTCTAGGACCAAAAATATTAACGATAGTACCCCCAAAGAAACCAAATACAGCAAAGGTCAGGTTTAAAGCCGTATTAGCATGTTCAACAACTTTTGGATCAGAAATGGCAGCACCAATACCATTTAAGGCATTATACATACCAGGAAGCATAAACACAACAAACCCTAACATGGCAACTTGGACCATGGAGTTGGAATATTGGGGTAAGAAAGACACCAACTTCTTATCGTACCATTTACCAGAACTGGCGATTTCAGCAGTGGTATGCCTTTGTAAAGTTAAATGAGTTTCATGGTTTGTAGGATCAGACTCAGTCTGACTCGTATGGACTTCAACGTTACCGTTAGATTTTTCTTCTACAGACATGATTAGATAATATGATTAAATTGAGATACGGTGGAGCCGAATAATTTTTCAACCAATTTGTAATAAATAACTATTTCTCTGAATAGAAAGTATATAATACTTTAATGAAGTTGTCTGTATGTAAAGAAAATTATAACCTCAAACTGGAAGGTCTGACGGACCTTATATATTAATTTTTCACCGATTTATCTTATCAGCCATTAAATTCTTTATCATCGATTTTTTATGGAGAAACAAACCACTCGAAGGTTACACAAGGCTAAAATCCTGTACACAGTTGGTGTAATTGGGTTACATTCATATATTATGTTCCATTTCACTTAACCATCCCACTTGATAGGTTCCGGTTTAGAATGAGAGATACTTAGGACAGGCTGGATACTGAGGTCTGTAGAGATTAGATCTTATCTATATTGTAACATGAACAAAGTTGAAAATTTTCCTCAACATAATTTTTCAAGCGAGATTTCTTAATATGACAGTTTTTATTTCTTGAAGACTAGAAATACTTTTGTCACCTAACTATCGTGAAATGCAACTTGAAATACAAGGTATTAAGACAAGTCGAAAAGCAGAAGCTCAAACCATTTCCCCACTCAGAGTTTATAAGGTTTTCTCAGATCGTCGAACCAATCGAGCTACCCAAAAAAGGAACTTTTGACAAAAATGCCTTTCACGGTTAGCCTAATCAGAAATACAACCAAAACGTATTTGTAGCGATGTTACATTATTGGTAGATTTTCGATTTTTTACGAGCGGAGGCTCAAAGGCACCACCAGTAATGAGCAGGAGTTGTCATCCAAGAGGAATAGACTGGGGAAACTGTAAGTTGAAAGTTTATTTGTTCTATTCTAAGTTTTCTAAATCTAGCTGATTTTACGCCACGAAATTTACCGAGGCGCGGGAGCGCTTTAACAATATCTTCTAACGTTCTCTCTACAAAGGTTATACTTAATCTCTCTTCCGATTTATCTTTTAAGCTCATCAAACTCATCCCCGGTGGAAACTATTTCTCCAATCAAATCATCTATAACTTTATCAGTCAATATTGGAGAGTTAAACACAACTCTGAAAAATTCCCCTTTGTTGTCTTGCGTTGGATTTGGTGAAAAGTCTACCAAATACTTTCCTTTTTTGTGCAATTCTCTTGAGATAAATCTGGTAATATCTGTATAATCTTTATTTCCATAAGTAGAAGGTTTGTAGTAAAAACAAACTTGTAAACATTTTGGGTCTTGGATAATCAACTCAAAGTTTCTGTTGCTAGAAATCTTTTGGGTGAAGTATTCTACTATTTTGAACGCATGGTCAACTCTTTCTTCGAATCCATGGGTTCCGTAGTACAACCAAGCAAGATAAAACTTGAAAGAATCGGCACGTCTACCACAACCCATGGTTCCATCAGCCAAGTCAAAGTTTTCTGCTCCTTCGTCTTCCCTTCCATGGAAGAGATAAGGTGCTGACAATGACATTGATTTCTGGAAGTTGCTCACATGGGGTAATAATAAGAACGAGCAAGTAGTAGGAACACCCAACATTTTATGAGGATTCACTGTGAATGAATCACTAAGCTTGCAACCTTTTAACTTGGCCTTGTGAACCTTTGAAAATACAACATTACCTCCCCAAGAACCATCAATGTGAAACCAGATATCATATTTTTTAGCAATGGTGCTAATTTCTTCAAAATTATCGTAAGATCCAAAGACAGTCGTTCCTGCTGTTGCATTGATGTATAATGGAGTATAACCTTTTTTGATAGAATCTTCAATAACCTCGGGTAAGTCTTCATACTTCATGGTTCCATCTTCATTGACATCGACTTTAAAAACACTTGAAGAACCAAAACCTAACAACTGAGCTGCTTTTTCCACTGAGTAATGGCAATGTTTTGATGTGTATACAGCAAATTTGTAACTACCATTCCCGTTATCCTTTGTGTCTGGATATTTTAAGGATCTGGCTATTTGCAAAGATGTGATATTTGACCATGATCCTCCACTGAAAGTTAATCCCCCACAAGTTTCTTGATCGTCTTCGTAAAACAATTGGGCGTATAATTTACCAATAAAATTCTCTAACACAGAAAGCACAGGAGAAACAGTGAAGACATGAGAATTAGTGTTCAATACTGATAATATTATATCCGAAACAACACCAATTGGATTATTTGAAGCGTATAATTTATCCATGAAACCTGGGTTCCAAGTATTGACAGAATAATTCAACACTTTATCCAAAATGTCATTCAAAGCATCTTCGTCACCTTTGATCCCATTTTCAATCTTCGCATGGTAAAATTGGTCTTTCAAAAAACCTGGGGAATGATATTTTCCTAATGATCCAGTTTCATATTTTTCACTATTAGGATCGGATTTTTCAATGTATTCGAGAATTTTAGGCTTGACTAAGTTTAAGAGATCATCAAGTTCTTTAACTCTATTCACTTCCAAATCACTCTTAATTGCCATTATATAGTAGTTGGTTTTTTTTCAATTTTCGCAAAAAAGATGAGTTAGGAAAGAATCCGAATTGCAGGTGATATTGCAAGCTGTGGTTGTAGTGAAATAAAATTAAATAAATAAAATTAACGAAATAGATTAGATCACTAAAACAAAGTTAATGTAACAAATTTGAAAAATGAAAATAAATTACAAGCGTTGAACACTGAAACTACTGATCTTTCAATGCATTATCATATATATTAACCTATTTACATGAGGTACCTTTTTTAAACCTGCTTATTCTGTTCCTCTAATTGTCTTTGTCTTGATAAATTCCTATTCAAAGTCTCCAACTTTCTCATCTCTTCTTGAGGGTCAAAGTTCCCACTTGATAAGTTGTCATAAATTTCGTCATATTTACCTGTGGATAATGGGGCATTACCTCTCATTCTTTTAGACATGTCAAACTGACCATTTTTACAGTCCATATAGGCCATAAAGTTGGCAACACATAGCTCAGGCAAATCCTTTTTCAAATGTGGCTTGGTTAAACAATCCTTTGGCGTATTTCTCTCGATTAATACACAGGGTGATCTTTGCAAGCACACAGCTAATGCCTTCTTTTGATCTTTGCAACTATAAAAAGTTAGTTTGAATAAGCTAGAATAAAGTATCAAAATGATATCTTCATAAAGTAAACGTTAAACCTTGTACACGTTTGTGTCAAAGTACATACCTGGCCCCCATAGTGATTTTCCAAAGGCTTGATAATAAAAATCGCGAGACTTCTTCCTCATCTCATTTCAAGGTATCATGATAATAGAAGATGATTCTTTATATTTATATAATTTCACACTTCGAAGTCCCAGTCTGGTTTCCTTTTCAGTAGTAGGACAGTTCTCGGGAGAAAAGAAGAAACAAGAGCTAATTCTTGTCACATCCACCACATTGGAGCTTTGGAAACAAGACAGTGATACTGGTAGGCTAGAGAAGATATTCCAACAACATGCATTTGGTATTATCCAAAATATCGAGAAATTAAGACCTTTGGGTAGTTTGAAGGATTTGTTGGTGATAACTTCAGACTCAGGAAAGATAACTATTGCTGAATTGAATCTTACTTTGAATAAATTCATACCCATAGTTCAAGAACCTCATTCTAAGAACGGATTAAGAAGAATTACTCCTGGTGAGTATTTAAGTGTTGATCCCCAGAACAGAGCCATTATGATATCAGCAATTGAGAGGAACAAATTGGTATACAAAGTACAATCTCATGAAGATGGAATTGTTTTATCATCTCCCTTGGAAGCCAGTACTAAACTGCTATACACCCTATACACCTGTGCATTGGATAATGGATTTGAAAACCCTATTTTTGGTGCCCTTGAGATGGAGGAAAAATCATCAGAAATACTCTTGAACTATTATGAATTGGACCAAGGTTTAAACCATGTGATCAAAAGAAAAGCAGCTCCTGTGGACAAATCTGCCACCTTACTTATTCCCTTACCTGGGAGTATTGGGGGAGTACTAATATGTTGTGAGGGATTCATAATATTTGATAAACCTGGTGAAGACAAGAGATTATATTTACTTATACCGAAGAGAAATGACAAGACACCTTCAAAAATTGTCAACTACGTTGTCCATAAATTGAAAAAGACGGACTTTTTTATTTTAATTCAAAATCAATTTGGTGATTTGTTCAAATTAACGTTTGATTTTAACGAAGACCAAGAAGTGGTGGAAAACATAACTGTAAAGTATTTTGATACTATACCTGTCACCAAAACCTTGAATGTTTTCAAATCAGGGTTTCTTTATGCTAACATTCTCAATGATAGTAAAGTTCTCTATCAATTTGAAAGTTTGGCAGTGGATGAAGATGACACAACTTTCCATTCCAAGAATTTCGACCAAAATTCTGTACTAACGTCACCAGCGACTTTCAAGCTTAAAGATTTGGATAATTTGGCAGCCATACACACAATCGAGACTTTGGATGCCATAATCAGTAGTCAGATTGTGGAATCTAATATTCCAAATGTTCCCGATCCGGTTACAAATTTGGTTACATTATCATCGAAGGGCTATTTAAAGACTTTGGTTCATGGAATCCCAACTTCAACTTTAGTGTCTTCTCCATTACCAATAACACCTATTGCTGTTAACACATGTAAATTATTTCGAGACTCCACCAATGATGACTATTTAGTAATATCTTCCACCTCCCAGACATTAATATTATCCATTGGTGAAGTTGTAGAAGAAGTAGAAGACTCCAAATTTGTCTCCGGCGAACCTACAATTCAAGTTCAACAGGTTGGTCTGAGTTCTGTAGTTCAAATTTATGCCAATGGGATCAGACATGTTAGACACGATAAAAATGGTGATGAAGTTACCAAGAAAACCACAGACTGGTACCCACCCGCAGGAATCACAATTGTGAAAGCTAGTAGTAACAACCAACAAGTAATTATTGCTTTATCCAACAACGAAGTTACATACTTTGAAGTAGATGAGGCAGATGACCAGTTAATTGAATATCAAGATAAGTTCGAGGTTTCAGCTTCTGTAACTGCTATTACCATTGCATCATCATTCTTAAAGAAATCACAAAAGAAATCAAATTTTGCAATCGTTGGATGTGCAGATGAAACTATTCAAGTAGTATCCCTACAAAACCACAACTGTTTAGAGGTCTTAACTTTACAAGCGTTATCCTCAAACAGTTCATCTTTGGTAATGTTACCTAATGGTAACTCTACCCTTGTACATATTGGGATGATGAATGGTTTATGTGTTAGAACTACAATTGATGAAATCTCTGGTAAGTTATCCAACACCAGAATAAAATATCTTGGTTCAAGACCAGTATATTTAACGTCCATTGGATTACCACAGTTAAACCAAAGGGCTGTTTTGGCAATATCTTCAAGACCTTGGATAGGATACCAATATGAGGGAACTTTCAAATTGACTCCGTTGAATGACATTAACATCTCCAACGGTACTTCATTTTACTCAGAAGATATTGGAGGTGAAGGGATTGTTGCCTGTAGTGGTAGCGATTTGATCATCTTTACCGTTGGTAATAATGAAGAGGACGAACATTTTAATATTAATAATGAGTTCTCAATCAAGTCTTTAAAGTTGAAGTATTCTCCTAAACTGATGATTTTAAACACTATGAAAGACAACACTATAGTTTATGTTATTCAAAATGATAAGACAGACAATGGTTGGAATTCATGTGTCCAAAGCATAAATTTTGCTGAACATGAAGTAATACAAGCTCTTAACTTGGATGAAAATGAATATGCTGTTTCAATGTGCCAGGTGAAATTTAATTCTTCTCTGGATCAGTATCTTATTGTGGGTGCTATCAAAAATTTGAGTTTTGTACCAAATAGTCACGATGGGAATTCCTTATATTGTTACAAAATCAAAGGAAAATTACTTCTGTTTATCCATAAGACCAGCATAGATAAACAACCTACTGCTATGGTTGCATTCCAAAACAAATTGTTGATAGGAATGGATAATTATGTTAGATTATACGACATTGGTCAAAAACAATTATTAAGAAAGTTATCGTCAAAAATAGACCACTTGACGAGAATCACCAAGATTAGTTTCCAAGGTAAAAATAGAGTTGTTCTTTGTGATGCTCATAATTCCACTGTGTTTGCCAGATATGATGACGAGACAAGTTCCTTTATTCCATTCTCTGATGATACTATGAACCGACAAATTACTGCTATAGCTTCAGTTGATTATGATACAGTGGTTGGCGGAGACAAGTTTGGAAATGTATTTGTCAACCGTTTGAACGATACAGTATCAACACAATCAGATACCGATTGGAATTTGATGAAGCATAACGATCCATATTTGAATGCTTCCAGCACTAGGTCAAGAACATTGTGTGAATTTTTCCTCCAAGACATACCAATGTCATTTGTGAAGGGTTCCTTAGTAATGGGTAGTAAAGAAAGTATCATTTACACTGGATTGGCTGGTACGGTAGGCTTGCTTACCCCATTAGCAACATCAAAAGAAATTGAATTTTTCATAACACTAGAACTGGAACTTCGAAAGTATTTTGATTATAATTTTGATGATTTTGACAAGGAATCTAAGGGGTACAATTTATTGGGTAAAGACCATATGAAATTCCGGAGTTATTATAATCCGGTTCGAAACGTAATCGATGGAGACTTGGTAGAAAGGTTCTTTGAAGTTAATACATCAGGAAGAATCAAAATTGCTAATAAGTTGAACAGAACCACAAGAGAAATTGAAAACAAAATCAATGAAATCAGAGAACGATCAGCATTTTAAAATTATATAATGAACTAATATCAAAATTATATAGATATCAAGGTATGGTACAGTTTCCGCGATTCTCTTCTCCCACTTTTTGTCAGTGGATACTTAATGGATCTTAATACAAGTGATAGAAATAAAAAAAATTAACAAATAAAACACAGTTGGTTTAGGCAGATTCAGTGGACTCTTTCTTTGCATGCTTAATGTCACTTTCTGGCCGTAAGGGGGACAAATTCTTGCCGTCATCAGGGTTACCAAGAAACTTTCTGTTTAAAGTCGGACTGGCTTGACCATTCAGTTCATCACTATTCTTCCGCAATGGTGTTTGCCCATTAGGGGTACTGAATTGCACAAAATTCCAAAATGCTGGTGACGATTGATTAGTGTTCAAGCCAGTTGGAATTCCTAACTTGTTGCCACTTTCGGGGATCGATTTGGAACCTCTTTCGGGAGTGAAAGCTTCTAAAGCTGACACTTTCTTCGGACTAGTAAAACCCAAGGCTAAGTCAGAAGTTGAATTGGTTTGAATGCTACCGGAATTTTGATTCATGGAATTTGATTCACTTGTGCTTTGGTTATTATAGGAGGCATTTTCATTAATTGGTTGATTGTAAGAATTCAGACGGGAATGGTTGGCTGGAGCTGAAGTGCCCATCATGAGAGAAGAAGAAGGTGGAGGAGGAGGTAAATTGAACAAATTATTACTTCCACCAACCTTGGGCAATTTAGGTGTATTCGAATTAGTCATGTCGTTTAACTGTTTCATTGGGGAGTTGATATTGGGATTTTCATGTAAATTATGACCCTGATTATTTGACATTGGCATATTATACATTAATTGGGGTGCTTGTTGATAATTAGATCTGGTTTGCATATACGATCCATTATTATTATTGGAATTGTTTTGTGGTGAATAATATTGCATACCTCCATTATTCTGAGCAGGATTAAAATGAACTGGTTGACCCATTTTACCTAAGGAATTATTTCTCAGGTGACCAACTGGAATGCTATGTCCATTTTGTTCTTTCAAATAATATCTTCCTGATTCTGGCAAAGACAGATGAGTAGCTAAATGTAATTGTAATTGTCTAGAAACTGAAGAACCTCTTCTAGCTTTAGAAATTGATCCCGATTGAACCTTATTTAAAAATTCATCTTTATAAGATTCACTAATTTGCCATTTCATACCTTTACCCGGTTCATTTGGCCTTCTGGGAACTTTTTCAAAAGCTTTGTTCAAAGATAAATTATGCCTTATAGAATTTTGCCAACCGGTTTTTGAATACTTATAATATGCATAATGGTCAGCAATCCAATCATAAATTTCTGATAGAGATAATACTCCATCAGGATTAGAAAGGATAGCTTGGGTAATCATGGTAGCATAAGAATAAGGAGGTTTAATGTCTTTGGCTTCTTCCTTAGACAAATCTTGATCCAAATTACTTTGCAAAGAACTAGCAGAAACTTGCGATGGGGAATGGTTCAAATGGGATTTTTCAAACATTTGAAATGTCTTGTTAGTATGAGGCACCAAAGTATGTTGCTGGGGAAAATAACTATATGGGGCAGCCTTTCTTGATTTATGTAAGTTAACTTTATAACGTGATAAACAAAGTTCCATCATTCTCTTATCAAGTTTAGGTGGTGAGTCGGGTAAAATAAACATCATCTGGGTACCACCAATGTCTAATATGGCCCCCGAATGTAATGGAGTTGGAGGCATATCAATATTAACTTTATGACCATCAACTTTGGCACCGTTTCTCCCTAAAATTTTTAATTCCCAACATCTCAAGTCTAAATTATAGGTTATGGTGGCATGTTGTCTAGATACCACTTTTGCAGGGCCCAAATCAATATCAACTGCATTTTGATTATTTTGGGTTGGATTATTGTCGGTATTTCTACCAATAGAAATAGCTAAAGATTTCACGTAAAAAGTCCATGATTGACCTGAAATTTTAGCGTAGGCTTGAACTTCAGTCGCTATATTTTTTTCATTGGAATAATTCATAGCAACATTAGTTTTCTCCTCTGGACATTGTAAAGCTGATATCACAGCGTTAACCAAGTCAGCAGGATCATCAAAACTTGGCAAGTCTGAGTCACTTCCATCGTGAATGGAACGTTTGCTCCCAGGTGTTGAAGCGCCAGACATATTTATGAATGGATGGAATGAATAGCAATAAGATTTCTGTTATAAAATGGAAGCTATGGGTAATATTATGAAGTTTTATGACTATGATTTCTTCAAGAGATTATAATTCATTAACCCTAAACCCTGAAAAAAGTCCCAAATAAATGAAAAAGGGCGAATTGGCGTTTTTTTAGTAATAACAAGGACCGATCCTTTTGACTCAGTAAAGGTGTGTGTATGTCCTATCAAGTCCTATAAATTATCCAGTAACTTACTTTTGATCTATTATGGTTATTGGCTTAGATCAGTGATGAGTCTGGCTTTAAAATTCACGTATTATTTACGTTTTATTCGACGTCTCGCTATTTGTTTACAAAATAAACCTATGTACAGTACACTACTAATTCATCTCTTCGCACTACCAAAGAACGACCTGGGGTGCGAAACCAGGGCCTATAGGCTAGGGTACGACATTTGAGCTTTCATAGTTAACAGGAATTATAAAAGAAGTTTGGGTGATGTCGAACCCTCTAGCATCGAATCTTTCTTTGGTTACTATATCTACCTCCAAGTCTTCTTCTTCCAATCTTCTTTTATTCAAAAGATCTTCATCCAAAATATCAAATTCATCTTCTTTTTCTTCATATTCAATATTCTCTTCAATTTCTACAAAATCTGGAGCCAAAGCACTCCACTTTTGAGGAAACTGAACTGACCATAAATAAATGACTCCATATTCAATTCCATTGGATCCAATCATGCATCGATTGTAATTCCATTTAACATCTATTAATTCCTCGCTACTACCTTCCAAAATCTTAATTAAAGTTCCCATGGAAGTTTCCCACATATATAAATCTTGAGATGATTGAGTTCCAAACGTAGATGCAACCAAAAATTCCCCATTATGATTGAAACTTACGGAATTCCATTGTAATCGATTAACTACGTCCTGATATTTATGTTCGATCTCAAACTCCCATTCTTTTGGATCTTTCACGTTGATTAAATCGGGTAAATTTATTTGTCTGATAATTCTATCACTGGAATTCACAGCCAATTTCCTACCATTCGGTGATATTATCAAATTCTTTATGTTTGAATTGGTAAGTTTAATGGAATGAATCGTCTTTAAAGTTTCTGTCGATATTATATTAACCCATCCTTTATTCGTACCCGTGAAAATGTATTTCCCATTATCTGATGCAAAAATACTTACCAATGTCAAATTTTTGTCTTGTTTTTTGGATGATTTGTCTTCGTCTGTCTCTATCAATGGATTAGAATCTAATTGTGTAATGGTAATATTATTTCTTTCAGTGAGGTCAACAAATATAGGTTGGTCTTCGTACAAAGAAGCCACAAACTGAAATGGATTGTGAGGATTTATATTAGCCTGCCATATGGGTCCATCACATACTACAGAACGGATCATGGGGGAATTATCATACACATCTTCATTATCATTCTCGTTGTCGCTGTCATTATCACTAATATTGTTATTCACTTTGGCTAGATCCCAAAACTTAATGGTCCATTCTTGAGACGTGCTCAAAATATATCTACCACAGGCAGACCAACTTAAAGATGTGATGGGTCTTGAATGACTATCTTTCACCAAATGAGCAATTATTCCTCCATTACTGGTCAAGTCGTAGATTACTATAGTTCCATCACTGAGACCGCTTGCCAAATAATCACCTTTATGACTAAACTGGAAAGTCACACAGTGTCCATACTGTAACGTATGGGTTAATGTCTCGGGATATTCCTTTGCCACAGCGAACGGATCTAGTAATGACAAGTTCATCGGTTTAAGGTTATCAGACAAATTTCCAGACTTATGCGCGACAGGTTTTAGGAATTGTTTGTGGATAAAAATAGCTTGGTGTTTCAATAAAACTTTAATCTATGATTGAAGGCAATTTGTAAGAAAGAAGCTACCAAGTTCCATCATAGCAGTTTAGTTGTTATGATTACGATAGCCAAGTTTGTTACGTTTTTTATTTTGATAACATCCGCAATTGCAGATTCAAACCTCATTCATTTCTATTCTGAAGCCAACACCAGAAGATGTTTTTACAAAGACTTAAGTCCTGGGACTGTTTTATTTGGCAAGTATAAGTTAGAGATTCAAGATAGTGAAACCCAGGAATACAACGCTCCTATAGATAAGAAAAATACCGGAATATTGATAGACGTGGAAGAAGTGTTTGATAATAACCACCGTGTAGTTCATCAAAAAGGCAGCCTGTCAGGTCAATTTTCATTTGGGGCGTTGGATTTTGGAGAGCATAGAATTTGTTTAACTCCTCGTTCGTTTTTCAAAAAATGGCATGATGGAGGTAGTAACGATCCAAATATAATTAGAGAGCTGAAGTTTAAACAAGCTAGAATTCTGATTGAGTTTTTCATAGGGGACGATAATTTTCTGGAGTCTGGCCACAAAAGTAACGTCAAATTGTTTACAGAAAGAATTAAAAACTTAAATAATAAATTGGCCGATATCAAACGAGAGCAACAGTTCATTAGAGAAAAGGAAGAAACCTTCCGAGATTTATCAGAATCAACTAACGAAAGAGTAGTAAAATGGCTGATTATTCAGTTATCTGCATTATTTGCTGTAGGCATATACCAATTGTTTACATTGCAACGGTTTTTCATTAAGGAAAAGATTGAGTAAGCATCATATAGAATATATACTCTATAATTTATCTCCATATTTCTCCATTTTTCAGTTCGCGATAACTACATGGAATCACCCAGGCACATTGATTCGTCAGTGTCTTCAATAAGTGACAAGTCATTGACGTCTCCCCTACGAAAACTCAAGTTTGATGATAGATCCCAAACCAGAATAAGTTTGTCCCGAAGAAGTCATCATAAAAGAGACAGTCCTATACCTTTTGATCTCAAGAATGAAGATACCCAAGGTATCATCCAGTGGAATGAAACCCAAAATGTTACGAATATTATCAATTCTGCTGATTTTATAGTAAAGTATGGATCAGTAAGTTTCATAGAACCATCTTCGGTGTACATTGCCTTGTGTACAAATAAAGGATTCATAGCTATATTTAATTATAACCAAGGAATTGAGTTTATATTAACTCCTTACAGTGAAGAAACCGACAAGGTAACTCCCCAATTATTTGAAAGAACAGAATCAGGGTATATAAGAGATATCACGGTAACATCAATTTCTTTTTCCCAAGATTTATCTTCTTTGAGTGCTGGATTCATGAATGGCGCAGTAGTAATTTGGGATCTTAATTCCAAACCTACAAAAGAAGATGTCGGACTTCTAGCTCCATACCATATAATACACCCCATTAACTTACAGGAAAGATTTGGTAAGAATAAGGAGGGGCATTTATATAATGTTAACATCACCGCTGTTAATTTTGTTGGTGACAGTAATAATCAATTAGTATCTTCTGACATGTCAGGGTTAATATTTTACCATTATGGGGTTAAAAAGCTTTTGACTAAGAATTTTATAACGCAAAAACTTTTAGGTAAGAATGACTCGAATGCTCCAATTTCCAGCTTCAAGAATGTATTATACGATACGGCTATCTTGCCCTTTGGTACATCACCTCAAATAACTGACCAAATGGGTATAATGGGAGTAATAACCGGCTCACAAGTGATTGTAATATCCGTACTATCGCTCAATAATCCTTCCAACTTGTATATTAAAACCCACTTCAAGTACCCAAAGCCAAAATCGGTAACCTTGACTGATAAGTCTGTTGCGTGTATATCATGGTTTCCATGTATGGAAAACGGCTCAAAGACTAAACCTGCAGTAGACAATACCAAACTTGCGTTTTCTTGGAACAATGTGGTTACTGTTATAGAGATTAATAATAAATCTCTTCCTTCAAATTTGGTGTCTGTTATAAATGATTTGAAGGACAAGAATAAGGGATTGCCAACCTTACCTTTTACAAATCCGTGCAGAAGTGGATTACCCAAAGACTCAAATGTAATTTCTTTAAGATGGCTATCTACAAAGTCTTTGTGTTCTATAAGCGAAAGGGAGGGCCATAGAGTGTTAACTGTATTTTACTACCAAAAAGATTCTTTGAGAATCATAGGTGAAGAAACCATCGATCAGTTCAAATTTACTGGCTTGAAGTTACATCAGAATTTAAATAGAGACTTTACCATAACGTCATTCAAGAACTCGTTTACTGTTTTAAAAACAAGGATAATGAGTTTGTCAACCCCCAATTCAAACACCCGACAAGTATTCATAGGAAAGCTTGTGACATGGACCGACAAATTAGCCGCAATGTTGAAGAATAGTTTATTTTCTGAAGCATTAACAACTGCTTATTATTTCTATACTTCCAATGACACTGGCCATTTGGTGTTGTTTTCGTTGCCCGAAGAGAGAAAGAACCGATTAAAAGTGGTTCAGCCGTATTTGATCAATATTATGAAAGAATCTATTCCCAGTTTGGATTCTGTGGGGGAAAAAACCTGTGAAAGATATTTTGAAATTATCAGTCTTTTGATTAAGGATACTGGTGAAGATTTTAATGAATTAATAGAACTATTATTTGAAACGACAACCGATTCCACCATATTTTTTGCAGCCATTGAACCTTATCTTCTTTCCACTACTATTACAAAACTCAACCCCACAATTTTACGAGATTTGGTGAAATACTATGCTGATAATGGCAAGGGCCAGTTATTAACGGAGATACTATGTACCATAGATATTTCCACTTTGGACATTGACTTGACACTTCAACTTTGTAAGAAACATGGATTGAATGAATGTTCCATTTTCATATGGAATTATTTATTAAATGACTATTCCACCCCTTTGAAAGGGTTTTTGAAGAATATTAGCGAGGAACCTAGTGAAGTAAGCGATGCCGTGTATGGATATCTTTCGTACATTCTTACCGGTCGTCAATATCCAATAGATAAGTATATTGAGTTTGAGAAAGAAGCGACTGCCAAAACCGAAATTATTGACATTTTGTTTTGTGTTTCCCTCAGGTCAGACATCGAAGTATCATCATCTGATCAGTCATTTTTCCCGTACTTGACCTTGCTTTTACAATATAATTCTTTTGAGATGTTATCCACTTTAAACGAATTTTTTGAAGATTCCACACTTAACGATGATAATGATATCACCATAACTAGACAATACATCATAGATGCTTTGTTAGATATATTTGCATCGTCTCATTTCACTAACACTGACAAATGCAATTTATCTATTTTCATCGCCAGAAATTATCCCAAGTACTCACAGTTCTTAAGGCTTAGTGACTCAATTCTTGAGCAAATAATTGATAATCTAATTAACTTCAATAACAAGAACATCAAAGTTGATTGTGAATTGGCATTACAGAGTTTGTTGTCAGTGTTTGAACCTTTCGATGAGAACAAATTGATAGAGAAACTAAATTTTGCCAAGTTCTATAATGTGTTGATAAATATTTATAAGAGTGAAGGGAAGTATTACAAATTTTTACAGTTATGGATTGAAAAATATAACCATAATTTACTTGAGGATTATGGATATGATAAATTTAGTGTCATCTTTGAACAATGTTTTGTTAATACAAAATTGGGGTCTGAAAGAGTAAACCTAATAAACTTGATTAGAGAGAACTTCACCACACTTATTGAGATTGATTTAGACAATTTTATTACCACAATCAACAATCATGAACCGTCTTTAAATTTTGAGATATTACAGATTAAAGATAACACCACCATCAAAAGATATTTGAAGAGTTTTTTTCAAACTCTGTATGATGGGAACAAATCTAAATTTATATTGAAATATGTTGAAGTGTTATGTCAGGATTCAGATCCAAAATTCATCCACGATTTCCTCCAACACAACTATAAGTCATTATCTGAAAAAGACAGTCAAAAAGTAGAACAGACCCTTCGAGATCATAATCAGATCACTAGTTTGATTATTCTCTTGGTAGATAAGAAACAGTATATTGAAAGTTTGGATTTATTATTACAAAACTTAAACCCTGATGACTTTGATGATACTTTCGAACTTTATGTGAAGATTCTAGAATTACCAGATTTGCAATTAAAGCAAACTGAAAATGAACTTGACCTTAACCTAAATGAACAATATTGGCTTAAGTTAATCAAACACTTAACAGCCCTTTCTGCAAAAGCCCCCGACTCTCAGATTAACGAAAAAATATATTATAGTTTTAGAAAAATCAGTGATATTAAGCTTAATCCTAACGATAAGAATGAAACTTCATTTCTTAAGATATTCAATAGTTTTTTGAACGAATCTAACAATACAACATTATTAAATATTCGACAGATACTAACAGAGGTCATAATATCTTATAGTTATGAGAGTGAAATCTTGAAGATTGGAACAAAAATATTGGACGCAAATATTTATAAGAAAATGAAAATTATCAAGCTTGACAATATAAGAGGCTGGTCTATCAATTGTAAAACTTGTACTTCCTGTGGTAAAAAGTTATACGGACCCAACATCTCATTGGATAATTACTTAGCTTGGGAGCAACAGCAAATGAATCAGTTAAATCTATTCACCATAGACCCCAAGTCGTTTGACCCATTAAGGTTAATCTTTTTCAAGTGCGGGCATGCGTATCATCACAGCTGCCTACATAATTTGAATAGCCATCAATGTGTGATTTGTACTCAATAGACAGTAAATAGCATATAGTGTAATAGAAGCATAAGCCGTTACCCCAGATCTCTCTCGCAATATTTTGCTTAGCTAGCATAAGCCAAGTCCCCTGAAATTCAATTGTAATGAGTGGTAATTCGCATGTCCAGATCGGGTAAATTGTAAATAGTGAAAAATTCGCAGCTAAATATAGTTTAAAGTCGAATTGAGACATAGGCGGTGTAAGTCGAAAGCAAAAAAACTTTTTTAAACTATCGTGGGATACTAACAGTAACCATGAGTGACTACAGTGATGATGATTTATTCGACAACAACACCAGAACCCCATCTTATGATCAACTTCCCACTCAAAGACATAGCAGAGTTCCTCTGAATCAAAGTGCATATGGCTTTAACCCATCTGGAACTAGACAGTTTTCAGGGGTAGGCATGCACTCAAGGGTACCATCTGGGATGAACTTACCGTCTGGTATGAATACCCCGGTGGGAATGAACACCCCCATGGCTATGAACAGTCCTCTTGTGAGTATGAATAGTCCAATGAGTGTTGGAACGCCTCAGATGGCGCCTTCGATGACATCGGGTGGGAGACCCATGTCTATGCCAATGATGGGTAACATGGCACCTATGGATATGAATGAAATGATGAACATGAACGGGATGAATGGAATGAACGGTATGAATATGAATGGGATGAGTGGTGCCTATGGCATGAATTTGAACCCATTTGCTCTTCCTCAGATGCCTCCAGATTTATACTACAAAATGCACCAAAAGCAACCTAGTTCCAGTTATACCCATAGTACCATGGTAGATGATGGGACTGGTAAAACAAGAAAGAACAAATCTGTTGCTTTCCAGGAAACACAACCAGAATATCCCACTAATGTATATAACGGTGGAAATTTTGAAAAATATGATATGGATATGAATACTCATATCGACGAATTTGAACTTGATTATGATGAAGATATGAATAACATGATGCCCAACAGACACTTAATGTTTAATGGAGATGATTATATGATCAACCCATTGGAAGATGTTACCCAAAATGATATGGATCCTTTTGGAGATGACGAATCTCTTTTTTCAGAAGCATCCGAAGAACTCAGAAGAAATGGTACTCTTAGAAGAGGTCATACCATACGCTTTAGTCCTAATGATGATGAAGATGACGAAGAAGATGAAATTGATGATTACAAACCTAAATTAAACTATACCAAAACCATCAAAAGAGCTAGGTTACTTAATGGTAACTATGTAATAGACTGTCCAGTCCCTAGAGCATTATTAGATACTTATGGTAAGAAAGTCACCGATAGTGGAAGAGAAATGTCTTTCTTAAGATATAGTGCCTGTACTTGTGGACCTTCCAATTTTGTTAAATTCAAGTACAACTTAAGACAAGCCATGTACTCGCCCGTCAGAGAAACCGAAATCATGTGTGTTATTACAATGTATAATGAAGATGAAATATTATTGGCCAGAACGTTAAAGGGGGTATTTGATAACATAAAAAATTTGACAGCCAGAAACCATCCAGTTTGGGGTGAAGAAAGTTGGAAGAAAATTGTCATAGTGATAGTTACCGATGGTAGAGTTGCCTTGAATCAAAGATCAGAAAAGTTATTAAAAGCTTTAGGGGTGTTCCAAGAAACGTATGCTAAGTCCAAAATTAATGAAGAATCCGTCAAATCACATGTTTTTGAATATACTTCAACAGTTGGAATTGAAGCTATTAACGATAAAGTCCATTTAACCATTAACGATAGCCCTGTTCAATTTATTTACTGTTTGAAAGAAAAGAATACCAAGAAAATCAACAGTCATAGATGGTGCTTACAAGCATTTGCACCTATTTTGAATCCAAAAGTGGTGATGTTATTGGATTGTGGTACCAAACCATCAAAAGACGCATTCTATCATTTATGGAGAACGTTTAATGACCCAAACGTGGCAGGAGCATGTGGAGAAATGAAAACTTCTTTGGGTCCTAACCGAGGATTATTAATAAATCCTTTGGTGGCAGCTCAAAACTTCGAATATAAGATTTCCAATGTTCTTGATAAACCTATGGAATCTGTATTTGGGTTTATTTCCGTGTTACCAGGGGCATTTTCAGCATATAGGTATGAAGCATTATTGAATGATAATGGAAAAGGACCTTTGGAAAAGTATTTCAAGGGGGAATTTTTACATCAATCAACTCAAATTGATGATGAAGAAGATGACGAGAAAGAAATGAAAGAAAAAAATTTCAGAGAAGCAGGTCTTTTCACTAGCAATATGTATCTTGCTGAAGATAGAATTTTATGTTTTGAATTGGTATCCAAAAAAGGATTCAATTATGTGTTAAGATTTGTAAATGAAGCCAAAGCTGAAACAGATGTTCCTGAAACCATTGATGATTTTGTCTTACAAAGAAGAAGATGGTTGAATGGTTCATTGTTCGCAGCTTGTTATGCTATATTCCACTGGACTCAAATCTGGAAAAGTAAGCATTCTTTATTGAGGAAGTTTGTTTTACAAATTGAATTTTATTATCAATTGGTGGTTATTCTCGTTTCTTGGTTTTCTTTAGCCAGTTTCTATTTGGTGTTCACAATTTTGACATCAAATCTAGGGTCTCGAGAAATCAATTTAGAAGTGGGTAAATATTTGTCGATGGTAACTCTATGGTTATATGTGGGGTCAATTGTCTGTACTTTTGTTTTGGCATTTGGTAACACACCAAGAGGAACGAAGAAGTTTTATTTGGTAATTGCAATCATATTCGCCATATTAATGGTATATATGTTGTTTGCTGCAGTTTATTTAGCCATTAATACGGTGAATTCTATTTTGGAAGATACTGAGTTTACCCCCATAATGTTGGTGCAAAATCAAAAGTTTAGGGATTTGGTAATTTCCATGGCTTCTACTTATGTTTTATACTTCCTTGCTTCATTGATGTACGGAGAACCCTCATTTATGGTAACTTCATTTATTCAATATTTGTTATTATCACCAACTTATGTCAATGTGTTGAATATTTATTCATTCTGTAACATTCATGATATTTCATGGGGTACTAGATCAGAACCGATTGCTAAGGATCTTGGACAAGCTAAAACCACCAGTGATAAAAACGATGTTTTGATGGTGGTCAACGGTAATGAAGAGTCAGAAATTAACGATAACTATATGGACACGTTGGAAGAATTAAGAACAGTTCCAACCCATATTGAAAAAATCAATCTTAAAAAAGATAAGGATGACAGTTACTACGCTTTTATCAGAACCATTACAGTGTTAATTTGGTTATTCACCAATATCGTTTTGATCTGTATTGTATTGGAAATCGGAGGGGTAGAGAAAATTACGAGATCCAATGAATTCAATTACATTAGTCCAAATTCTGAAATTTTCTTATCAATTATTTTATGGGTTGTGGCAGGATTGGCAGTGTACAAATTCTTTGGAAGTTTACTCTTTTTGATCTTCAAAACATTCAGACCCTTAAAATGGAAACTTAGAAAAAATAAGGCTACTTAGAAGAAGGGTTATAAAAGAAAACTAAGTAATAATAAAAAGTAATTATAGTATAATTCCCCTCTAATATCGCAAGCAACTGTAAGCCTTACTCATAAGCCAAAGCATAATGATCTGTATTAGCCACAGGGGGAATTTACGATATTGTCTCTGTCCGGTACTTGGAAACAAAAGAAATGGTTTTCTGTTTTGGTTTATTTTTCAAAAAAGAAACCCTGTCGGTTATTGAGGATATCACGGCTGAAAATTTCAAACCGACCAAGCGTCTATCCGAGAACAAAGTCCGTACACAGGACGCCAACGGACCCGGTAATAAATGTCGGAGTTGAAATGAAAAACTTGCCGATAGTTAAAATAATAAAGCCATAGTAAAGATTGGTTAAGGCGTGATTGTCGAGAGCTGGTTATAATAACTGAATTCTAGTCTAGATGGCATGGTAAAATTTTTTTGGGTGAATTTTAGTCTCCGACATCCAAGAAAAGAAACTCCATGTTGAAATGGTTCTTACCCAGCATAAAAATAAAATCTCCATGGGGGTGGGGGGTAAAATAGCGGCACAAGACATAACCGGAAAAATTCATCGGAACAAACAATCTCAAAAACCGTTGAATCTATTGGTTGACGCCAGAAAAAAATCCCTCAACGCCATACATCAATCACCTTCTTAGAACGGTGAAAAACGAAATTGTCTCAGGCTGTCTAATTTTGGCTGGCTACTGTCGGCAAGAAAAAAAAAAAACCTGGTCTTCGCGGTAAAAAGCCTTAGATGTTTCTTTTATCGCTATCTCTCTCTTTTAATTCTTGGACGAAACGCCTTGTAGAGATGTTCTAGAGAATATCATACCATCTCTTGATACAATTAGCTTGTAGTAATCAATAGGTTTCCATCACTGTAAACAGAGTTACGATGAAAAATTTTAATGGTGGAAAAATCGCTACAATTAACGGTTAGGGACACTCAACCAGGTTCGGACCTGAAAAAAAATCTGTTTTCGGACAGATAGAGTTAATTTAAACGAGGAAAAGTCGGATAGCAAATATTGACGTAAGTGGAGGTTGCACCAAATGTCAATGAGGAGGAAAAAAAAAGCGAGAACGACATTTTTTAAAGTTTCTGGTTATCCACACTGAAGCAGTAAAAAATGAGCAGAAAAGAAATTTTTAGTGTTCAAATGAAAAAAAAGAAATACTCACAACGGTTCGACGACTCCGGGATAAGAAAAGTGGTCGAACAAGATGATAACCCTTATTTTGATTTAAGGGATGATATAAAAGGAATTTTTGGTACCAGGTAAAACGTCTACAACCATTGCATTATGAACACCTCATAAACCACAGCGGAATATCCGCTTAATGTTTGCATACTTACAAACAAAGACTCCCAATTGCATAATATTATTGTCTATTGAGCATCGCACTCCAAATAAAAACATCCAAATTCAGTATGTAAACATCTCAAAAAAGGATTCTGCCGCATTACGTAATCCCAAACTCTATTGATTCTTTACAGGTTAGCCCGTTTTTTTACAGAATAATAAAAAAAAATGTCGTTTTTTATGCTTGTGTAGCCCTTGGTTTTTGGTACTGTCAGTGCTCCAATAATAATGCAAGAGATTATCTATGAGGGAATTTAATTAACAATTTCCCATTTCAGCCGGTTTTATAACATACCAAAAAATTTTCAAAAATTGGGTTATTCGACAACTTAATTTTATATAAATATTGGAATATCCTAGTGAAATAAAATTTTTCTTTTACTTAGCTTATTCAATTTAATTAATCTTACTTTATTGTAATTATTGGAATCAGTACAATATAAAGGAAGCTATATTAAAATGAGTGCTACTGAACCTACCAATGAAAAGATTGACAAGGTTGTCTCTGACGATGAAGATGAAGACATCGATCAGTTAATTTTGGACTTACAATCCCAAAAAGCTCTTGAAGAAGAGGAAGAGGAAGAAGAAGACCAAGGTTCTTTCAAAGCCGTTCCTGATGAATTGTTACAAACCGACCCAACTATTGGTTTAACCTCTGATGAAGTTACCAAGAGAAGAAAGAAGTATGGTTTAAATCAAATGGCTGAAGAACAAGAAAACTTGTTTTTCAAATTCATTATGTTCTTTGTTGGTCCAATTCAATTCGTTATGGAAGCCGCTGCTATTTTAGCTGCTGGTTTAGAAGATTGGGTTGATTTCGGGGTTATTATTGCTTTATTATTGTTAAATGCCTTCGTTGGTTTCATTCAAGAATACCAAGCTGGTTCTATTGTTGACGAATTGAAGAAAACTTTGGCTAACACTGCTTTTGTTATCAGAGATGGTTCTTTAATCGAAGTTCAAGCTAACGAAATTGTTCCTGGTGATATTTTACAATTAGAAGATGGTACTGTTATCCCATCTGATGGTAGAATTGTTTCTGAAGACTGTTTATTACAAGTTGATCAATCTGCTATTACTGGTGAATCTTTAGCCGTTGACAAGAAACACGGTGATTCTACCTATTCTTCCTCCACTGTTAAGACTGGTGAAGCTTTCATGATTGTTACTGCTACTGGTGACTCTACTTTCGTTGGTAGAGCTGCTGCTTTAGTTAACAAGGCCGCTGCTGGAAGTGGTCATTTCACTGAAGTTTTAAACGGTATTGGTACTATTTTATTGGTTTTAGTTATTGTTACTTTATTAGTCGTTTGGGTTGCTTGTTTCTACAGATCTGTTAGAATCGTTCCAATCTTAAGACACACCTTAGCTATCACCATTGTTGGTGTCCCAGTTGGTTTACCAGCTGTTGTTACCACCACCATGGCTGTCGGTGCTGCTTACTTGGCTAAAAAACAAGCCATTGTTCAAAAATTATCTGCTATTGAATCTTTAGCTGGTGTTGAAATTTTATGTTCTGATAAAACCGGTACTTTAACCAAAAACAAATTGTCTTTACACGACCCTTACACTGTTGAAGGTGTTGAAGCTGATGATTTAATGTTGACTGCTTGTTTGGCTGCTTCTAGAAAGAAGAAAGGTTTAGATGCTATTGATAAAGCTTTCTTGAAATCTTTGATTAACTACCCAAGAGCTAAAGATGCTTTAACCAAATACAAAGTCATTGAATTCCAACCTTTCGACCCTGTCTCAAAGAAAGTTACTGCTATTGTTGAATCTCCAGAAGGTGAAAGAATTGTCTGTGTTAAAGGTGCTCCATTATTCGTCTTAAAAACCGTCGAAGATGACCACCCAATCCCTGAAGATATCCACGAAAACTACCAAAACACTGTTGCTGAATTTGCTTCCAGAGGTTTCAGATCTTTGGGTGTTGCCAGAAAGAGAGGTGAAGGTCACTGGGAAATTTTGGGTATTATGCCATGTATGGATCCTCCAAGAGATGATACTGCTGCCACTGTCAATGAAGCTAGATCTTTAGGTTTAAGAGTTAAAATGTTAACTGGTGATGCCGTTGGTATTGCTAAGGAAACTTGTCGTCAATTAGGATTAGGTACTAACATTTATGATGCCGACAGATTAGGTTTATCTGGTGGTGGTGACTTGGCTGGTTCTGAAATTGCTGATTTCGTTGAAAACGCTGATGGTTTCGCTGAAGTTTTCCCTCAACATAAATATAATGCCGTTGAAATTTTACAATCTAGAGGTTACTTAGTTGCTATGACTGGTGATGGTGTTAACGATGCCCCATCATTAAAGAAAGCTGATACTGGTATTGCTGTCGAAGGTGCTACTGATGCTGCTAGATCTGCCGCTGATATTGTTTTCTTAGCTCCAGGTTTATCTGCTATCATTGATGCTTTAAAGACTTCCAGACAAATTTTCCACAGAATGTATTCTTACGTTGTTTACCGTATTGCTTTGTCATTACACTTGGAAATTTTCTTAGGTTTATGGGTTGCTATCTTAAACGACTCCATGTCTATTGATTTAATTGTTTTCATTGCTATCTTTGCTGATGTTGCCACTTTAGCCATTGCTTATGATAACGCTCCATTCGACCCAGCTCCAGTTAAATGGAACACTCCAAGATTATGGGGTATGTCTATTATCTTGGGTATAATTTTAGCTATTGGTACTTGGATTACTTTAACCACCATGTTCATGCACAAGAATGGTGAAATTAAAGGTATTATTCAAAACTGGGGTGCTATTGATGGTATTTTATTCTTGGAAATTTCTTTGACTGAAAACTGGTTAATTTTCATCACCAGAGCTCAAGGTCCTTTCTGGTCTTCCATCCCATCCTGGCAATTAGCTGGTGCCGTCTTGATTGTTGATATCCTTGCCACCATGTTCACCTTATTCGGTTGGTGGTCTCCAAGATGGACTGATATTGTTACTGTTGTTAGAGTCTGGATTTTCTCATTCGGTGTTTTCTGTACTATGGGTGGTGCATACTACTTAATGAGTGGATCTCAAGCCTTTGATGACATATGTAACGGTAGACCAAGAAAGCAACCAACCGACAGAAGATCTGTCGAAGATTTCTTAATGTCTATGCAAAGAGTTTCTACTCAACACGAAAAATCAACTTAGATATGAAGTTGTTGATTTTTCAAAACTTTCACTTTTGTTATGCTCAAAGTGAATTTTAACCTTTTAATAATAGAAAAGATTTGATTAAATTTTTTGTTATGATTTATAGAATTAATCAAGTGGGATTTGTTATTAAGGGTGCTCAATTTCCGTTCCCTTTTTTTATATTTATTGATTCCCCCCATATTTTTACGTATTATAGTAATAGATGATAATATTTTAATTTGACTTGTAGTTTTTTTTTTGTTGGTCATGTACTTATTTGCCCTTACCATTCCTTTTTGGTGTTTTAAGGTTAATGGCCACGTCCGGGGTTAAAGTTCTCGTGCAATCCATCTTGACCGAGTTCCCCGGAATTGCTGCGAAAAACTCCAATCAAAAGGTCGCTAATGGTTTGGTAGGGAAATGACCCGAACCACGGGTTACAGTGGTAGAGAGGGTATAGGGAGTATTGGGAATAATGTGAATAAGTTTGAAGTGATGTATTTTTTCTTTTTGATTCTAAAAGATACCGTATCACATACTGAGTTGTAACAACCAGTCATTTATCTCTATCTCACCAGAAGTATACGAATAAAACACCAAGTACAACACTATCCCTCAAACACAAAACAACTTAAACCAACTCCGTTTGAACACCCCAGCATGTCCTATATTTTATATCGACTTCCCCTTGGTCGTCAGTTGAATGATTTACCAGTAGTGCCTATCCTCTTAGTGCTCTTACCCATTTTTTTTTCTTTGGAGATCGAAAATTTTTTTTGGAAATTTCTCTACAAATCACTTCTTGACATTTTCTTAAGAAAGGGATTCCATTAAATCTTAGTCAACAAAGACAATTTCAAGTATTGGTGTCTTCACTGGCATTATCAAGCATACTAATTTAGTCATATACCTTATCCAACGTTTGTTTATTTCAAAATTTGAATAGGATTGGCTATCATTTCAATCCATTTTTGTGTGAAGACAAGTATACCAAAAGACGAATCCTAGAGCGAACAACCTTCGACCCTTGTGTCTTTTATTTGTTTAGCATTAATCATCATTGCATATTGAAGATCGTTTCATAATCTTCGTGTACATTACTGTATAATAACAGCATAGTTAAAAGTTAGGGACCAACCCAAGCATACAAGACCACCCGAATATTAAATTTTTAAATTTAATATTTTTCATAAGTTTAGTATTTGTATATTAAATTTTCCAGCCTGGAAATCACCTTCAGGTTTTTATTAGCACCAGAGTTATCCGACTCTGTTAAACATCCGTTTGAATCCTAATGACAAATTCTGCATCTAATTCTAAATCCAATTCAAATTCAAGTTCTGCCACTAATTTAGCAGCTAAACCAGGTAGATCTGTATCGGTTACAAATACTCCTTTATTAAATGGAGAAGTCAGAGCAAGTTCCATCTCGTCTTCCAATTTTTTCAAAGATGGCAATGAAATTAATGATACTAAAGATTTAGATATCGTCGGTGCTTTAAATAATTTAAATTTAGATGAAGAAATCAATAATTTTGATCATTTGAATTTAGGTGGAGGTAGAAGTTATTCTGGTAATTTAACTCCCAACATTCCTTCTAATTTTGAATTTATTCAAACTACTCCAAACACTTGGAGTAACAATTATAATTTTGTTCCTCAATCTGCTCCTCCTTTCATTTATGATTCCCATAAAAAAGATATTGGTGACGAAGACAAACTTCCCAAACCTTTTGAATTGCCTGATGAAAATGGGTTGCCATCTTTTTCAACCCCTCCTCCCACAAATCAACAAAATTTTGGAGGACCATTCCCTGTGAAGCGTCCAAGTGGCAGCGGAGATAATTCATCTTCCGAAAGTGATTTGGACAGCTCATTAAGAAGTGATGCAACAACTCCTCAATACCAAAGAGCTTCTACCAGCTTCACTCCTAATAGCATTGATTATAATGATTACCAGACCCATCCTATGAATTTGAACCTCGGTAATAATATGATGCAAAATATGAATGCCAATTCTGGATTATGGCACCAACAAGTGCAACAGCAAGTGCAACAGCAGGTACAACAGCAAGTCCAACAACAAGTTCAGCAACAGGTTCAACAACAAATGATGGGATCTCAGTATTCTGGAGGTAATGGTGGATATAGACACGGGAACAATAACTATATGAACTCAGTCAGCAATCAACCATATTCCAATAGATACAATCGTCGGTCATCTGGAACTAATAATTCGAATAATGGAGGAGGCTTTAATGAATCTATGAATATTCATCGTAAGTTACATAATAATCCAAATAGGAGAAAGGGGGATGATGCTTCAAAATATATGAATGCAAAATTGGAAGATTTTACAGGAGAAATCTATTTATTGTGTAAGGATCAACATGGTTGTAGATTTTTACAAAGGCAATTAGATTTAGGTAAAGATATTGAAAACAAGCAGAATAATCAAAATGTTTTATCCAGTGATATTGCTGCCACCATGATTTTCAACGAAATTTACTTGAAGATTGTTGAATTAATGATCGACCCTTTTGGAAATTATTTGATTCAAAAATTGTTTGAAAATGTAACTTCTGATCAAAGATTAATCTTGGTTAAAAATGCATCCCCTGAGTTCATTAGAATTGCATTGGATCCCCATGGTACCAGAGCTCTACAAAAATTGGTAGAATGCATTTCAACTGAAGAAGAAAGTGCTTTGATTATTGAAAATTTATCTCCTCATATCGTATCATTATCAAGAGATTTGAATGGGAATCATGTTGTTCAAAAATGCTTACAAAAATTGAAAGCTAGTGACAACCAATTTATTTTTGATACTGCTTCTTTGAATTGTAATGAAATTGCTACTCATAGACATGGATGTTGTGTTTTACAAAGATGTTTGGATCATGGTAATAGTGCTCAAAAACAACAATTGTCCAACAAGATTGCTGAAAATGCCACCAACTTATCTTTAGACCCATTTGGAAACTATGTTGTCCAATATGTTTTATCCCGTGGTGATGAAAAATCCATTCAAGCTATTTTAAATCATATTAGAGATAATTTTATTGCTTTATCATTACATAAATTTGGGTCCAATGTTATTGAAAAATCTTTAAGAATCAACAGATTAAGTAACATGTTGATTAGTGTTTTATTAAGTAACAGTGCTAGCTTCCCTGATTTATTGAATGACCCATATGGGAATTATGTTTTACAAACTAGCTTGGATGTTGCTGGTAAAAATGATTTAATCAAATTGTCTCAAGCGTTACATCCATTGCTTCCAACCATCAAAAATACTCCTCACGGGAGAAGAATTATGTCAAAAGTTCAAAGTATAATTATTTAATGTATTCTAGTATATAGTATAATAAAGTGTAGAATAAAGAATAATTAGTATGGAGGTTCGAAACTTTGTACACGACTTTTGGTGATAACTCAGCTTATCAGATGCGAAAATTCCAGTTGATAAACTGTGGTTCGAGCATAATGTCTGTTTCTGATCAAATTAAACGGCCCATCAAGAAAAGAAAATACAGTCGGGCTGGATGTGGGGAATGTAAACGAAGGAAAATGAAGTGTGACGAGGGAAAACCTTTTTGTCATAATTGTTCCCGATTAAACAAACCCTGTGTTTATTCAAGTAGAGAAAAATTCAAATTCGAAACCACTCAGGATCAAACAAATTTCCATGAAGAGTCAAAAAGTGAAGATGGAAAAGATCCAGGTTCTGGTGATAATGGATTTGTCAACTCTAACGTGGATTTATCTGTCAAGCATTACCTCCCCAGTAATGGAGCCTATTTGAATAGTTTTATTAATGAACCACATGGAGTAAAACCATTAACCAACTTGAATCCACAAGCTGAAATACGACACGGTTTAAGCCACGGAAGTATTGCCACTAATAACATTGCCGGAAATCTTGCTCATGGTGGTCTAGTAAGTGGAGAGATTATCTCTGGTGGTGCCATGTCTGTCAATGCGGGCTCGCCTGGGGTGGACGGGAAACCAAACCCTTCACAATCACCACCTAACCGATCTTTTACGAATGCGATTTCAGATATTTTGACTCCTACTGATAGCAACGAATACCTACTTAATCAAGTGGATTTGGCAGAAATGAAAAATTTATTTGATGAAGCTAGTGTATTGGTTAATGATATGAATGATTTACAAGAATTTGACATTCTCAATTTTGGCAAGAGTTCAAATACAGCTTCCGTTCATACTACGACTCCAGGAAATGCTTCCATAGACTTGACCCTGGTAAGAGACCATGGTGCCAGAAATAGAGACATAAACAGTAGAGACCATCTCGGAAATTTGGACATATCTCCCGGCAGACTTGAACATTTAGGCCGAGTGGATAATATGTTGGCTAATCCTTTGGTTGAAAAAAAATTACGAGACTTATCAGAATCTCCAAACTTCAAACAAACTAATGGATCTCCCCTTACTCTCCAGTCTGAAAACGGACTTCATCCAAAAGCACCGGAATCCATAGGGAGTGATTTAAAATCCACCAGCGATACTTACGAGCTTCATAATTTCCAGTTTGATGAATTCTCTCGGAATATCATTGGAAATCAAAATAACGGACACTATTTAAGAGAATATGATTTGAATTCACCTCAGGTCAATAATGTGAATCACCTTCAAGATTCATTTATAACTTCCAATTCTGAATTGATAGAACAATTGATCATACAACATAACATAAGTGGTCCACATGCAAACTATCTTCGGTATCTTAACGATCCTACTATATCTTTAAGTTTCTTCCCCTTTGCTTCCTCGGTGGAAAACAATGAAGTGGTGAATTTAATCTTAAAATATTCCAATAACTGTCCTTACTTACTAAGTGCTGTTTTGTCTATGATTGCAACTTTCCAATTTAATGTAACGGGAAAAGCCGTACACGAAACCAGTGGTCAGAAATACGTTTCCGTATGCTTGAAATCTTTAAGTAAAGCATTTGCCAATAATTCACCCAATAAAGTCAACCAATTCTTGAATGATATTGAAAGACTTCTATTAACAGTGATTATTTTGACATCGTATTTCTCTTCCAAAACCGTCAAGGATAGAGACACCAACATTTTAAATAGTTGGAAGACTCATCTACGTGGAGCCAAAGATCTACTTGTAAATTATAGTTTAACCACTAAACATCATAATAAATCTACCATTTCTGGAGGGTTAGCCTTGGCTAGATCTTGGTTTTTCGCCATAGAAGCTTTGGCAAGTTTAACCACGCCCTTGGGGGGTACATTAACCAAAATTAAAAACAAAGAAAAAGCTACTGAAGAGCTGGCGAACAACAAAGATACAAACCAGCTTAGAAAGGAATCAATCGGAGTTATGAGCAATGATACCGATGATGAATCTAAAGATAATAACCGTAAAGTGTTTGCTGACACGGGATATTTCAACCGAGAGTATAACCCTGAATATCATGATGCCTTACTCAGTATAGGGCTATTGACATCAGCAAACAAGCACCCAAATACTGAAGAGTTTCACTTATTTATAGGGTTTACTATGGAAATAGTACACCTTATTCAAGAGTTTTCGAAAGCCTTAGACTATCTACGGTTTAATGATGATTCACCTCAACTACCTGCCAATAGAATTTCGAAATTGATGTTTCTTATAGAAAAGGCCCAAAATGCTATAATTGCACCTGGGTTTAATAGAGATACGTTTGTGATTCCTACCACAAGTCCAGCTCATCCTGATTTTTCCAAATCCAACCCTAACAGAATAGAATTGCCAGAAGCAGCATATGGAAAGTTTGAGTCGAGTGATGGTACTACCACCTATTATTCCTGGTTCGATATCAGTCAACAGTCTCATTCAGACTCCATATACTTGAGAATGTTGGTAACGCCTGGACTAATCCAATTACCCAAACAACACCCTCTAACCAAGGAATTGATCAGTAAGATATTTGGGTGTCTTTTTTTCATTCGGAAAAAATCCGACACTGGGGATTATGAAAAATATAAAGGTCGAATTATTGCTGAAACAGAAAATTATTTCATTCCTAAAGATATTTTTGACCCCCGATCGTTTATGATTCAAAGTCCTTATAGATTGGCAACATATGTGGTAGAAGATGATGATAGCTTTGAAAAATTAGAGTTGTTTTTCAAAGGTTTAATGAAGCTTGGGAACGGGTCTGCCATGGGGGCATTGGATAGTTTAAGGTTAAGAAAGGAGCGTCTAAAAGAAGATAAAGCTAATGGTCGGTACGACGAAATTGGTTATGAATTGTCAGGAGCTCAAACGGAGATAGTTCCATTTGCTTGATTTATAGTTTAGTATAGTTGATTTCTCCTGCATGGCAGTGGTGCTCATTCAGGCTGTCGTTAAAAGCTATTAATATAGAGACTGTTTTTTGTAAACAATGCTCGATGTCTAACTGTGTTTAAACCTTATTCAAGTCATCTGGACCCTAGCCCCTATTTGGAAGTCGGATTTATTCTTCATTACCTGGTGTTGTAGTGGGGTTGCATGGTTAAGTTTAGGGCCTCGTTCCTATCGTTTAAAATACGATGCTCGTTTTCCTAAATTTTTCACGGTAGTGTTTGTTTTTATAAATAAGCCATTTTCCAGTCAGTTGAACAAAATATAGTATGACTGCCAGTGAAAATACTCCATTAGTGGAAGAGGAACCTGCTGCCCAAGTGGTTGAACAAACCAAGCCAGGTTATTTACCAAAGGATCAAATTGAATGGGAATTTGGTGGACCACTTGGTGCTACTGGAATGATTGTAGGATTCCCACTTTTAATGTGGTACATGTGGATCTCAGCTGAATTCTACGATGGCCATTTAGCTTTCCCAACGGAAGATCAGACATTCACTGAATTTTTAAATGTGTTGTGGAGATATTTTGTTGACTATGGACTTCCATCTTGGAAATCATGGATTTTTTTCACCACTTTTATGTTGGTTCAAGGTATTTTCTACTTAACTTTGCCAGGATTTTGGACTAAAGGTCAGCCATTGACCCACAAAAACAACGAAAAATTGCCTTACTTCTGTAATGCCATTTATTCCTTATACACATCATTGGCAATTGCTTTGGTATTACATTATACTGGACTTTTCAACCTTTCATACTTGATCGACAAATCCGGTGAAATCATGACATGTGCCATTTTTTACGGTGTAAGTCTTTCTTTCGTTTTATACTTTGTTACCTTACACATTACCCATGATTACCATAACTTAACTGGTAACTTCATTTATGATGTTTTCTTAGGTACCACTTTAAACCCAAGAATTGGAAAATTCTTAGATCTCAAAATGTTTTTTGAAGTTAGAATTCCATGGTATTTATTATTCTTCTTATCTTTGTCATTAGTTTTGAAACAAACCGAACAATATGGAGCTCCAACTGCTCAAGCCGTGTTTTTATTGGTAGCTCATTGGTTTTACGCTAATGCTTGTTCCAAAGGTGAAGAATTGATTGTTCCAACTTGGGATATGGCTTACGAAAAGTTTGGATTTATGTTACTTTTCTGGAACATCGCTGGTGTTCCATTCACTTACCATCAATGTATTTTATACATTGCCAACCATGATCCTAAGGATTACGACTGGCCTTGGTATTATATGGTTGCTCTTTATGTCATTTTGGTAGCTTCATACTATTTCTTTGACACTGGTAACCGTCAAAAGAACAGTTTCAGAAAATTCATGGCTGGAGATAAGAAAATAAGAAAGACATTCCCATACTTACCATACTCAGATTTGGTTGACCCTAAATATATCAAGTGTGAAAATGGTTCTGTTTTATTGACTGATGGTTGGTATCTTTATGCTCGTAAATGTCATTACACTGCTGATTATTTAATGTGTTTGACTTGGGCTTTAGTTTGTGGCGTTAAATCTCCATTACCTTGGTTCCACCCAATCTTCTTCTTTATCGTTTTAATTCATAGAGCATACAGAGACTTCAGAAAATGTGAAAAGAAATATGGTAAAGATTGGGACAGATACACTGAAATTTGTCCTTACATTTTCATTCCATATGTTTTCTAGAGGAAAAATTTAGAATAAAAAGTATTTAGATTATCATACATATGTTTTATTAAAACATATGGAATAGTAAATAAATGTTTTCATTATTAGATAAACTCTCCCTAATCCTGTTCAGCTATAGTAACTAATCTTTCATCAATTTCATCAGCACTTAAAATTCTAAACCCTTCTTCAGTAGCTACCCCAATTTCAATATCATTCTTTCTGAATTCAGTTCCCAAAACTGAACTTAATGCGTTTATAGCAAACTCAACGGTTTCTTTCCAATCTCCATCTACTCTATCAATTCTTTTAAATTTCTTTTCTAAATAAGTGGTGGCTTCTTGTTGTTTAGGTCCTGTCGAAACAGCCTTAACTCCAGTATAATACCCAGCAGGGTCACATTTGAAAATCTGTGGTCCTCTTCCTTCATCTTCAAAATCCACTTGACAGAAAGTTAATGCCACACCTAAAGGTCTCATATAAGCTCTTTGGGTATATAATTGAGCCAAGTTAGCCATTCTTTTGGCTAAACTTTCAACAGGCATTTCGTATCCATACTTGTAACGGAACTCAGCGGCTTCAGATCTTGCTCTTAAAGCTTGAGATCTAGCATCAGCTATTGATCCAGTTGTTACCAATCCAATTGATGGGGTAATTTTAAATATATACGATACAGTATCGGAGTCTAACAACTTATCAGGGATTTTCTTTTGTGATATTAATACTGCAGAGTCTCTTCCTGTGACACCAATTGAAGTTATATTAGAAGAATTGATGGCTTTAAATGCATATTCAACTTGATATAATCTACCTTCTGGTGAAAAGATAGTAATATGTCTATCAAACCCAGCAGCGTCTAACTGTTAGTATATGGAATATTTCCAGATAACAATTGACACCCTTGCCAATTGCCTATCATTTCAATACATACTTGACATCTTTACTTAGTTAATATTGAGGTTTTCCAATATTTCCCAGTGGCGATTGAGTATCAAAAGAGTCGTGGCCACCAGGCAAAAAAGTGCGCACCTTAGTTTGAGCTTTTTCTATGGTAGAAATTTTTCTTAACCAGCTTAAAAAAAGAGATAAAGAAATCCCCAGAGAACGGGTGCAAGATAATATGCCCGCCGCTGATTTTGAAACCACATTCACTACAGATAGGCGAACAACAGAACACACTCCTTTGTATTATGGTACTCTGTTGAGAGCTCCAAATGTTTCTTATCACTATAACCCAGAAGTTACTAATTATCATTATGGAGCTCATCATCCTATGAAACCTTTCAGACTAATGTTGACCGATCATTTGGTTATATCGTATAAGCTACACGAAAAAATGGATTTGTATACACCCAGAAGAGCCACAAAAGATGAACTTCTAGAGTTCCACGCAGAAGACTATATAGACTTTTTACAGAAAATTACTCCTCAAGCCACGCTTAAGCTACCAGAAAAGATATTGGCTCAATTTAATATAGGAGATGATTGCCCTGTTTTTGATGGGATGTATGATTATTCTGCCATATATACGGGAGCATCACTAGATGCTACTAGAAAATTAATTAGTGGTCAATCAGATATAGCCATAAATTGGTCTGGAGGATTACATCACGCCAAAAAATTTGAACCTAGTGGGTTCTGTTATGTTAATGATATTGTGTTGAGTATAATGAACTTATTAAGAGTTCATCCTCGAGTTATGTATATAGATATCGATTTACACCATGGTGATGGAGTGCAAGAAGCATTCTATACCAGTGATCGTGTTATGACAGTTTCATTCCACAAGTATAATGGGGAGTTTTTCCCAGGGACTGGATCTGTTGATGAAGTTGGGATTGAAAAGGGAAAAAACTTTGCCATTAATGTGCCTTTAAAGGATGGGATAGATGATGAATCGTATATACGATTGTTCAAGCTGATCATGGAACCTTTAATAGTGAAATTTCAACCCACTTGTATTGTACAACAGTGTGGAGCTGATTCTTTAGGGTTTGATCGTTTAGGTTGTTTCAATTTGAATATCAGAGCCCATGGAGAGTGTGTAAAATATATCAAGTCTTTTGATATTCCCTTATTAGTACTTGGGGGAGGAGGATATACTCCAAGAAACGTATCTAGATTATGGTGCTATGAAACTTCCATACTAAATGATGTTTCTTTGGACGATAAAATCCCCAATTACTTACCAACTTATGACTGGTTTGCTCCAGATTATTCATTGCATCCTCAACTAGAAGGCCGTATTGATAACAAGAATTCCAAAAAATATATCGAAAGTGTCAAACAGGAGATCTTGGAACAAGTAAGATTTTTAAACCATGCTCCTTCAGTACAAATGTCTGAAATACCCCCGGATTTAACGGGATTGACAAATGAAGAAGAAGAAGCTATTAAAGAATTGAATGACGAAATGGATGTAGATAGGGAAAAAATTAATATTAAGGATGAGGGTAGAACTGGAGAAGTAATGGTGTAACTTGAAGTTAAAAGATCTCTGTGAAAAATGATCCCGGTGAATAAATCACCACCCCATATGTATTATATGTACCATAGAATAAAATTATCACCAAAAGCGCGCTTATAATTTATCTGCTACGCTCTCACCTTAGAATCGAGTACTTACTTGGTTAAATATGGATATATCTCGGTTACAAATAACCAACGAGAATGGGAAGAGGATCATTAACAATGATTACAAGATTATCCGAAAGATAGGTGAGGGTCAATTCGGTAAAGTGCTACTATCTGAAAGATTATCCGATCATAGATTTGTAGCTATCAAGACTATCAATAGGATAGATAAGACGAAACTAATAACAAAAACATATTTAAATCACACTACCAAGATTAAACGAGAGATTCAGATTATGAAAGAGTGTAACCATCCTAATGTTGTCAAGTTATTTCAAGTTATAGATGATTTGAAATACGATAAGATCCTATTAGTTTTGGAATACTGTGGATCAGGAGAAATTAATTGGAAGACTTATAATCACTATAACGAAAAGAATAAGAAGGGAATGACACTAAATAAAATCTTAAGAGATGTTATAAACGGGTTAGAATATTTGCATAATTATAAGGGTATAATTCATCGAGATTTGAAGCCTTCCAATTTATTGATTCAAGACCAAACCATAAAAATCAGCGATTTTGGGGTTAGCTTGATTCTTGAAAATAATTCTAATGATGCAAAAGAGCTTGGGAAAACCATGGGGACCCCAGCCTTCTATGCTCCTGAATTATGTCAGTTTGTAAATAATCGATTGTCTATGATTAATGACGCCAACTCCAAAAAACACAAAATCGACAATAGAATAGATATTTGGTCTTTGGGAGTTATTCTTTATTGCTTAATATTCAATGACTTGCCATTTAACGGGAAAAATGAATTTAGTTTGTTCAAAAACATTGTCAATAAGCCATTAAAATTCCCCAAGATCAATTTTAAAATCAATGATGTTGAACGGAAAGAATTTGATTTGTTAATAGATTTAATAGAGAAGATTTTGGTGAAAGACCCCAATCATAGAATAAGCTTACAAGGTATAAAGAATCATGACTTCACTTGTTTTGATTTAAACGTTCAAGAAACGAGCAATTTTAGAAGATTTAATGATAATATTATGAATGAGCAATTGGGTATCACCAACAAAATTAAAAAGTTCTTTGGGGCCAAACCGGTTACAAACATTGCCCCAGTTAAAGTGGAAGATATTCCCAATCCAAATAATTTGCATAAACTTGAACCCGTCGATGATTTGTTGGATAGTTATTTAGATGATTCTTCATCTATGGGATCTATAGATAGTGATGATTATGAAATGATAGATAATATCAGTTTACACGAAGAAGCACAAGCCAACGAAACTGATAGCAAACCAAACAAACCTCACACTCGCATCCCCCCACCATTAGCATTAAATCTTACCTCCAGTTCGGTGGATTCATTAGCATCTCCCATTTCAGCATCTTCGCTGCTAGCATCGCCAATAGTAACCATTGGGCCAAATTCTCCATCAATGTATAGTCCTACCAGAAGTTTTTTTGATAAAATAAAAGGCATGGATAAAGAGGATAAGAGGACTCATACTATCAGTTCATTATCTTCACCTCCAAAACCTAGAAAAGATGTTAAAGATAAGTTGGACTTGGAACCTCCTAGTTTTTTTAAAGCTACGATGATGCCCAAAAAGAATTCTCCTCATTCTCGTAATAATAGTTTTTCATCTATGAGATCAACTGGTTTGACGAGAATTACTAGTTCTACCTCATCATTAAATTTGAATGCGTATTTGAGTGATGATAATTTTTCAATTAATTTGAGAGAAGATTCGAGTTCTCGTAATTCGAGCTCCCAAATATCCAGCGAAGGAGACGAAAATGAGGAAGCTGATTCAACATTTATTTTATCAGACGATAAATTTGAAGAGCCCGATCGTAAGTTTAAATTTACCACCATGAGCGAGTTTTTAGATAATTTAGATTAGGGTATAGGGGGAACACAAGGTTGATTGAAGAGCGGCAGTTTCAAAAGACTGTTGAAAATAGAACCATTGAGGTAGGTGTGTTAAAGCTTAGCGGGCTAAATCCCATCAAACCTCATCGTCAGATCGGAAAGAAGCCCTTATACCTCAATATTTATAATTCAATGAGCATAAACAAAGTATCAAAACAGGTATCAGAAAGACTTGGCCATAAAGAGTAATTTCATTAGCGGAATTTTTGAGGTTCCAGGAAACAATAAATTTCAATTATTGTAAGAATTGACGAGGAAAGGGTTGTTAGTTCAACTATCGGCTAATGGTTTTAAGAAAGTTTTTTTCATTAAGCGAGAAATCAATAATGAAAGGGAACAATAGGCACTGAGTCGGTTGAGATCTTTTATTTCAAAAAAATAATATTAATTATTTTCCCTATAGCATTTTGTATAGTAAGTACATCAAACAAAGACCAGGCGGTTGGATTCTTATTAGCGAAAGTAGTAAATCGTTGACCCTTTATTTTATAATTTTCGAAAGGCATCACTACAAAATAGTGACGCGACTAGAGACAATTTTTGTAAACAAAGCAAAAAGAAGCATTTAAGGTATGTTCCATACCAAAGCAATCTAAAAAGTTATTTATACAGTAGAAACACGAGATATGATAAGTTAAAGATGTCTAAGTTTCGTAGAGTTTGCTCTCTTTTTCTTTTTTGGAAGATTGAAACACGGTGAAATTTTTTCAATTGTTCTCTTGCAGAAAGTTCTCAATTTAGTTAATAATAAATAAACAATGCGGTAACGCTTGGATAGAAAATATGTTGCCCAAAAGCTAATTTGCTAAAAGAAGGCTGAAGATTCATCACTGACATTAGGTGTAATTAGAATTGAAATAAGAAGGAAACATTTAGTATTGATAGGCAAATCATCTTTTGTAAAGAAAAAACTCATTGTTGTACTTCTACTAGTTCCCCCTTACATCGATTACATCATGATAAATTTAATGACCTTTTAGGTACCCCGAAACAATGAAGCAATAGAATGATTTCTTTTTTTTCATTTATTGACCTTTTTTTTTTGCTATTTCCTAATCTCTTAGTATGTGTGTCTCTTGTTTCATATTGTTCTAAATAAAAGTTCCTGATTGAGAAGGGAAAAGTGTGTGCGGCAGGAAAGAAAAAAATAGCGTTTGTATGGTTTTTTGTGTACGAGAAAGCCTCAGGATCATTTATAATCACTTGCATTCCTGAAACGATTGTATAGATTTTTATAGAGGTTGGTCAGACTACTAGTAGAGATTGAAGGGTTTGAAGTAGACCTTTGACCAGATTCTTAATTTAGTACTCCTTAATATTTGGAGCTTTGCATTTGATCTCAGGATTAACACATTCATTTACCGGTTCCTTGATTCATTCATTGATTCAAATTCCATTCATTCATTTAATTAAATTTTCATTTATTTTGTCATTACCCACTTTCATTTAATCCTCCTTTAGTTTCTTTATGTTGGATAAAAAATTACTTTCCCCCAATGTTCTTAAGAATAAAAGAGATAGACCTTTAAGTAGTTACTTTGATTCCCCCAGTGTAGATATCAACGATTTTTTACAAAGCCAACAAAGAAACGATTATGGCGATGAAAATGATACACCTATAAACCCCAGAAAATCCAATAAAGATTTGACATCTCCCTTGATGAATCGAAAACCTTTTCGTAATTTGAGTAACTTATTTAATTCCACAAAGAAATTTATCAAGAGAAAAGATGAAGATGAAATTGAAGAGGAAGGGAATGACACTGTTTCAACTATAGCAGATGAAGATTTAACTAACAAATCACCCAACAAATCACCCAATAAGTCAGAATTACAAAATCCATTCAATAAATCTAGTTCTAGAAAATCACCAACCATCGCAAAATCTCCAGGACCAAAACACAACGATGCGGAAGGCTCACCCGGAGTCTCGCCTTATGGAGCTCCAATCAGATCTCTTAGAAGGTTTCATTCTATGTACCATACTAACAAAGAAAAAGATGTTATTTTAAAGGACAATTCCTTATTGGATCAATCCAATATCAATTATTTTAAATTTGATAATGATACGATTCCAAGAATAGATGAAGAATCATTCCACAAGTTGATCAACAATGATTATGACCATAAATTCGAGGAAGTTGTAATTATTGATTGTAGGTTCGACTATGAATATAATGGAGGTCATATTAAAAATGCTATCAATATCAACAAACAAGATGATTTGGAAGACAAATTCATTAACAACGTTACTGACAAGAAAGTATTATTAGTGTTCCATTGTGAATTTAGTATTTTCAGAGGTCCAACAATGGCCTCTCATTTACGGAAATGTGACAGAATCTTAAACTTAAATAATTATCCAAATCTAAATTATCCGGATATTCTAATTTTAGATGGAGGTTACAAAAAGTTTTATTCTAAATTCAAAACCTCATGTTTTCCACAAAATTATATTGAAATGAAAGATATCAATCATCAGAAAAAATGTGGAGCCGATCTTGATAAAATGAAATCTATTGCCAAATCTAATGATCACAACCGATCTAACAGTTATACGACTATCACCAGTCATTCTGAAAATTTCAAAATTTTAAAACGCCAAAAATCCATATCAATGACCCATTCCATGAAATTAACAAGAGCTTCAACTTTTAGTTATTATGATGAACCAACATCTCCAATTTTTAATTCTCCTTCTAGGAATTCTTCCACCAGAAATTCCGTTACTTCTAATGATTTTCAACCACCTTTTGCCATGTTCCAAAAGCAAAATAATTCTTCTAATTCAATTAATTCATTAAATTCTTCATTATCAGAATTATCAACATTTTCATCTAATGAATCCAATGATTCAGTTTCCATATCGAATAGTCCAATTTTAGAAATGAATGAATTCTTTCAGGATTCCACATTTAATTCAAGTAATCTGACTTTAAATTTGACAAACCCGAAAAAGAAATCATCCAGATCCATGTCAAAGACTATGGCAAATGATTTTAAATTCCCCAACAATAACGTCAAATCAGGAACTTCTCCATATAAGAGAAATATGAACAAACCAAGTAATCTAATTATTAATCCTCACACTACATCACCAATAATTAGTTCCCCATTATCAAATTTGACGCCCATACCCACACCAGTATCAACCATTGATACTTCCATATCAAATAACCATTCCATAATCGATCCTATAAATGATACTGCGGTAGATTTCACGGTACCATACTTTAAGAAAATGAGATCCAATTCCAATTTTTCATTTCAAAATCTTAACATAAGTGAGATTGAAGAAGATGAAGAATTAAATTTAGCATAGGCTCAATAAAGCATTTATTTTTCTGTAAAACGTTTCTATTAATTCCGAGTTTTTTCTTAAATCTTTATTAACTAAACACTAAACCTATAAACTAGCTTTGTTGGTAATCAACTTAATGGCAGCATTGTTGATAGCAATGGTACCTCTTTCAACAACATGGGATTGGAAAATAACAACATCCCCTTGTTTCCATGCTAAAACCTTCAAGGTTTCACCTGGGAAAACAATACCAGTGAATCTGGCCTTGATTTCATCGAAAGCACCAAATTTGTCCATCAACACTTTAGCACTTAAACCATAAGTACACATACCGTGTAAGATTGGTTTGTCAAATTTGGCACCGGCTGCAAAAGCTGGATCAATATGCAATGGGTTTCTGTCACCAGTCAATCTATACAAAGCAGCTTGATCTTCAGAAATCTTAACTTCAGTGGTGAAATCTGGTTCTGATTTTGGTGCCACAAATTGGGAAGTAGAGAAAGATTTTCTTTCACCGTATTTCTTGGTTTCACCTTCACAGTTTCTGATGAAGAAAGTAGCTTCGTTGGAGAAAATGGCTTCTCCAGTTTCAGCATCAACAGATTTAGATCCGTGAACAACAATGGTGTTGGTACCCTTTTGAGTGATAGCCAATGGAGAGAAGGTGGTCTTAACTGCAGCTTCAGTTGGAATTGGGAATTGTTCAAGCTTAATGTAATGTTCTCCGTGTAACAAAAGCATTGGGTTGAAGTTCTTCAATAATTTAGCAAAGGATAATTGGGAGGCAGTTGAATTGAAAGTAGCCAAGTGACCGAAAGTTGGGATAACTTGGAAATCTTGATCGTTTTCATAAACATATTTCAATTCATTGGATTTAGCACCAATGGCAATGTTATACAAGATAACTTCTCTGTCTCCGTAGTGGAAGATTGGATCTTCTTCATCTTCATCATCATCATCGTCTTCCTCTTCTTCTTCTTCGTCACCTTCGACGGCAGACAAGATTTCCATGGAAGATTCAGTGGTAGATTTTGGATTGGATGAAGAGGAGAAATCGGTGATGGCAGCAAAGTTGTCTCTGATAAATTCAGGAGTGACAACTTTATCTTTACAGACAGCACCCTTGGATCTTTGCCATCTAGTGTTACCGATCCATCCACCACCTCCTTCAAAGAGTTCACCAGTGACTGGAACATCATCAGAAGCTAAGTAGACCAATAATGGAGCAACCAATTCTGGTGGGTATAAGTTCTTGTCGGATTCACCGAAAACAGTCAAGGTCATGGCAGTTTCAGCGTGAGGAGCAACAACGTTAACCTTAATGTTATTCTTAGCCCCTTCAATGGCAATGGTTCTGGAGAAACCAACAATGGCACATTTAGCGGAAGAATAGTTGGCTTGTCCAAAGTTACCGTAGATACCAGAAGTGGAAGAAATGTTGATAACTCTACCAAATTTCTTTTCCAAAAAGTGTGGCCAGGCCAATCTGGTCAAGTTGAAAGTACCGTTCAAATGAACTTTTTGAACTTGGTACCATTCTTTGTCGGTCATTTTAGCAAAAGATTTGTCTCTTAAAATACCAGCATTGTTAACCAAGACATCAATAGTACCGTACTTCTTAATAACGTTATCAATGATTTCTTGGGATTGGGTAGCAACATCGTGTTGGTCACCATAAGCTTCACCACCTTGAGCTTTGATCTCTTCAACAACCTTGGATGGATCAGCAAAATCGTTAACAACAACCTTAGCACCATATTTGGCAAAGAATAAAGCGTAATCTCTACCTAAACCAGCACCAGCACCGGTAATCAAAACAACTTTATCCTTCAAGGAAACTTCTGGAGCACCAGATAAGTCATTTGATGGTAAAGCTCTAGCAGCTTCATTTAAAGTCAAATAGTCATTCAACATGGTTGGAGCCTTGTTCTTCAATTCTTCTGGTCTACCAGAGTCATCAAAGTTTAAGATTTCGTCAAATTTTTTACCAACTAATTCAGCACTGAAAGTCTTATCAGGTTTGAATAAAGCACCACCGGATCTTTGCCATCTGATTTGGGAATAATAACCAGCGGCTAACTCGAAAATTTGACCATTGGCTTCATTTTCTTCATGGGTTAAGTATAACACTAATGGGGCAATCTTATCAGGACCCAATTGTTCTAAAATGGATTCTGGTAAAATGTTTTCTGTCATTCTAGATCTAGCCAAAGGAGCAATAACATTGGCAGTGATGTTATACTTGTCACCTTCTTTACCTAAGGTTTCAGCAAAACCAATTAAACCGGATTTGGCAGCAGAATAATTAGCTTGTCCAAAGTTACCGTATAAACCAGCTGGAGAAGCAGTATTTATAATTCTACCATAGGATTGTTTTCTAAAGTAAGGCCAAGCAGCAGCAGTAGCTTTGTAAGCACCATTAAGATGGACATCGATAACCAATTGGAAATCTTTTTCGGCCATTTTCTTAAATTGGGCATCTCTTAAAATACCAGCGTTGTTGATTAAAATATGAATGGTACCAAAGTTTTTAACGGCGGTTTCAATGATTTTGTCACCATCAAGAACATTGTTATAGTCAGCGACGGCAACACCACCACCTTGTTTGATTTCGGCAACAATATCATCGGCGGCTTTGGATCCACCCCCTTGTCCTGACAATGAACCACCTAAATCATTAACCACAACTTTGGCTCCTCTTTTAGCATATTCTAAACAATAGTGCTTACCTAAAGCACCACCAGCACCAGTTACAACAACAACTTTGTCTTTAAAAGATAATTGGGACATTTTTTGTTCAACTAGTGTAAAAATTAACTGAATGTGATTTTTGAAATTTGAGGAACCTGTGTTGTATTTATACCGGTAACGTGAAAAATGTTGCGGGGTCACAATTTTTCATAACGGTTAGAGTTTCGGGTATATCGAAAGTGGTAGAAATAGATAAATAGGCGATTCTACGTCAATTAATTAGGGAGATGATTATTGGTTTCAATTGATTTGGTTATAGATTACAAGAGTGGTTTAATCAAGTAGAAATGCTTACCACGGTTATTTGATATAGACTGCGAAATACGGGATGAGGTTCTTTTAAAATTTTGAAATTTCTGGATTTCTCCCAACCATTGACCAATAAGAAGGGTTATCCACTGTTAATACAGCACTATAGAGTATAGACTTTACCCACCAACTTTCATCCCTCAATATTGGTGACGGATTTAATGTGAAACTCCACGGGTAATTTTTTCCCATGAGCCGAGGATAAAATCATATGAAACCTTCGCACCGAAGGGACAGCGAATTACACAGTTGCTTTCAAATCTGGGGAAAGAAGAAAAACTCGCAAATTGAGACACCATGCCTAATGCGGTAATCGACTTTTGCGGGAAATTCTTAGAAAGTGCGTTTGTGCTAGTACTCCCGAATAGGAAGTCTACGTTTGATAGGATCTATTTTATTTTTTATCTAGTTGAAAATCAGGCGTTCAAAACTCATTGCATTCAACCACACAGAGTTTATAGTTCAATTGAATAGTTGTAACCTTGCAGATAGATCAATCACTTTGTTGCAGACACTGAAGTTGAATTTAACCTCACTTCATAGGACATTTATTTTTTTCTTTTGTACTTTTTTCCCACAAGATGGCCAAGTATAAACCTTTTAAATGGTATAGATTGGTAATCTATGATTTATTCTTATGGCTTTTAAACATTTGTTTTGATTGTTTCTTTAGAGAGATTCGATCTAGAGGAGCTTTCAAGATCCCCAAGACCGGCCCTGTGATTTTTGTTGGTGCTCCTCATGCTAATCAGTTTGTTGATCCTGTCATCCTAATGAATCAAGTGAAGAAAGAGAGTCAACGACGGATAAGTTTCCTTATCGCTGGGAAGTCTTATCGTTTGAAAGTCATTGGATTAATGTCTAAATGTCAGCTATCTATCCCCGTGGAAAGAGCTCAAGACAATTTAATCAGAGCTCAAGGTAAGATATTTATCAATTTTGACACTGATCCTTGTTTAGTGAGAGGTGAGAATACAAATTTCACCAAATATATGAAAGAAAAATGTTTATTAGCATTACCCAATTCTTTAGGAGCATCTGAAGTTTCCAAAATTGTCAGTGACAATGAATTGATCATTAGGAAACCTTTTAATAACACTACCAAAATCACCACTTTGTTAAAACAAGGAACTGCCTTCAAATACGCTGAGAAAATCGATCAAAATGATGTTTACGAACAAGTCTTTAGTCATTTGGCCCATAATAATTGTATTGGTATTTTCCCAGAAGGAGGATCCCATGATAGAACAGACTTGTTGCCTATCAAAGCTGGAGTTGCCATAATGGCTTTAGGAGCTATGGCCAAATATCCCAATTGTAAAGTTAAAATTGTCCCCTGTGGAATGAATTATTTCAGTGCCCATAAGTTCAGGTCAAGAGCAGTTATTGAATACGGTCATCCTATTGAAATATCTGAAGAATTGGCTAAGAAATATCAAGACCCAGCTACCATCAAGGAAGCAGTTAAAGAATTATTGGATCTTATCACCAATGGGTTACGGGCGGTAACTGTAACTTGTGATTCCTATGAAACTTTAATGGTTGTTCAAGCTGCCAGACGATTATATGCTCAAAACTTTGCTTCCCACTTACCATTACCCTTGATTATAGAAATGAATAGAAGATTGGTTCTAGGTTATAAAACCTATCAACATGAACCCAAGATTCAAGAATTGAAGTCTAAAATTTTGGTTTATAACGAGAAATTGAATCAGTTGTATTTACCCGATCATCATGTTGAAACTTTTGATGAATCAAGCAAAGTAAGAAGTCTTGTAATATTATTTTATCGAACCATCAAGTTGGTTTTTTTATTTATTTTAGCATTGCCAGGAGCAGTTCTTTTTTCTCCAGTATTTATTATTGCCAAAAGCATTTCCAATAAGAAGCAAAGATTAGCATTAGCAAATTCGGTAGTTAAAATCAAAGCTAATGATGTGGTAGCTACCTGGAAGATTTTAGTCAGTTTAGTTCTTGCTCCTGTGTTTTACATTTTGTATGCTACCATTGGAACCATATTAATCCGCAAATACTATAATCCTCATTTAGGGTTTTTAAGTTTATGGGCGATATTGTATTGTTTCAATGTGCTTATAACCTATTCAGCCTTAATTACTGGTGAACAAGGGATGGATATTTTTAAATCTTTAAGACCCTTAGTATTGTCATTAACCGATGGTTCTTCCATTAGAGAATTGAAAAACTATAGAAATGAATTGAAAGAAGAAATCACTGATGTTGTTAATGAATTTGGCGCTCAATTATTCCCTGAAGATTTCAACTTATTGGAATTAGATGAAGAACAAGAAGAAAGACTTACCATGAAATTCAAACAAAGAAGAGCCAACAAAGGAGATGGCTCCTCAAGTTCATCGTTGAATTCCCAATTTTCGTCATCATCTTCTATTTCTGATGCTGTTTCATTGATCAACTCTGAAAATTCTTTAACCAATATTCCTATGTTTAGTGACTACCAATTGCACGAAAACAAAGATGCTACCATGACTCCAAATTCTGCTGATGACTATGCTATTTCAAGAGCGTCAAGTCAATTGGAATTGAATTTTGGCCATAAGCGGAATATATCCTTAAATAAGGTTAGTGATAGGATTAAGTTGAAAATGAGAGAAAAGAGAGATTTGGATAAAGAGAAGTTTGATTGAACTATTGTATATACATTAATTAACATTTGCCTGTCGACTATAGAACTCTTTGACTTGTTCGGAAGTTGTTGCATCCTCAACTCCTTTATCATCTCTAATCCTTAAAAATCTGGGGAATCTTAAAGAAATACCTTTTCCATACTCTTGATGACCAGCTTTATAAATAGGACTTAAAGATAAATCAGCAGTTAATACTTCAAACAAAGTAGTTGGTTCTAACCAAATATCTGGTACGGCACTAGAATCATAAACATAAAATGGTTTAGGTCTATCAGTCTCAGTAGATTTTAATTTATTATAAAGATTTTGTAAATCTTCATCTGAAAATCCTGTTCCAATCTTACAGGTAGTTTCATATTCACCAGTATCGTCATTATAAGAAGCCAACAAAAACCCTCCATAAGTACCAGTTCTCTTCCCTTTACCATTATAAGCACCTACAACCACTAAATCCAAAGAATCTCCAACACCAGTTAAATAATCTTTCTTTAATTTAAGCCAATTTCTTGATCTTTTGGATGGTTCATAATGAGATTCACCACTATGTAACATTTTCACCATTAACCCTTCACAACTATCTTTCACTGATTGGTCCAAAAATGATTGCAATTCATCTAAATTAGAAGAATTTTTGAAAGTGGCAAAACTGAATTTCCCGTCAATGGGTTTTAAATTATCAAACATAATGGTTCTTCTTTCTTCCAATGTTTTGTTAACCAAAGACAGTTGATTCAAATAAAGAATATCAAAGGCAAATAAACAGATATGGACCTTGATATCTTTTTCATCCACATCTTTTCTTTTTCTGGTTGATAAAACCTGGAAAGGTAGAATTTTATTTACTTGTCGGTCCCAAGCAACGGCTTCACAATCCAAAATCATCAGTTGAATATCAGTAGAAACTTGTTGGTCTTGAACCTTGATAAAATCTTTAACAATTCCCACTAAATCAGGATACCTTTCAGACATATCTTCAGAGTTACGAGAATAAATTCTAACCGATCCACCAGGAAGTAAATGAATTTGAGCTCTTTCTCCGTCATACTTATACTCACAGGTAAACTCTTCTCCTTGAAACCTATCCAAAACTTCACTAATAGACTTGGTAGGTTTAGCCAACATTGGTTTCAATGGTACACCAGGAGTTATTTGAACGTGATCAAGTAATTGGAACACTCCATGTTCATAAGCGTTTTTAATTATAATTTCATAGTTTGGAATCAATGAAAAGGCTTCTCTTATAATTTCTTCAGCTTGAGAAACCTTTTCAGGGGAAACTTTCTTGCCCTTGCTTTCATAATTTACAAAAGCTTGAGCGACCCCAATTAAAACTGTTTTCTCCGCCAACCCAATTCTTAATTTACCTTCCAAAGACCTTACTAAAAACTTTGCCTCACTAGTTTTAGCATCACAAGCGGTCAATAAACGATTAATGGTTGAAATCTTTTTGGCTTGAGAATCTTTACCCGTTGATTTGGCAATTTTAGTTAAATGCTCAAACACAACATCAATATCCAATGATTGAGGTTTGAACATGGTAGGTTGACCAGAACGAGACTTTTGAGCCACTACCCCTAAATCTCCAAAAGTTTTGTAATCCTGTTTGATTTTAGAAGATGCTCTTCCGTAACATTCACTAATAGCCTTGATCAATAAGGTTTCTCCTAAGCCAAGTTCTAAGTCAGGTTCATAGTCAGGACCTAAACGATTAATTGATAAATAAACAATTTTCACTAATTTATCAACAGAAGAATTCTGTAAGACTTCCAAATAAAACTCACTAACTAAAGCAATAATCTTCAATCTTGAAGGTTCATTTTCAATTTGTTCAAAGACTGAACTCAATTTGGCATAGGGAATTTTTGAACCTATATCTTTGGTAACAGTTTTTGCAAGGTCAAGCGGTTTTTTCTCCTCAACCTTGTCTTCTTCACTAGTTAGGTCGGTATCTTCTTCTTTTACCTCTGGAGCACTAATCTTAGCGAGGACTTCTACAGGTGAATCATTTTCTTTAATTGGACTAGAGGGCTTGATCTTTTTAGCCAAAGGAGGTGATGACGCCAAATCTTTTCTCTTCTCACTAGGGTTCTTGGAGCCAAAGAACCGGGCAATGCTTTGTTGTTGAGCCATTAATCTATATCTTCTAAATCCAAATCCAAATCCTAATCGTAAGCTTCTAATGGGTCTTATCATAAAGAACGCGAAGCGCGTGCGAAATAACGTGAGGGTCTGTAGGTTGAAAGATGGTGCTAAAGTTACCTAAAATGGCGGCCACAAACTTCAAAGTTGCTATATTTTTATTGATATACAAATTTATACTACAATACTGTCTAAATGGCAGCAGTCCAAATAGCCTGAGGCCCATTTTCTCTATAGTTTTCACCATCGACAAACAATTCACCATTAGAATTGGAATTCCCACCAAAGATTTGTTTGGCATATATTTGACCCCCTAAGAAATAAATATCTTCCCAAGATCCATTGGTTTCTTTTGGGTTTTTCCATTCGGGGAAGTAATCCGGGAATTTAGCTAATTTTATAGAATTTGGAACTTGTGCTATCACAAATTCTCCCTCTGTTGGGTCATTACCATCATCTGCTTGTTGATAGGCAGAAATTGCATTAGCAATTCCATTAGCATCATTTTGATCGGCGGCATTTTGTTCTTGAGGTGATCTTACTAAAAAGTCTTGAGACAATTTAACAATCAAAGCATGTTTAAACCCTGGGATTTTGAAGGTAGAACCTACAAATATTAAATTATCATAACACTCTTGTCTTTTTTCCAAGTCTGGTATGCCGCGTAAAACTTCGAATATTTTGGTAGCCAATTGAGATATAAGTTTATTTGTACCTTGAAATCTTTCCTTACCAACAGTTACATTTTCTTTTGTGTCAGGATCAATAAAAGAATTCTTTTCCAATTCGCTATTAGGTTTGACTTCAGCTTCTTCCCCATCCCCATTCTGATGAACATCTTTAGATACACCATTTTCTTCTGTTACTAGTTTGGCTACGTCATATTGTGCATCTTCATCTTTTCCTTCATCCACCTTATTCAAATCAGCAATGGAATAAAACGAATTTTCATCATTAGTTACAACTTCGTAAATACTTGAAGTTTTTAAAGCTTCAATTTGTTTGGGTGATAATTGGGGCAATATTTTGGACAATTCTTCATTTATCAATGAACTACCAAAATTTAAATATTTCCCAGCATATTTAATATTTTGGTAACCAAGAACAGGCGAAATTTGTGTGGAATCACTCCCAAGATTTATAACCAAAGAACTATTTCCATTACCAAATCCAAAATTGGAGGCAATTGATAAGTCAACAACATTGAAGGCATTGAACTCCAAGGTTTCAATTACATACTTGGTAATTGATTCCACTTGTAATCTAGACCAACTTAAAGATGGTACTATTAAAAGTAAAGGTATTTGACTGATCGTAATTAAAGGATTGTTGGAAATCACACTATGCAAAATAATCTTGAGTAAATAATAGAAGGCATCTAAATCAACAATCTTACTAGCTTTAATTGGATGAATTTCTTCTAATTCTTCAATAGAATCTTCAGATTTACTTGCTTGATATTCTTTTGTCACTGGATTTCTATAAACAATCGAAGGAATTTTATATTCTGGTGGTGACAATGAGTCTTTCAAACCAAAAGAAAACACCGTATGTTCACTCCCTGGATGAACTACCAAGAAATTCTCTTCTCTATATAATGGCATGTTTGGTATATTTTTCTTCAAAAGAGCGTTGATGTTTGGAAAATGAGACGTGGTGGGGGCACTAAAATTTTAGCCCATATTTTAAATGAGCCATACTTAAATATTTCAATCAAATTAAACAGTTGAATAATTCAATTAAGGTTATCGTGAATTAACTATGTACTAACGTCTACTCGTAATCGTAATTTTGAGCGTTTTCTAAAAACTTATTGTAATTGGCTCTGGTACCAAGAACTGACTTCTTACTAGCAGTAGTATTCAGTCTTTTAATACCATTATTACCAAGCAGGTAATTATTGAATTGGTGAGGTAAATCTGATAATGTATCAACATCATCATCACCGTCATCATTATTAACAAGTCTAACTTCATTTATAAAAGGTAACTCTTCATGGTTATGTTTCAAATGATTGGAGTCAAAAGAATCATAAGAATTGGAAGGTTTATGCTTTTGGTCACTATTTCTTCTTGATTTATCAACAAATTTGGAATAATTGGATTTAGGCTCGGCTGAATGTAATCGGTTTAGCCTTGGTGGTTTATCGTACGTGACCAAATTAGGGGTGCTAGGAGATCGAACTGCTGATGCACTAGTGTGAATTTCAGGTCTGGTTTGAGGTTTGTAAGGCACAATATTGGTTAATGTTTGTTTTCTTGTATTTGGTGGCATTCTGGTAGGCGAAGAGGATTTTTGTCTTGAACGTGCCCGAGGTCTTCTTTCTCTATCGGTGTGTCTTCTTTCCATAGAAGCGGGATGGCTGGGGAAATGAGTTGGGGAATCATCAACATAATCATGTACATTGATTTCGTTATGATTATCATCTTCTTGTTGATGCTGTTGTAAATGTTCTGCTGCTTCTTTTGGTTTAGCAACTTTCCCGGTTAATCTAGTAACTATGTTTTCCATTGTTTGTTTGACCGATGACACGTCTTGAATCTTAATGACACCGGAATACCAGGCAATACTTCCAAGAATCAATGCCCATAAAATCCCCACTTTGGCGTAGTTGAAGATTATTTTGGAAGTCCGTAATAAGAAAGGTGATGTCAGATGTAAAACAAATGCCACCACTATACCTACAAGAAAACTAGGGATATGAAACATAGGACTAGTAGCATTAACTTTTTGGAAAAATTTATTGACACTGGATGGTTCTACCACCACCTGGGGGGTTTCAGCAATTGGTGATTCATGGCCTATATGTAAACCAGGACTTACTTCTTTAATCATATTGTTGGTGGGTGGATTAATGTGAGATATCGAGGTTTTGGGGGAATTCGAGATTGGTTTGTTTACATTATGATGGGGGGTTGAAGGTTGAGGCTCAGGATCAGTGATGTCAGATTTAATGGATTCAACATCCTGGTTTGAGTTTGGCTTGTTTGGGTCCACCACTTGATAGGCACAACTGATCAAATCATTTAAATAATCATCTACTGTTCGTTTGTCAGATTTGGTGGATAATTTATCAGTATCATCTAAGCGCTTTAATCTAAAAACCCCATCGGGGTCCTGCTTATAAACCAATTTTTTCTTCCCTACTGTTGTAACTGTAGCCATTTTAACGGAATATGCAAGTACAATAACTAGAATAGAAGCTCAAAGGATTAAAATGAAAATTTACCTAATAAAACCTTTATGCTAAAATACGGAATTTTGTCTGGTTTAATAAATTAATCCCTAGGGTACAGGTTATTCTTACCAAAAATCACTTGATTAGTCGGTTGTAATGTCACAGGGTGTTTATCACAGTTTTTGAAACAAGAAGGAATGTACCGATAAGATTTTAAGGTATTAGTCTATGCAAAACGAAGGAAATAAAATGTGAGTCTTGAAATTGCTGATCTTATATAAATATGGTTTCGTCTAAAGCACAGTCATGAGAGTTATGAACTGGATTTTTTTGTTGAATAACATCGGCTGTTGCTAATTGGTGGGCTCCGTTTACTATAATGTGACTTCTAATCTCTTCAACAATAGCCTGTTGGTAATTTATCCTATTTAGGAAATGAAAGATGTTAATTACTTGCATTTTGAACTCGGGTCTATATGCAGGGATCGTTACCTTTAACCAACCTTGAAAGAGTGGGGTGAACTTGAATAGTCAACTTCGTCAAATACTAAGACAATAAATGGCTTGCTAGTGGGTTTTCAGTCATTTCCATTCACTATTGATACATTTGCTATATAATTACACATTAATAAAATCTGTCTTCTTTTATTATCTTCATTTTATTACCCCCATTTGATTCTACCGGTTACCCTAAATATGACCCCTAATTCTACGAGCTAACTGAATGTCTTTTTGCATAATTGTCACTCGTTTCGCATGAATGGCACAAAGGTTAGTATCTTCCAACAAATGCACTAAATATGCTTCACACGCCTCTTGTAACGCTAATACCGCGTTGCTCTGCCATCTAATCCCATAATCCATGCCAATATAATTCTCAGCAACCTCCTTCACGAGTCTGGCAAAGGGTAATTTTCGAATTAACAAGTCGGTGTTTTTCTGAAACCTTCTTATTTCTTGCAATGCTTTGGTACCAGGTCTATATCTTCTTTTAAGGGTGGTTCTGTTACTCGTGGTTATAGGTGGATCTCCAGGAAGATTTCGGTATAATCCTGTTTCTCGTTGTCGATTCCTCGAGGGAGTCGATTGCCCACTTCTACCTCTTTCATCTCCCGTTGGAAGGGTTTTTCTTGAAGATGCTGAGATTCTTGCCATCTCCCATTACCTATTCCGTGGTTAAAAATACTGATCTAGGAAAGACGTAACTTTGAATTTTCAAGTCCTTTTTTTTTCTGCGTGTTGAGCCAGCACAAGCGCCCCATGCAGGACGATATAGGTTGAAGATTTTCAGCCATCTAGCAATAAAGGTCATTGGTCTACATGTAAATAACGGTACGACGTAATTATTCTATTATTTACAGTATTTACAAGGTGGCTGAGGATGATTGCGGCTAATTATGGGTACAAAGTTCAGGGGTTGTTTTCTAAAGTCTATTCCTCAAGGTCATCATATTTCCCTTCTAGTAAATCATTCAAGCCATCTTGGATGGTGGCACTTTCTTCATCTAAAGGTTCTAATGCAAGTTTCCTCAATTTTTCATCTCCTCCCATTAGGGATTGCATCCTCCATCCGAATTCTTTAAAAGTACTCACATCCACAATCCAACAAGTACCAAAAATTAGCATTGAAGAAACAGACGTGGCCAATAAAGTCCCCGTCCCAACAGCCACAGCAGCATCAGATGTGAAGTTATACCCGGTAGGAGGAGCATGGTTACCTTGAAATAGCGTAGGAATGAACTGTCTGGAAATGGTCGATTTATATGCGAATCTTGAAGCAAAAATCGTTACCCCAGCGGCCGTGAAAAAGTAAAGCATTTGTGTCTTACGACGACTCTTATAATCTTCGCTGGCTTCACTGATTTTGAAACCCTTTAAGTACTCAAACATGGTATACAAATGTAAAATAAAGTTAGTTACTGAAATTTTCAGAGTGCGAAATATAATTTCTATTAACACATAAAAGAATAAAATATAAAACAAGGGTACAATTTACAAACAACTTTTACAATGTTCAAATCTGGGAACTGCAAAAGGTCAAATGAATGAACCGGCAGCATTAATGGGCTTAGATTTCCTCTTTAAATAATCCACCTTTGTTATTATTGGTGATACTGATGTCATCATCATATACCTCATCGCTACCAGTAGTTTTTTGGGATTTAGTGTCAGTTTTTTCAGGTTTGGAAACAGGTTTAGCAGTTTCCTTTTTAACTGGGGTGGCTGCTTTGGCTGGAGAAGGGGTTGAAGATTTCGAAGATTTGAATAAACTTGATAATCTTCTGATTCTAGATTGTTTTTCCTTTTTAGTTGGAGTTGCAACTGCCTCTTTTGGTTTAGCTGTTTCTTTGACTGGTACTGGTTTAGCATCATCAGAAAATAATGAACTAGTATCCAAGAGCTTATGTTCATTGATATCTTTTCTTAAATGTTCAGGTAATTCATCATTGATTTGGCGTTCTTCTTTAGCCATTTCGGTTAATTTCTGTTTAATATCTTCCTTTTGTTTAGTCTTATCAGCCAAATGTTGTTCTTTAGTTTTAGTCAATTCATCGATCTCCTTCTCCAACTTATCGTGTTCCTCATTATACTGAGTAATTTCTTTATTGGATGAGAGTTGTAATTCCTCAATTTCCTTGTTAGTCTCATCGAATTTCTTAGATGATTCTTCCAAATTGGTGGTGTTGACTTCAATTTCTTCTTCGGTGGATTTCAATTGTTCTTCTAATTCTTTAACTTTGGCAAGATATTCTTCATTTAAACTGGTCAATTTAGTTACTTCATCGTTTAATTCAGTCTTAGCGTTTGTCAATTCATTCAATTTCTCGGTTTCAATTTTCAAATCTTCAAGAATTGGAGCAATTTCTTCGTCACGTTCAGTTTGCATTCCTTCTAATTCCTTCTTTCTGGCTTCAATTAAATCTTGTTCTTCATTATCAATCTTATCTTGATTTTCTTGTTTTTGAACCAATAAAGCTTCCTTTTCTTGAGCATACTTTTCTTCTTGTTCGGCCAATTCTGCCTTTTTCTCTTCAACCTTTCCATTTTCTTCTTCTTGATAAGCAGTATATTCTTCATCCTTTAACACTTTTTCTTTGTCATTGGCAACAACTCTTTCTTGTTTAGCAGCTTCTAATTCAGCTCTTTCTTTGTTTTTGGCTTCGATTTCTTCTCTTTTACTTTTTTCGTGTAATTTGACCAACTCTTCCTTCTTGGTTTGATTGGCCTTATCAGTGTCTCTCTGTAATTGGGCTTTAGAATCGATATCGTTCAACACTGGTTGAACAATTAAAGATGCCATTTTATCCAATTCAGCTTGAGACACCGTTAATCCACCTCCCAAATCAATTAATCCTGAGTTATTCTTAGCCACACGTTCATCACTTCTCTTTTGAGCAATGGCTAAAGCATTAGCATATTGTTGAGCTTGAGCTTTAAATGAAGCAGGGTCACCTACCAGCTTCAAACTGTTTAATCTAAGGTTGGCCTTTTCACTGGCAGCGCTTAATAAGTATTGACCGCTAATGTCAGTTGCTTGAAATGACTTGGTTCTTGATTCTTCCCTTTTTAAACCAGACCTAGTAGCATTCAATTCCGGATTAATTCTTGAGTCCATGGTTCTGGTAGAATTGTTATTGGCAACAGAACTGATTTTTTTGATATCTAAACTAGTTGCTGAACTTTTAGGTAAAATACCGTGTCTATAATTCTTCTCGGGGTTGACTCTCAGAGTCATTGTTGAGGTAGAATTCTTACTGGCCGCTTTATAAATTGAGTCACTGTTTAAAGGTGGAACCCCCAATTTTGTGGCAGAACTACTTTTGGAGCTAATGGAAGTAGTACGGTTAGCTGAAAGAGAGTTGGCGGCAGCCAGTTCAGCGTCATCGTCGGGATACTCTTTGGACCATTGATAAATTCTTTCTAACTTGGCAGCTAAGGCAGCATCTTGAGCTTCTTGAGCAACGGTTCTTTCATAACTTGGCTTTACCGTCAAGTCAGTAGAGGCTGCCAATAAGGCAGCAGTATCCGAAGCATTCGAATTGACTCCAACATTAGGAACACTAGGACTATTGTAAATACCCTGTTTCAATTTTTGTTGATAAAGGGCTTGTTGAGATAATGGCTTCCCATTGGATTGATAAATTGAACGAGACATTATACTAATGTTTGTCTTGTTAGTGTCAATCTATTTAACTTAACTCAATTAACGGTATAGTTTTCACCCTTTTAATGTGTGAGAGAAGGAATTTGAAATTCATCACGAATTTCAATTGCAAAATTCCCTGGTCGTGCGCGTGCCAACTTCCATTAACCAGCCATAGATTGCTGAGGTCATAATTGTTTAGGTGGTAGTCAATGGAGACGATGATGTTCGATATTGTCAAGAGAAGCTGGGGTTCAATTCTACGGGGTACATTTATTAATTTGCCTCAGCGAAACCTGTCCAAAATTGTGGTTGTAATTACACCCCTTCCATTTCTTTCACCTACTTGGCGAGCTAGGTTAAAAGCATTGGAAGCATAAAATACGAGCCGATGAGAATAATCCTTCTTTCATGGTTGGTCTATGGTCTATATAAAATTAGTACCGTAAGTGGTAAGTAGTCGTATTCTTTTCTACTACTAGAGAGCTGTCTTTTATTCTTTCAAATGTGTTGGTAGCATTGGTGGGGCAACTCTTCTATGATGTCATTAATGCTCGAGAATTTCTGGAAAAATGACATTTAGAGTTTTGATACTCGAGGCGGTCAATTGACCCGCCTTTCACTATGTGTATAGATAAAGAAATATAGATCGTAAGTTTAGCCTTATTCATAGTCAATCTACCAGAATTAATCTCCCAAGGCTGACTCGTTCCAACTCCGGTAGGTTTAAAATTCTGTTCCCCTATTAAGGGTCTATGTGCAGGTAGCGATAAGAAAGATATCTATTGCATATACAAAATCATTATACATTGATTACCTGAATCATAAACAAGGCTGGGTTAAGAGTACAACACTTAAAGAGCTGTAAAAAATGCCATAATAATTCCCAAGAACGCCCTAAACAGCACCAGTACTATTCTTCCTTCTACCTCCACGATTATGTAAGTTGGGATTCCCATAGATAATTGACGTTGTCCCATTTGAATTAACTTTGTAATGAGTTTTCAAATGTTGAGCTAAGTTGTCAGATCTACTGAATTGTTTTTCACAATATTTACAATGGAATGGCCTAATATTCGAATGAACTGATCTTATATGCCTCTTTAAATGTTCCGACCTTTTAAATTGTTTGCTACAATCTGGACAGGGGAATGGTTTACCTTCTTCTTCTTTTAAAGATGAGGAGAGTGCTGGTGCTGAAGATGGAACTGCTGGTTGAACTTGTCCCACTGATGAAGATGGACTAGATATCATTGATGAATGGAATTGTGAAGGTGACGAAGCTGGGAAGGCAGATGATGGAGAAGAATTTAATTGGGAATTGGTGGGTGATATTGTTGGTTGATTTAAAAGTTTAGTATCAGGAGATTCATCTAAACCAGTAGACTCTAATCCTTCTATTTTGCTTAAATCATAATCTTCCAAATTAAATAATGAATTTTTAAGATCATTCAAATCTTTATTTGAATTGTAAGATTTTCTTCTCTTGCGTTTGTCTATAGCACTAAGGTTATAACTACTAGGATTAACCGTCTGAATGGAATTTCTTCTCTTATAATTAGTGGCCCCCTTTAAAATCCCCGTGGGATTTATTAGAATCTCATTATTATTATCACCATCATTATTCAACCACAGTTTTATCGCATTGAAACATTCATTATTCATTTTAAGATCAATATTGTTGGTATATTGATGATAAAGATTAGATAAATTAGGTGATGATGATGATGATGGAAGAATATAATTATCATTCTTAACTTGTTTAACTTTGGTGGGGACTTTCACAGGTTTAGGGTTGGTAATTTTGACGTTGTTAGTCTTAGGAATATTAACATTGGCCTTGTTAGAAACTTCAGAATATTTGGAGGTTTTATGTTTAGAAACTTCTGGTCCACTTATTAACTGTTTAGGATTTATTGTTCTTTCATCATGATAATCTTTATAATACATAAACTCAGGACTTGGAGATTTGGACCCATTGGATGATAATGGTTTCAAAGATAATAAATTTAACTTATCCGGTAAGCTAAAAGAACTTGAATGTTTATGGGATTTGTATTTGTAGTTTGACTCGTAATTTATCGGATCAACTGGAGCATAATCAAGAACTTCATTGGATTGATTATCAACTGGATGATAAATTTGTTGATTGGTGTAAGTAAGAAAATGATCATTACTTGGAGACTCTAACTCAGGCGTAGTACTATCAGTGACGGTACCAGTACCAGGTCCACCGGCACTGACGGACCCCAGTAATGACCCCCCATAGGTTTCCAACTCATTAGTATTATAATCAACAAGATCATTGCCAATTCCGTTGATACCGTCGTGGTTATTGTCACCATATAATAGATAGTCATTAGAGTCCAACATAAATGCCTCGTTATCGGGGAACGTGCCCTCTTCTAAGATATTAGACATTGTTGGGAAAACTTCTGTATGTGGTAGCTTGTACTAGCAGTTAAATGGAGCTTTTCTTAGTTAACGTTATTGATAAAATAGGAAGTTTAATAAGTAAGCAAAAAAAAAATGTATCAGTTGACTATCTTTTTTTTCCTAAAAATTGGAATACAAAGTGTGGTGAAACTGACGAAAAAAGAAACTTTGTGTGTAGGACATAAACTAAAAAAAAAATAATTAAGAATCGAAAGATAATGAACCGGTGAATGTTGTGGATGGGAAATTGCCGGGCAGTTACCAATTGTAGTTGAGAATGAAGTGGAGTATATACTCATCATTAATTGACCTTTCAGCGGAGCTTTTACCACTGTTTACTCATGTTCTAGCCTTATCATAAATAATAATTATATTACATAAGCTAGAGATATGGTAAAGGAACGACAATTACGGGGAACTAATTTAAAGATGGTGTTTTTTTTGTGCCGGTTTGGCTCAAAGTATGGCTTAAGGTTGTTTTCAGAAGGTGGATAAGACGGCTTTCTTTCCTGTAAAAAAAGAGGCACTTTTAAAAAGACTGGGGCTCTAAAACCCTTGTTCCCGTAAGTCGCAAATGAGATGAGAAATGTGGGTTATTGGCTATGCCAATTGAATATAACCTAGAGGGTATAGAAAATCATAAAGATATCACTTGGAAGCTAATAAGGTGTAAGAACATGAAATAACAACCCAGTTTGCTTTTCAATTCATTTGTAAATTCATTTGTACTAAATCAATGGGGTCCAAGCCAACTGGAGAATTTTTCTTTGATGTGGTGTGGTTGACCAAATAGGAAGTTCCACAAAAGCGAGAACGCTTGTCTGATAAGAACTGCACCCCAAGTGTGCGTGCACCTAATTTACGTAAAGTATCTAGTGAATACTTTTTCAAGAAAATGTTAATGATTGATTGAACAGGCTATTACTAGTAATTAACTCTCTAAAACTATAATCTTGAGGTAATTCTTATTGAAAGTCACATTTTTAAAGAGGGGAAGTAGGCATTGTTTCGCGGATTTATTAGTTGCAAAAATCGCAAATTAAAATTTAAGATTAAATATATACAAACATAATAAAAGGGTCATTAAACCATCTGAATTTTTGGTTATTGTCAGTAGAAAAAAAGTTCACTAGTAGCCGGACTGTTTAAGTAATATCCTCAACAAATTTATACTCAAGTCATACCCTTAACCATCTCACTTATAGCACTTGCTTGTGCGAAATCTTCCTCGGAGAATAAATTGGTCAAAAATTTCCAAATATCATCAACATTTTCATTTTCTTTCTGCTCTTCTTTCTGTTCTTCTCTATTAACACTCTCAAGATCAGATAAAATACTTATAAACATTTCATTCAATTGTTGGACCCGACCAACATCATAAAACATGGGGAACTTCAATTGAGGGTCTGCTTCACCTAAAATTTCATCAATAGAATGATTTACACAGGTCATACTTTGAGAAATAAACCAACTGTAATAGTATCTCTTTGATAAAGTATCAAAACATTTCAAATAATGATTATAAACACTTAGTATAGTGTTTTCAAGTTGAATAAATTCAGGTCCCACACTCCCATTAATCCTCATTCTTAAATAAAGTCCGAAAATAATTGAAACATTTTTATGCATACTCCCTTGAATGACAGATATTAAAGCAAAATTAAATGGATTGTCTTTTTGAATGAAGTCGAATACTCTGGGAATTATTGTTAAGTTTCTTTTAATGATCAATGATAAAAAATAAAAACTGAGATCATAATGTTGAAGATGTTCATAATAATTGAACAAATAATAGTAATAACTGATATTACTACCAGAAAATTCTAATTCGAATTTTAACTGAAAGGCATCACAAAAGGCAAATCCATATTCATTAACAAATTTTTGTGGTGAATTGGTGAAGGGACAATTAAGTCTAAAATCTGAATCGACAGTATCCAAATATTTAATTAATTCACTTACCTTCATTGAAGAATTCATGTCCAAAACTCGCTTTAAAAAAGGATTTAATAAATTGACGATTCTTGGGAACAATAAATCTATAAAAGAATTAATTTGTTTGTCTTTTTTATAATCAATCAAGTTAGAATTAGCAGCAGTATAATAAGGCATTTTAGTATCCCAAGGATAAGCTTGAGAGATTAAAGGATCACCACTACAATGACTACTGACAATATCACAACAAACAAGATAAGTCCAAAGTTTCCTTTCTAAGTTATCAAGTTTAGCTGCTTTGTCATCATCACCATTTCTACTGATTTTTTCGGGTTCACGATGTAAACCCAAGGAATATGCCATTCTGAAAAGGGCTGCGGTATTGGTGGAATTTTCCAAAGTGTCTGGCTCTTTACCATATTCGGGACCCACTGAATGATAAAACTGTAAATACATGGCTAATTGGAAAGACGTAAAGTCAACTATACGGGACATAATAAACTGGTCAAGACATTGTTGAGCAATATAAACCGCATCAATTGCAATAGGATTATTCAATAAATACTTTTTCTCTTGAACTTTAGGATCTGGATCTTCAGAATTGAAATTTCTTTCATTTATCTCAGTCAAGTTAGAAAACAATGAAAGATAAGATAATCTGAGTATTAACAATAGTATACCCAAATTAGCAAATTCCACCTTATCGTTACATTTCACTACTGGAGGTGATTCACAATTTCCATCACCAACCAAGTCTTTTATTTTTTGTCGGAAATCTTCTTCTATCACAAATGGACATACTGGATACATTATATCAAAATAGATATCCACCAACATCCATATAACTTTTCTGTTAGGAAGAGTCATTTCAATTTTAGTAATTAAAGTTAATGCATCATTTTTACTACCATTCCAGTATAACCCCAAAGTTTTAGAAGATGATTTAATCTCATCGATATACATCTCTTGATAATTAGGGCAACTTTCAGAAACTTGGGATCTAGAGGAACAAGGAGTATAAAGTGACCTTTCTAACTTGTGTAGATTATCATTGTCATCATGTTCCGTTGTAGCCTCCAGGGCCATTTTCTTATTAATTTGCTTATGAACAAAAACCCAAGCTAAATTTGACGCTTTATCAACATTAAAAATGGCTCTCCAACTAAGAGGCCCAAAGGAATACTTCATACCACTATTAACTTCAATATTGGAAAATCCCTCATAAATATTAATGTCATGATCATACTTAGGTTTGAATAATCGATTAAGTTCAGGATCAACAAAGTTATAAAGCGTGGTTATGCCCAAGTTCGGTTCTCCTGGGCTATAACCTACGCTATTAGGACGTTCCCCCATTCCTTCAAAACTATTGGGTAAATTTTTATCATGTCCTGAACTACCGGTACTAAAGTCAGTTGATCCAAAAGAGTTTGCTCCTTCGGAAACATCGGTATCACTCCTATTATCTAAACTACCATTACTAGAAACGTTTGACAGGGCTTGATCAAAAGATTTTTCTAACTTCATTACTTTGTTTCTTAAGACATCAAGTTCATCTTCTAATAAAGATCGTTTTTTCTCTCTTCTTTTAAGATTGGAAGGTAAATATTCACAGCTAGTGTTATTATATTTTATACACGAGGAACAAGGGGATGTCCTGTCACACTTTATCTTCCGCTTCTTACAGAAACTGCACGCAGTCTTCGTTAAATTTACTTCCATAGCGTGGCGATATAATTAATAATAATTTCGCACGAGAGGTTTTGAAGAAAAAAGTAAAATATTTATTATCAATCAAAGTAACACAAAACCACAAACTTCTACTAACCTTTGCGTAATCTGGATTCCGGGACCATAACCTATGGAAAAAGTGCCAAAAGTCCCAGACAACAAATTTGTAACAACTTAATAGCATTCTAATAACAAATGTACCAGACATTAAATCATCAGATGAACCAAACAAAAAAGCCTCCAATAAGTAACACTACCAAGTTTAACTAGGTCTAAAATAAGTAAGAAATCCGGACTTGACCCCAACTTTAGTGTACAATAATTGAGCTCTATGGTTTTCAAATTGGGTAGACCAATAACATTTCTTACAGTTTAACTTATCAGCTTCAGCATAAACTTGCTCAATTAATTTTCTACCAACCCCATGTAATCTATTAGATGGACTGACAAATAAATCATTCAAGTATAAAGTATCTTCAATGGTCCAAGTATTTCTATGAGTTAAGTAATGAGCAAAACCAATTACTTCACCATCAACTTCGGCCACAATTGCATAAACAGGTTCTTTTTCATCAAAAAATCTAGCAAATGTACTATCAGTGACCTCTTGACTAACCTTATCTAAGGATTTATAAAACTTCAAGTAAGAATCTGGTCCTGACCATAATTCCAACCACTTTTCGTAATCTTTCTTTTCAATTGATCTAATAACAACACTCATTGTAATATTATTGTTTTAATGAAAGCTTATGCTATCTTGTTTAAATTTATATTAAACTATGTAGATATTTTTTGGGATTCGACTTCCGAATCGAGCATATAGCGCATAGCCGTTTCTGGCAATTGACTGCGAAATATTGAATTTGATAACTATGTACAAGACTGATAAGCTTTTCAAGAGTCAATAAGATCTCTAAATAAGTCGCCTAATACGACCGTGTCAAACCCTGCAGTGCTACCAGGGGTATCCTCAAAATTGGGAATATTGGGTGTATTTCCGTTCCTCACAGAAAAAACATTTAACCAATTATTGTCCACTTGAGTAAAATCTTCTGAAGCCTCACTATCTAAACGAGTCAGAGCTGAAGTAAATAAATTGTCTTTAAAGTTAGGTGACTCTAGGAAACCTTCAGCTTGGGGTGTTGGGATAGGAAAGGTATGTTTATCTGACCCTTTAAAAATGGAACTATCTTTGAAATTCTTATCACCAACATTAAAATCAAAACATTGATCTAATAGCTGACCTAGTTGAAAAACTCTTTGGCTATCATCAAATATTGGAAATTTCATTGTTTTGTCATAAATTTTGGTCTTGAACTCAGGCGACCTAGCAGTCTTTAAAAATACCCTTGCTAATCTCCAAAGTTTCCAAGCATAATAATACCTTTTGCTATACGCATTTGCAATTTGGACAAGTGCATAGGCCCTTTCATATAACCGATGATAAATCTTGGCCCAGTTATCAAACTTTTCAGCATAAACTTTATCGGTAAATATTGTTTTGAGATGACTTTCAGTTTCATGATTCATTTCATTAATATGAAACCTGATTAATACCGCTATTACCAAAAGAATTCCCTTATGTAACATTGCTAAAGTTGCTGGAACCAAGAGAAAATCTAACCATGGTTCAGATTCTTTCAAATTCAATACGTGAATGAAAAATGGATATAATTCCAATAATAATTTTTTCATCAGTTTACAAAGATAGTAAAATGCTACTTCCAATTGGCCTTTCCTTTCAAAATAAATATAAAGGTGAAAATAAAGTGTACAAAAGAAAGAAGTAAATTGAAATTCCATTTGACGTTTCAATAAATTAACCAATGTTTGGGATTTTTCGGATGATAAGGAAGTTGAAATAGATGTATTTAATATCCCACCAATATCCAACAATTTGATTTCAAGGAATTGAACTTGTTTACAAAAAGTGCCTATTTTGACAGTTTTGTTAACATCTAAAACTTGGTTCAATAAATCAGTTACTGGTTTATAACTAAATTGAAGGAAAATAAAACATTCACTGACAAGTGTTTCGTGACTTAGGTCATTCAAGTTGGCGATACCATCAATATACATAGGATACTGGGTATCGAAAGAATATTTTTGGGAATTTAAAGGATCACCAAATTCTAAACAGTGCTTTATATCCAACAACAATAAAAACATCCAGAGCTTTCTAGTTAATATTTTGATGCTGTCATTTTTCAAATATTGTAGCTTTCCAGGATCACGGTTGAACCCCAAAGAATAAGCCATTTGAAATAGCAAACCATTCATTATTTGAGCATCACCCTCATCAGCACCATCTCCATTTTCTGGTCCATAAATATGATAGACTCGCAATAAAAGAGTTAACTGGAAAATAGCAATATTGATCTGGCCAAACAAATTAAACTGACCCAAGCATTCGTTAGCTAAATTGGGAATGTTTATTCCAATAGGATGTTCACCCAAATAGCCTAGTTCTATATCTTCATAAGTGGTACTATTTTGGGTTTGCATAGTTGTTAAAAGCTCTGGCTCTAAGGATAGGTAAGATAATCTCAAAATTACCAATAACATCCCTAGATAAGCAAAATCCAATTTGGAAACTAGAACCAACTTTTTGGGTTTATCGTCAGGATATTGATCTCCAACGAGTCTCATTATACAACCTCTAAAATCATCTTCATCAATTATAGGAACAAAAAGATAAATCTTAGTGAAAAAAACATCCAATAGTTTCCACATGACTCTTACTGGAGGCAATGCTTCAACTATATTATCATGTAGCACTTGTCTATCATTATAAGAAGGTCCCACATTGAACAATATTCCAGTCAGTTCAGGGACTGGAGAGGAATTATTGTGGGTTGTAATTGGATCAATATTGGAAGATAGTGCACGTTCAAATCGAGCATTATTGACTTGATCAACTTCATTTTCTTTAGGGAAAATGGTCAGTGGTTGAGTAGACCCCCGTTTATAGTCAAATATCAATTTCAATGCCGGATCCATAGTGAAGGTTGCTTTCCAAGAAAACATTCCATAACATCTTCTCCTACTCGGCTCACAATCATACAACGGCATAGCATTTTCATATATGTTAAACAGGCTCTCATCAAATTCTAAAAATGTTAAGATATCTGAGAATTCATCATCAAATTGAGCGGTCTCTGCCTGTTCAAGGCTAAATCTTGGAGAATCAAAACTGTAGGAACTTGAAGGTGAATCCAGACTTGAACTACCACTGGAAGTAGTTTGAGAATTTTTCTCTAAATTATTGATCTTTTTCTTCAATGCCTCAAGTTCCAGCTCCATAACATTCTTTGTCCCTCTATTTCTCTTTTTCAAAACTTTGGGACCTGGGTCAACGTACACACACTCTCTATTGTCAAACCGTACACACGAAGAACATGGAATTTGCCTATCACATCGAATTTTTCTCCGCTTACAGAATGTACACACGGGCTTTACTTTTGAATTGAGTTTACCTTTATTAGGGTTAAATTCGTTAAAGGTGCTCATTATAGGCGAAATCGCAGTTAGATATTAGTAATATAGCAAAATAACCATAGAATCACACACTTTTCTTTGAGCTTAAGCTTCTTAATAAACGTCCTTTGTGTTTATTATGAATTATCACAATCAGGCTGGAATTATTACCTTGTGGAAGGAGGCAATGGTGCGTACAGGAACAGCTGCTGACAAGGGAGCTAATTACGAAGGTTGCCGCACGAAAAACTTTGATGGAAGTTTTGATGTGAGGAAAGAAGCAAGGTACAGGATAAGTGTCTATACAGATAAGAAGTTAGAATAGTACTGGTTGTTAGAATAGTACTGGTTGTTAGAATAGTACTGGTTGTTAGAATAGTACTGGTTGTTAGAATAGTACTGGTGATTAGCAGAAGGCTTGCGACTGAATAAGTTTTGAGATGAGTTAGTTTTTCTAAGCTTTTCTGGTTTACAAGTTTATTCATACAAGGGAATCAGGTACTAGTCAATTTCTTTTTCTTGACTATAAAAAATTACCTCTTTTCAGCTTTGGCTTAGTTTTGTTTTGAGGTTTTGAATTTAAGACTCTTAGTTTGCTCTATGAAGAAATTCATCATTCACTTTGAATCCAGCTAATCATCCCCTCAAAACTTGATTGTGAGCCTTTTCAAAAGGAGTACTGCTTATCTAGCGAGGTGAAGTTGATTAGTAAGAACATGGGCCCCTCTAAAATGCCCATTGACAGCTACTTATTCTCCTCAAATGTTTGTATAGTTTTCAATGTGTTTACTTTTACACCTATGAAAAACTGATCAGCTCAATTGCCCAAAGAAGCCCTTGTCCGAGTTTGTGCCTGAGGGTTTAAAACTTATTCTTTCGTATCTGCCAACTTCTCTGCCAAGCTTTGGGGATTGCGAAAAAAAAACTTTTGCAACCACTGGACCTATAATAAAGGTTATAGGGCCATTGCAACGATCCCATTTTGACTTAATTTTATTACTCCATTTCCTACCACATGATAATTACAATGTATGGGACTAGAGTAAAACAATTACAAAGTAACATTGCTCAAAGGTCTTGAGCCATCGTAATGGTAAATTTTGCAGTCTGAATTTTGCAACCTATACAATACATTTAATATACATAACATTGTTTTCCTATAGATTAGCTTTGTTGAATAAACTGGTCCATTGAATTATCATCTCTTCATTAAAATTAAAATAATTACTGGTATCAATACTATCAAAAGTTTGCTCCAAATCAATCAAATTGACACATCTTAGAAAATATTTTTGGGTTTTGAACGTCCTCCAAGCGTAATAGTATCGATCACTCAAATTTAAGACAAACTTAAATAAAACTTCTGTTGTTCTTGTTAATGAGTCAATAAACTTGAAACAATTGTGATAATATCCTTCAATCATATTACCAGGTTTTTCCAACACTTTACAAATTAACTTGGCTCTTATAATTAATGATACTACAATTAAGAATGTCCTGTGGATTACATGAAGTAGTAATGGCACAAACGTCATATCAACACAAACCCTATACTTTCCCAGCTTGCCAAATACTTTATACAAGGTGGGAAACAAAAAGCCCGATAAGTACAAAATTAAATCATTCAATAATTTTATTGATAGTGACTTGTTGGTTTCAGACAACCCATTATACAAATGAAACCGTAAACTTATGATATTTAAGCATTTGGAAAAAACATATTTCAAAGCTTTTGCGTTTATAATGGCATCTCTGTAGATATAAGGAGTTTGAGGGTTTGTCCTTAACTCGTCAAGGATTATGTCAGTCTTTTTCATTTCTTGAGCTGACTCAATAGTATTAAAATTTACTAATGATTTGGGAGTCAAAATCTGATCATGGTGAATTTTCACCATTGTCCGTAAAACTTCAATCGTTAAAATCTCCATTTCTTTATTTAGATTATTTGCATTTTCTGGTGAATAATCTGGCAACACTATATTAAAGTTAGGAAAGTTGATAGGAAATGTACAATTGAGAGTACCAACAAAACATGAATTGGACATTAGGATACATGATGCAATTTTCCTCCTTATATTTTTTTCAGGTTCACTTAAAGAGCGATATTTCACTTCTTGGAATAATCCTAACCCATCGGCCAACATTTTAATTATGACATCAAATGTATAAGGCTCATTTTCCCCCGCTCCCAAGACATATTCCGGTCCATAAAACTGATAAGCCCTAATTAGAATTGCTAATTGCAACACAGTGATATTATTTGACCCCAATAAATTGAATGCATTAAGACAGCTTTGAGCAACATCCACAGTTTTAAGTGAGACAGGATTATTCAACAAGTATTTCAAGTGCCTGCAATGGGGGTGATCATTTTTGTAGTTATGCTCGTTTACGGATTTGTTGACAGTAAACAATGACACATAAGACAATCGTAGGATGATCAATAATATACCCAAATAAGCTACATCCAAGTTATGAGTCACCTTAATTTCCCCCTTTTCTCTATCTGTTATAATCCGGTCAACATTCCTCTTGAAATCTCTTTCGTCCAATACCGGGTAGAAAGGATATAATAATCGAAAATACCTGTCAACTAGAAGGTCAATTATTGGCTTCTCGGGTAAAACATGATAAATTTTATTAATTAAATCAAGCTTAGTAGAAGTGGAGTCAAAGTGAGTAAATCCCAAGGGGACAATTTTATCACTTTGGTATAATTGGCCAAGATTTATATTCAGTTCGAAAACTTCTTTTAAGGGCTTTAAATCCTCAAGACCCTCATCAGTGTGGTATTTAACCGTGAACAATCTTTCAGTTTCTCTTGAACAACCGACATCAGCAATTTGAATGAAAAATGTTAATTTGGACTCCAAACCCAAGTCCTTGTATGAAACTTTTTGAATTAACTTCAAGGAATCATCGGCCGAAAAGAATGACAGCCAAGATAACGGGGAATAATATTTGCGAATTGTTCCATCAACTTTAACGGAAGTATATAAGTCATGGATATTGACCCAAAGTCGAGTTTCCTCTTCCACCGGCATAAATTCAAAATCATCGTAAAAATTAATTTCGTCCCCATCAATATTACTTTCCGCTTCATGAGACGGGCTTGAGCTATAATTTGATCCGGTAGGATCCAAGCTTGAAGACGAGGGTGTTGATTTACTATCACCACTAGCTGAAACCAGTTCTAAATACTTAATCTTTTCCTTAATTTGTTGAATTTTTTCTGCTATTTGGACATCGTCCTCGTTGGAACTATCATCTTTCAATTCATCCACATTTTCCTTGAGTTTTTCAATCTCAGTTCCGGGGTAAATACAACTTTCATTATTATACTTCACACAGGTAGAACAGGGAGAACCCTTATCACATTTGACTTTTCGGGACCGACAAAACAAACATACGTTAATTGTCCTCCGTCGTTTTAAGTCACTCATTGATGATAAGCACTACGAGATCTTTCGATAATGATAATTTTCATCGAGATTCCGAGCCGATCCTTTTTACGAAATGTGTATTTACATAATTTACAGGTTGGCATAATTTATGCCTGGAAAAAGTCTTGAAATATCTCATGAGCATATTGACTCTGTACACTTTCTTCAACAGATTTGTCCAATTTGTCTGCTGAAAAGTCGCCAGTATAATTATTTTCATTCTCATTTTTCCTCAAAGCTGTTAAAAGTAACCATAAAGAATCATTATTTTCAGGGATTTCTGTGGTTATTGACCCATTGGATGTCATGGCAGATGACTCAAGTAAAGCTTTGTTGATTATATTGATAATTTCGGTCAAATCTTCATTGGAAAATCCAAAGTTTTCGGTATCATAGTCGGGTCGGATTTTACTATAATTTACCTTCTCAATTTCATCGAAAAGTAATGTTAATATTTTACTAGTTTTCCAAGGGGAATAATACCTATTACCCAAAATCTTTACATAGTTAATTAAAACAGTACTAGACTTGGACAATAAGGTTTCCAAAAAAAATAAATTCGACGATAACCCAGATATCACAGATAAGGATCTATTAATCAATACTTTTATCTTGATGAGAAGTGAAAAGCTTATCAAGATCATAAGATGAATAATATTTTGACAGCTGGGAGTTGTAATTAAATCACAAGTCCCCACTTCTGCAGGGGACGACTTGGTGAGAATTCCATGAATCAAGGGATAACATTTTTCGTAGAATAATACAAAGATTTTTTTTAAATAAAAAACTGCCTTTTGACTCTGACCAAGTCTGGAATAGTAACTAGCAAAATGGAAATTAAGGGCAATAATAGCAGAAGCAATTTGAAATAAGTACTTGAAATAAAAAGTATCGTAGTAGTACTTTGACCTGTCTTTGATATTTTCATCCGCTTCCAAAGCTCTTAGTATATTTTCTTCATCTCTGTGAAATTTCACATAGCATAAATCAATAGTATCACTAACACTTTGAATGGGGAAATTTACTTTGGAATCATTGACGGCATTGAACATTTTACTCAATGTTGCAAAACAATGAGGACTACTGGTTAAAAGCAGAACCACAATTTTCTCCAAATTAAAATCCTTAACTGTAGCATTATCCCCAGTAAGAAATGGGGGACGAACGTCAGTAACAAAGTTTTGCACAGTACTGGAATCTCCATAAGTTAAAGTTGTAGACAAATCAAGAGTCACCAAGACAATCCATATTTTTCGAGCCAAATGGTTCACCCTTTGATTTTTGCAGCCATCTTTGAACTTATCGGGTTCTTTGTGGAGACCCATTGAAAAAGCCATTTGCATTTGTAATGCACTATTAACTTGATGTTCTCCTATTTCACAATCATCACCATACTCCGGTCCATATATCTTATAGTATCGTATAAACATGGTAAATTGTAGAATCACTAGATTACTGCAATTGATTAAATTAAACTGGTTCAAACATGTTTGGGCAATATTTATCACTTCCAAGTTGATAGGATTATTTAACAAATACTTCAACCTGATAGATTCTTGATCGGTTGCGTCGCTATGCAAATTAGCTTCATTTATGGATGGAACATTAGTTAATAAGGATAAATAGGTTAACCTTAGAATTACCAACAATATACCCAAATGAGCAAAATCCAACCTTTTTTCAACGTTCAAAATTGATATGAATTCTTCCTCATTTGAAATATCTGTGGGGCCCAAGATTCTTATAATTTGATACTCAAAATCATCTTGATCAATAATGGCAAAGAAGGGGTATAAATAATTAAAAAACCTTTCAAGTAAAAACCATAGGACTTTCCTTTTGGGCAAAATTAACCGAATTTTCGTCATTAACTCTATTTGAGCTTCAATTTCTCCCTCAAAAAACATTAAACCTAAAACCTTTGCCTTTTCATTTAATTTGGTTTTCTTCGATCGAATGGAAATATCTTCCTCCTTATTCTGTCTCATATAACCATAAACTTCCAATTCACCTGGATTAAATGTTGAATCCCAAACATTATCCAGATGATTGTCATATGAACCTTCTTCAGGGTTATTTTCCAAATCTCTGAATGATTTCCCTCTCATATTATTACTAACACTCAAATACACATTATACAACAAAGGATCTACTCTTAAAATCGAATTACAGCTTAAGGGGCCAAAATGTCGTCTGTTTTTGAAATCTCTATCCAAAACAGAATCAAACAATTGAAATAGGTCTACATCGTCTCTGCTATGGATAGTATGATCATTATTAATAAGATTTGAAACACTCAATCTTTTGTCAGCTCTTTGGAACTCAGACGGGAAGTTTGGATCCACCATGCTGTTACTTTGAAAGAAAGGGTCGGGCAGGTTGGAAACTTGGGGTTTTACATTGGTGGTACTCTTTCTAGTTAAAGTTGGGTATTCGGTGCCAGAATTACTCGATGGAGATGATCCGTTGATTTTACTTTCCAATTCCTCCACTTGTCGCTTTAGATTCTGTAGTAGCTTGGACTTTTTCAAGGCATTTTCTTCTTCACTTGTGTCTGTAACAGTCGGCGAACTCTCATAACTGCACTCCTGGTTACCGTATTTCACGCATGTGGAACACGGCTGTTTCTTATCACATTTGACTTTTCGGCTTCGACAAAATTGACACACTGATGTTGGTCTACTCCTCTTGATAGCCATCAAAACAAAGGGCTATAGGGCTTGTCTAGTTGAAATACTGGTATTAGGATAGCTTGCCTGATTTTACTTTTGGCTGCTTTATGTCGGCTTTTAAAATTCGGACTATAACCGAGATCTTTCGTGCGAGAGAGGTGATTCACCCTTATATCCCTAATCATATATTTACAAGTTTTTTTTTTCACCTATACACATAAGTTTATATATACAAATTAACCCCTAAAGTCCAAAGCTACCCGGTACCTCTTGAATTGGGTTGTCAAAATCAAAGATGGTAGTGGGTGGACCGTTTTGCAGGTTCTTATCTTCCGTTTCTGTGGTGATTCTTTTAAATCCAATTAGGTGAAGCCAAGCAGTGTCATCAACACCTACATTGAATTGTTTCATAAAGTTGTCAAAGTCGACATTACTTAAATAAGTTTGAACAATCTTAATATAAACAGGATCGTTGATTTCATTAGTGTATTCATTTTTGTCAACGACAATCGATAAAAGGATGTTATAAATTTTATACATTCTCCAGGAATAAAAAAATTTACTTGATAAAGTTGACAAACAACCCAACAAAGCGTTCATAACTTTCATCAAAACATCTCGAAGTTCTTTACCTGTTTTTGTTAAAATACAAAGACATATGGTAACAACTCTACTTATACAAGTTTGCAAAATTGGTTTGATAACAAAGTCATACAGTGAATAACCATTTTCTCCTGTAATAATGTTATTTATTATGGGCAAACTTTGCTCAAATATAGTTCTAAATAAAACCGTTAATATTTCTTTTGATACCTCTTGATTACCACTATAAAAACAATGTTGAAACATTTTATAATAAAAGGATAATAAGAAAGTTGAATTTTGGAAATATACTTTCAACTGGAAAGATGTCATATACTTATTAAAGTTACTATCATAACCTCCAAATGGTTCTCGAAAAAGGTTGGATTCCATCATTCCATCGTACTGAATTTCAATGAATTGTCGTAAATGCTTTAACTTTATGGGCTTATGTAAAGCATAAAAAAATCTAGCATATAATAACGTCCTTGAGATATTTTTAGATGCATTTTTCACCAAAAACTGGGTCACTTCCTCTGCTTCTGGGTCGTTGGAATTAGCACCATCGGTCACGGTTGTACCGAAAGAAGTATCATAGGAAAACTTCAAACTATTACCAGGGTTCCCCAACATTAAAGAAGACTTGCTGTCAAAAATCATGATAAAAAGCCAAATCTTTCTTCTGATATTCGCAAGCTTGTGATTGGTATTGTGAGGATCAATTTTCAACGGATCACGATGAAGGTTTAGTTGATAAGCTTTTTGGATAATTACCGAACTAAAAACATTGGTGTTGTCCTGATCTAAACTTTCACCAAATTGGGGATCATGGGTCTGACAAAATTCAAAAATTAATAATAGGACAAAGTAGTCCAACAGATTACTATGAACCAAACTCACAACTTCAGCACAGGAATTTGCAACACAATTTATATCTGGATGCAAAGAATCAAAGCATTGTGGCGCCGAAAAGGAACAAATTTTTAAAACCATCAATAGGGTCCCAATATGAATAAATGATCGATTATCAATAATGTTTATCTGAGGTTTATCATCAATAAAATCCGTCATAAGGATTTTAGATATTTCCAATCTGAAAGTGTCTTCATCTAATACCGGAATAGAAACGTAACAAGTTCTGAAAAAAAACTCTATTGCTCGTTGAATAGTCAACCCTGTTGGTAATACTGATTCAATTTTATTAATTAGCTCTGTTTGATTAGTTGATGTAGCAAATATATCCATAGATACTTGAATGCTCCTTAACCTTCTAGCCTTTATTAACATTTCAAATTCCGGTGTATTCAAAGCATCATCCCATGCTAACCTTAATTGTGCATCTGATTTGATAATAGACATCCAGGTCAAGGGCCCTATAAAATTATTCTTATCTAAACATTGACTCTCCTCAAATAATGGAACTTCATCCCCATCAGAGGTATCTGGCGCTACCCCGTGCTCAAGAAAAAACTGATTGATATAATCATCATCCCCGTCCTTGTATAAATGAATATCATTCACTTGCTTATCTAGGAAATCAATCTTATTAATTAATTTACTAATTATTTGATTGTAGTGACCTGGTTGAGGGGATGGTTCGCTTACGTACTCACAAACTTTGTTACCTAACCTAACACACGAAGAGCACGGATTACCCTTATCACATCTGATCTTCCGTTTCTTGCAAAAGGTGCAAACCACCGTTAGCCTGGTTTTACCCATAGTTGAAAAATGTCAAATTTAAAATACAAAATTAAAATATATACAAGTTGCGAGCACTGACATTAATGTCTCGCTAAAATTAACTTCTATGGCCACTACACTCAATACAATCATCTAGTTGCATTTCTTTATTCTTCTTGAGACTTTCAACCATAACCATAATCTTATCGATTTCTGAGTCTTCATCTTCAACTGGAGGAGGGACTTCCATACTAATAAATACTTGACTGATGTCAAAATCAGTCAATGTTTTTGACATCATGTTAACAAGATGATTGAGATTATTAGTAGTAAATCCCATTTCCGCCAGAGTTGAATGCTCCAATTCGGTCTTTAGCATTAAACGATCCAACAATTTAAGTGTTCTCCAGCTAGCTAGATAATTACTTGCCACTGATTTTAACACCCTCTTGAAAAAATTAATAGCTTTGACAATTAGTTGCTCAGCTTCAAGACTAGGAATATCGTTAAACAGTCTTAAACGAAGTAAAACTGTCAATAATATTAAACAAATCCTTTGAATGGTAATTATAAGTGGAGATGATACTACCGGTTTAAAAATTTTGTTTTCGGTACGTAAACAAGTTTGATCAATCATTGGAATAACATGTTTGAATATCAACTCAAAGCATCTAAATAAATATCTGACAGCCTGATCGGGCTTTCCTTTAATCATCAAAAAAATGTAAAATTCAAAGTAGAAAGTTAAACACATGTACAAGCTACTTATAGCAAACCGAATATTATATGTTCTGAAGAAAACAAATGAGACCGAGTTGTTTGTACCATGAATCAATTTCTCTAGTGATGGACCTTGAAAATTAAGTTTATTAAAAAACTCTTGAATTATGTTATACATTTTGGAAATGTTCATGGGCTTTTTGGAAGTTATTAAAGAGCAAAGCCTGGTAACCCTTCTAAATAATATTGAAGTTTGACTTAATATAAGGTATGCAGTTTTGGATATTTCATTATTGATGGTATTGGAATTCTCTGGGGACCATATAGGAGGTGAAACATCAGAATAAAATTTACTTCTATTGCACGGTACTCCTTGATATAAACTGGTATTGAAGTCATAGACACAAATATGTTGCCATATGCACCTTCGTAACTGTGATTCTTTACCATCAGGGGTTGAAGATATAATGGCAGGATCTCTGTGCAACCCTAATGAATAACCTAACTGAAACAATAATGTATTGAAGAGTGGTGCTTCACCACTGTCTAAACAATCGGTATATTCTGGACCAATGAAAATATAAACTCTTATAAATAAAACCAATTGAAAAGTACTAAAATCAATTTGTTCCATAAAATTAAATTTACGAAGGCACATCTGGGCCAAATAAACGCAATGGAAACTTATAGGGTTTTGGATCACCAAATCAAATAGTTTTGCGTCATCATTTATGGAACTATCACCCAAGACAGCATAGTTATACGTGATTCTGAGCATAATCAAAAGAATTCCTAAAGTAGCAAAATCTGTTGGGTGCGTAACTTTGATGCCAACCTCTTTATCATTAACAGGATATAAGGGAGAGCTTAATATTTTACCCAATTGATTCTTGAAGTCAGTTTCATTAACAAATGGAAATGAAGGATACAAGTAATTAAAGTAACTTTCAATTAAAGTCCCAATTACCTCAAGATTTGGTAAAATTACTTCTATTTGATTTATAAGTTCATTATCAAATTCAAGAACTCTCAGGATATTGGACAGAGCAAATTTCAAATCTAACGCCCTTTTCATCTCTTTCATTCTCATCAAATCATCATAATTGTTGAAATTGTAACCACTATCATTCTGGTTATTGAAATATATCTTGGTCGTGGCGGGATCGTAGTCATCTACAATACTTACCGTGTGTCGACTTTGCTTGTTGACAATGTTAGCTTTCCAAATGTTCAATAACATCGGATCCTTCATTATCGTACTGTAATCACTGAAAATACCCCAGTTTACTGACAGATCTATGCTGGAAGAAATATTTTGATTCTCAAAAAGACTAATTTCCTCATCCATATCAGCGTCATCGTCAAGCCTGGCGTCACTCCTCAAACTAGATTCTAATGTATCAACTTTTTCGGTTAAGATATTAAGATGGTACAATAAATCGTCTTCGTTTTCTTTGCCATGGTCACTTTCATTATCATCAAAAGAAGTATGGGGTCCGCGAGTAGACTGTGTGTCGGTAGATGTATTACTTTCTAGCGAGTTTGGAGAATAATCATATGTACACTCGTGTTTGAACTTTACACAAGAAGAACATGGCGACTCCTGATCGCATCTAATCTTCCGTCTCCGGCAAAAATGACAGGACCTAGCTTTCCGCCTTTTGCCAGACTCCATAATATATATTAAATTTCGCGCACTGTCAAAATAGTAAGAAGCGATTAAAGTCTCATCAAAGAGGATGCCAAGTTACTTACGTCGCAGGTAATATATACCAGAATGAGATATTTTTTTACCGCTTGGACAATTTAGGGAATCAAGATTTTATACTGTTAGTTTAATAGTGGGATTTGCAACCAAAAGAGGACCTCAAATGTTAACACCGTACTCTAGTGCTTATTTCCGTCTTAGACCCGAAGATTTTGATCAAAAATTGAACCGGAAGTCAAATTTCAGGGCTCCACAATTGGCGGAACATCCAAAAGTCTGAAATCGGTATGACAACTTAGGTTAAAACCCCAAGTCAAGAAAGGGATCGAGGAATTGGCTTAGAGTTTCATTGAAAGAGAATTTTTGAACCCATCGGGTTTCAAGCTTTTTAGTTGGGTTTTAAAATAGGAAGGTTCCCCAAACCTTAAACTATTAATGTACCAAGACTTAAAGAAAATGAAATTTAAAACTTTCAACTTCGCAAGGGACTGTGAGGAGCCCACCAAGGTCTAATATTTTTCAGATGCCGTCTATTGGTCCAAAATTTTGAGCCATTGTAAATCTATTTCACATGCAGTACAAACTGTATTTACGGCACAAGGTGATTGACAAGGATTTATCAATTCCTCCAATAAAAGGCGCCCTACATATGAACACTGGCTTAAGTTACGGTTTGCCAAGACGAAAAAATATGTCAAACCAATCCACCTTGGCAGTGATGTCAACGCAGGTTCAGTGCTACTCTTGCAAACAATTGTGTAGTTAAAAATACACCCAAAGGACAATTCTGTAGCATAGGCAATGACGGGATTATATTGCCGTATCAAAAAATGGTGGGCCAATTAACACTAATGCACCACGGTAAAATTAGTCGGTGGAGCGATTGTTTTTCCGAACAAGCGCCGCCATAGATTGATCAGATTACCAATTTCTTTTTTGCAGGCTTTTGAGTTCCGACCGTCTTGTCTTTTCTTGGTTGCAAACCATCTTCACTAGTACGGAGAAATGAAAGGCCTGTTTTGGGCTAAGTTGCCCGTATGATATTTAATTTGCCATTATCCTCCTCTTGACATTAAAGATGGATAGTAAACAACAGGAAGGTAATACATCTTCTACTTCGCTTGACAAAGAAGAAAGAGTCCAAGATTTCGAGAGATCACCAAATCAAGATTCTGACTCTACTGATGAAAAACCTCGAGAGGAATTCAGAAAATCTAGAGGAGTAAGAAGAATCGAGAATGTCAAGTTGGCTATGGATAATACCAAAGCAGGTCGAATCATGATGTGGGTTTTTGGCCTTTCTATATTGATTTGTGCTTGGGCTTCATCTCTTGACTCCTCCACAACTTACAATTATCAAGTACCTGCTACTTCCAGTTTCAACAGACACTCTATGATTTCGACTTTAGGAATTGCAACTTCGATTATATCTGCAGTGGTCAAACCTATTTTGGGTAAGTTTGCCGATGTAACGTCTAGACCTTTGGTGTACATTATTGTCTTATTCTTATACACCCTTGGATATATTGTGGTTGCAAGTTCATCGACAATCACAGCGTTTGTAGTTGGAGATGTTTTCATTGCCATTGGTAGTGCTGGTGTGGACTTTTTAAACGATGTCATTGTTGGAGACTTAACTCCTTTGAAATGGAGAGGTTTAGCAACATCAGCTTTAGCAACACCATTCATAATTAATACCTGGTTCGCTGGATTGATTGTTCAAGCTATCTTGGCCACCAACTGGAGATGGGGGTACGGAATGTTTGCTATTATTATGCCTGTAGTATTATCACCAGCCATTGCTATCATGATATATATGGATAATAAAGCTCAAAAAACTGGGAATGTCACAATTGCATCTTCCAAGCTCGACAAAAGACAGGATACTGTTACGAAAAGGGCAGACTGGTGGAAAATTTTTGTAAGGGGACTTATAGAAATCGATGCTCTTGGATTGGTTGTTTTAGGTTTTGGTTGGTCTTTACTTTTATTACCCTTTTCGCTTTATACTTATGCCAATGGAGGTTGGAAGAATGCCAGTATGATTGCCATGATCATTGTAGGTGGTGTATTATTGATTTTTTATACTGTTTATGAATTACGTTGGTGTAAATACCCATCTTTTCCCAGAAGAGTTTTGTTCAACAGGACTTTTATTTGTGCTGTAATTATTGACACTATTTACACTTTAGCTGGAGGATTGAGATCCACATACTTTTCTTCCTTTGTGTGGATAGTCAAAGATTGGTCCAATCAAAATTGGACTTATTTCAATAACACATTAACGCTTTCCTTGTGTGTTTTTGGAGTAGTTGCTGGTGCTTACCAAAGAATTTTCCGTCGGTATAAATATTTACAAGTATTTGGATTAGTCGTTAAAATCATCGGTATGGGGATTTTGGTTCGTAATAAAGGAGCTTTAGCCAATACAGCTTCATTGGTATTTGTGCAAATTCTTGTAGGTATGGGGGGAGCATTCTCTGTGGTTGGTTCTAGGGTTGCATCTCAAGCTTCTGTCCCTCACGATGACATGGCTTTGGTTATTAGTTTATTACAACTTTGGTCCAAAATTGGTTCAGCCGTAGGATCAGCAATTGCGGCACCCATTTGGTCTTCCAAAATGCCTGAAAATTTAAGGAAATATATGCCCGAGTCAGTGACTGACGCAGAAGTGTTGGAATATTTTACCAACTTATCATCACTACGGGCGTTATCATTCGATAATCCGATCCGGCAAGGTGCCATTCGGGCTTATTCAGATACCACCTTTTACTTATTTGTACCGGCGTTAGGATTGTCTTTTATCCCGCTTATTGCTGCATGTTTTCAAACGAATTATTTTTTGGGCGATTCACAAAACGCAATTGAGGACCAAAATGGCCATGATCCTACCAAAGATCCTTCGAAGTTGAATGAAGAGACGCCAAAGGATTGGAGAGGAAAACTCGCTGCTTTCTACAATAAACCGTTGTATTCTCCCAAGTAGAATCTCTTTCACATTCGTTATTCGTGTAAATAGCTGTTAGCGCAATAAACAATCGACCAATATAATTAAGATTCAGTGCATTTGGGTGCGTTTAAAATATATTGTCCTGGTTGCTTAAAAGCGAGTACATTTTGTGGGCAATTTCCTAGACTGAAACAGATGCCCATAATAGTGGTGTGTCAAAGGCAGGGATCTGTAGGGCCACATGATACAGTGTCAGGGCTACCTTGATGCATAAAGGTGTTGTCAGTGGTAACCTTGGCTATGGTACAATGCAATAACATAACCAAAGTTGAACTAGTACGCAGTTACGGGATCTACCCAACCAAGAATAGGAAACTCAACGCATTACGCCTGGCCACTATTCTTTATTTTTTTCTTCCATCGTAATTGGGTCAATTTTTGTCCAAGAATTTGTAAAGCGCCTTACCGTATATACGCAGCACTTCAAACCAATAACGTGCTTTTGGTACTATAAGCATTGGAACACAGTTTTTTCCTTGACTTCACAACGGCATTCTCCAATAACAACCCGAGTTCGCTCATAACCAAGTCAATTGTTTTGCTACCGAGCGTCAAACCGTTGATGCAGCATCTATAATGAACGGCTTAGGATGAAACTTTTCCTTCTGCAAGATATAACCGATAAATTTTAAAAATTACCAACTTTATAGTATATACCATAATTAGAATATTCCGAAACCTAAATGGGTTGCAAAATGTTAATATTTTAGTGCTGGAAAACTGTAAATCTGTACATAATGAAAGTTTTTATTTTTCAAAAGCTTGAGGGAAAAACCGGCAATTGCATAGAAAAAGACGCACATTTTCCCTTTTGGGTTCCTATTCCGGGTTTGATGTATCAGATAAAACTTTTCTTTTTTTTTTTTTACCTCTGTTCATCTGATACTATATAAACGGCTAAAAATCCTAAGATGGGTCTGCTCCTTAGGAAGAATTTTCAATAAAAATGTCTAATCAAGAAATTAGAGACGAAAAAATTACTACTCCCGATGGCCCTGTAGGTTCGGACATTGACCAAAAAGTCAATGGTTCCGATCTTGAAAGAAATGAGGAACTTAGCAGTAGTCAATCTTTAGGGATTAAATTGATTGATAGTAACACCTCAACTGAATATACCAAATCCAGAGGGGTCATTAGAATTGAAAATGTTAAAATTTTAATTTCTAATGCCAAAAATGGTAAGGCTGTTACTATTGGTTTAGGACTTTGTCTTTTGGTTATTGCTTGGGTTTATTCTTTAGACCAATCTACCACCTACAATTATCAAGTGCCTGCTACTTCAAGTTTCAACAGACATTCTATGATTTCTACTGTCAGTGTGGCTACTTCTATCATTGGTTCTATTATGACTCCAATTTTAGGTAAAATCAGTGATATTACTTCCCGTCCTTATTGTTATGCTTTATCATTAGTGATTTATCTTATTGGTACCATTGTTGCTGCTGCATCAAGTGATATTAGTGCTTATGTTGTTGGAGAAGTTCTTACTACTGTTGGTTCCACTGGTATTACTTTCCTTAATGCAGTCATTGTTGCCGATTTATCTCCTTTAAAATGGAGAGGTTTTGCAACTTCTGTTTTAGCCACTCCTTACCTTATTAATGTGTGGTTTTCTGGTTTAATTGTCGAAGCCATTATTGGTACCAACTGGAGATGGGGTTATGGTATGTTTGCCATTATTATGCCTGTCACCGTTGTTCCTGCAGTTTTAGTTTTGACCTTTTACGAACACAAGGCCCAAAAACTTGTAGTCAAAGACAACAAACCTAAACAATCCACAAAGGAAATTATCAAGAAAGCCTTAATTGATGTTGACGCTATTGGTTTAATTCTTTTAGGTTTTGGTTGGTCTTTGTTCTTATTACCCTTCTCCATTTACACTTATGCCAATGATGGGTTCAGAAACCCAAGTTTAATTGCTATGCTTGTTGTTGGACCAATCTTATTGATTGCTTACGCCATCTACGAATTCAAATGGTGTCCTAAACCTTCCATGCCTAGTAGGGTTCTTCTTAACAAAACTTTCGTTTCTGTTGTTTTAATTGATATCATCTATTTGTTGGCTGGTCAAATCAGATCATTATACTTGTCCACCATCGTCTGGATTGCCAAAGACTGGACTGATCAATACTGGACTTATTTCAACAATGCCATGACCATGTCCTTGTGTTTCTTCGGTGTTATTGCTGGTCTTATCATGAGAATTACTCACCGTTATAAATTTATGCAAATTTTCGGTTTAACCATCAAAGTTATTGGTTACGGTTTATGTGTTAGACCTCAAGGTCAAATTGCCAACACTGCATCATTTGTTATGGCTCAACTTATTATTGGTTGGGGTGGATCTTTCACTGTTGTTGCCACTCAAGTTTCATCCCAAGCTTGTGTTCCTCATGATGATATGACTTTAGTCATGGGTTTGATCAAGCTTTGGTCCAACATCGGTAGCGCTGTCGGTGCAGTCATTGGTGGTTCCATTTGGACCTCTAGACTTCCAGGTTACTTGAGAGAATTCTTACCAGCCGAAGTCACTGACGCTGAAGTTTTGGGTTACTTCTCTGATGTTTCCAGTGTTAGAGCTTTACCATTTGACAGTCCAATCAGACAAGGTGTTATCAAAGCTTACAGTTATGTTGCTATCTTCTTATTTGTTCCACCAGTTGTTTTGGAATTCATTTCCTTATTATTAGGATTCCTCCAAACCAACTACTACTTAGGTGACACTCATAATGCTATCGAAGATCAAAATGGTATGGATCCAACCAACCCAGAAGCTGAAAAACCAGAAGCAAAAACTTTGAAAGAAAAGATCTTTGCTCTTGTTCGTTAATTTTAATATGAAATATATATGTATAAAGTAATAAATAATAGGAAAAGTCGCGACTTAAACTAGCATAAGCATAGTTCCCATTTTAATTCTTGTATGATATCAAGCCAATCCAAATAAACAAGCCCATGAGGATTTCTCATCCAGTATATACCAACTAACTCTTTAACTCTTCCAAGATTTCCCACTCTATAAATGGAATATGTCTTGTCAATGGCATGCGCAAACTTCTGTCTACAAGAGCCAATACTGTTAACTCCAACTATTAATAAAGGGAATGTCAAGCAGGAGAACAAATTGGCATTCATCAATGATTCTATATAACCCAAACCTTCGCTTACCAACATTTGAACTTCAACAGCATAAGGGTTAATTCTTCTGAAATAATTCAATAAAACTATTTGAATCGTAGTCTTGTACAATTTAAATATATTCAAATGGTTTAACCTTCCATGGCCCGATAGCAAATCTAACTGATACGTATTGGGTTTGCAATCATCCAACTTTTGTGACAATTGTATATATAAAGCATTGACTTCCTTTACGCTTAGGTTGTTGAAGTTCTTTTGACTCTTAACATTTAACACTTCTCCTAAAATGGATACTAATGAATTATGACATCCTTGATAAGGATCTATCCCGTAATTGAAAAAATTTAAATCATACTGATCCAACTGAATTTTTGTTCCTGACAAAAAAGCTCTTGAGTTCAAAATATCGTGATACTGGAAGTTGGATATTAACCATTTGATATCATTTGAATAGTTGAAAGTGGTCAATAAATTGGAAATTCCCCCTCGTGATTGAATTAAACTAGAACAGTATTCGAATATTCTGTACCAATAGCCAACATCACCAGAGCATACTTTTACCCCAATGATAATCTGATAAAAACAAAGAAGAACATAATAGTTAAAACTATCCTTAGTATCAATCTTTCTTATCAAGCTAAGAGACTTATTAAAATGACTCTTAACCTTCGAGTCGTTCAAACCTTTTGATTCTCTAAAAGTCCCTCCCCAACTAGCCAAAGCATGAGAAATAGATTCTTCTGTAAGACTTATTTGAAGAAAGGTTTTTAAAAAATAATTTGAACTATTCTGATCAATACATAGTAAATTACTAACTTTTTCTTCAAAGTACTGTAATAATTGAATACCTGACTCATCGAGATAAAGATTATAACTCGAAGTAACAGCCGCCTGCGGTGTTAAAAAATCCATCCCAAAGGAATAATTTTGAGGTATTAGATCAAGGGACTCAGGGTCTTGGTCACCTGGTTCGTGATCAGGATTTTGATCTAATTCTATTATCTTATCGTTCATCGGTTCAACATCAACCAGTAATATTCTGTCTTCAGGGAAAAAGGATGGTGGCGATGTAAAAACATTATTAAAGGTATCTCTCTTCGGCAGTGGTGTGGTTAACTGCAATTTAGTCTGGGGTATCTGTACACTCAGTTTTACAGTTCTGAAATTTTCATAGACACACTGAATATTCCTCCTTTCGCATAAACTACACAGTGGAGATGCTTCATCACATTTTTTCTTACTCTTCTTGCATGTTAGACAACCATTTCGTGACCGGACTTTTGACCCGAGTATTATATTATATTTGGGTTTCTTAATCTTTTCATTCCTCATGAGGCATCATATTTCTAGTCTTCCTAATTCGCGATAGATATTGGCACGGAGGAGAGACACGACTTTTACTATTAGTGGAAAATTTCAGCAACCACAACAAAGCTCCACTACCAAATAAGATATTAAACTGGAAAGATGTGCAATTTTATGGAGTGCTTATTGATTAAACGAGTTACAGTTATAACTACTTTCATCGTGGGGCGATAATATTTTTTCAAATCTAAGTCGGACTTGCCTGTATATCACGTTTTCCCCGTGGAATTCCCCTCCTCCACTTTTCTTGCGTGGAGAAAAATGAAATTTGAAAAGTTTGGCCCATAATTTGGGTAACAGAAACGGTGTTTTTATTTTGAAAATTTACAGAAACTTCATATACTTTGATGAATCTCATGTGTTAGATAAATATGGTTTCACTCTCATTCACTACGGCTGATTCTCAATAGTTTACGCCATTCCGCCCTCGGGCCCTTCCTATCTCCATTTAAGTGCTCCCGCACATAGAAATTTCTCAGGTTGTGGAGATATATTAAACCAATCGTATAAAGGGGGGCTCATAACAATCCCGAGTGGGCGCTGATACCCGATCCATCTAAGATAAAAGATCTGGCGGAATACAAGGTATAGAGCAGTTAGTTTATAAACTCTTTTTCAAACCAAAGAAAAAAACTAATACTATTCAAATGACTCCATCCTATGAACTCTAAGCTTCTCTTATTTACTGTCATAAAAAAGCCGATATTTGCCCAGTTCTCTGACCTTTAGGAGCGTATGCGTCCGAATCCTGTTCAGAAAAGGTAAGGACAATCAATTACCGAATTTTAAATTTGAGCCATTTTGTGTCACGTAAAAAAAACCTGGAGCCCAACTGTTTTCTTAACTAAATAATCTTCATATTTATACATTTAAAAGATTTTAGTTTATCAGTTTTCGTTGATAGACCCACTTATATGTTAGTTAATTAGTGACAAATGGCATCTGTTGATACAAAAGGTGATTTAGATGATTTTTTGGGAGATAAACCAAGATTAAAACGTTCCGTTAGGGCGAAATATTCCAGACCGTGTGATGGATGTGCTTTAAGAAAAGTGAGATGTGATCAAAAGAAGCCATGCTCTAGATGTGTTGAACATAATGTGCCTTGTACAGATAATAGACTTAGAAAGAAATGTGGTCCCAAACATATACATAAAAAAACTAGAGATTCTATCAATAACCTATCTATGGGGAATGCCAAAATCAACACCTTAGGTAATCATAATGAAATTTTAACTTTAGATAAACTATTACCATGCTTACAGATCTATCAAACTTGGTACTACGGAATTTGGCCCGTTTTATCGGTGGCTCATTTGGTATCAAGAATTGTTCAGTTAAATCCTTCCAGTGAATCCACTTTAAGTACTGAGAACGCCACGAGTTATGCATTATGTTGTGCTGTTTGCACAGCTATAACCAGACAGTTGGCATTTTTAACCACTGGTAGTCCTATTGTGGGGGTACCGGCCAATATTGAAGCCAGTGAATATGCTAAAGAAGCTATTCGGGCAAGGAATTTATATGACTATAGATTAGAACCAAGTTACGATAACTTGTTGATTTCATTTTTTCTTTACATTTATTATGTTAATGTTCAAGGGGGTATACAGGCTGCCATTTTGTATATGAAAGAAGCCATTTCTATTGCTCAGTTATTGGGGTTACATGATCCAAGAACTTATGCTTCCAAACCAGCTGCTGAAGTACACAGATTAAGGAAAATCTATTACATGTTGTTAGTAACTGAAAGATTCATGTGTATTGAAGATAATGTTCCTGTTTGTTTGGAACCTTCAATTCCATTACCTTTTTTGGAAGATGAAGAATACAGTGGACTCTTAACCGGGTTTATTGAATTAGTTAAAATTTTTTCTATCCCTGATAAAAAATTCTTTGATAGTTTAATTAACTATAGTAAGAAAAACCCTTCAAATTTAAAAAGTTTCCAAAATTTGTTTCAAAGCAGTGGGGCACCAACTAAAAAATGGATAATAAACGTTCAAAATGAATTGGGTAAAATCGAAATCAATAATGCTTCAAGTGATACTCAAAGATTAAATATTATTTTATCCAAACATTGGATGAGATCCTTAGCTTGGCATATTTCAAGTCAAAATGGATTGTTAATTAAACATGCTAAAACCAATGAAGAAAGATGTTTAACTACTCAATTCCCAATTGAAATTGCTCGTGATTTCTTAGTTAGTACTGAAAACTTACCAATTTTTGCTTTTGAATCAAATGGGCCTGGTGTCTGTGTCAAATTGTTAGAAATTGCTTTGGCAGTTGCTGATTCTGTTAATGAATGTATTGTCAGTAAACTGGAATCTTTTACTGCTTTCAATATTTTGACCTCGGTATTTAATTTGGTATCCAAATTTAAAAGTGATATAAATATTTCACAGGAGTTATATATCAAAGTGGAAAAAATTGTTAATGGTAGATCAGCTCCATCACCAATTTATCCTAAAAGTTATATTCGAGAAATTAATGATGATGGTGAATCGATTCATTCTGACGAAAGTATTAAATCTGCTACTTTCCAGGCTGCTGCTAAACCAAAAGACACAGCTCCTTCAAAGGCCGAAAAGCAAGATTTGATCCCTTCAGATTTCAAATATTTTGAACCTTCCATTCAAATTCCTTCAATTCTCCAGTCTCCCAATAACTCACCACCTCAGCATTCTCCATTTACTCAAATGACGATGGCATTTTCTTTATCGCCATCAAACCAAGTCAACTTTGAACCCGAATATAATAACATGGAACTTTACCAACGAGACCAATTTCAGACATTTCAACAAACACCATCCCCATCTGCTCAACAAATGCAACAATTGGAAATGCAACTACAACATCAATTCCAACAGTTCCATCAAAATCAGTACAATCAGTATCAGTATGGCACACCACCATCAAACGGACAATCTAACGTGCCCGCTTCAAATGGGCAACCTTCAAATACTCAAGCACCAAATGAAAATAATCATGGTGCATCTAAAAACAATTTAACCACTGGGGAAGCTGATAGGCACCAAACGACGGATTCGAATATGAACACCACTTCAGCAGGCAATTCCACCACTAGTAATAATACTCCACAATCTAATGGAGAAGAAAATCACAAAAATATCCATGGATCGTATCAATATGGTAACTCGAAAAGAGAAACTAACCTTTCACCTACCCATTCTGAAGTTAGTTCTTATGCTCTGACGTACAATGGTGCTGATTCGATCTCGGAAGATATGAATTATAATGAACCCGTACCGAACTATAGTTTTTAATGTATTATGTGTAAATAAAAAACAAACTTTTATCAACAGCTCTATTTCATCTTTTGGAGATTTCACAATTGTTTATAATATGACTAGATGCAAAAACAGCAGAAATGCCCGTTTAAATTACCATATTCGCCTACAGCTAGCGGGGCTGCAAAAGGAAAATTACAATGGAAATTTCGCTGCAATGTCAAATAATTCCGAATCTCATCGATGGGGTAATTTACCCATAATCTAACTAATTTTTCTGATTATTTCTCCTCTATAAGATTTTCCAAGTACTTTTAAACCCCCCAGACCCGTTAAATAGTGTTTAATACGAACAAGGAGTGATTAAATCTATATGCTTAAAACCTTTGATTGAACGCACCGCATTTCTTCTCGGATTTATTGGTAAAAATTATCGTGAAGATTAATGTTCCGGATAAAATTGAGTGGGGGTTCCATTGGCCCTGGATAGTTTTTAGACAAATGCCGTAAAGAAGATGGACGAGTTCCTTTTTGGGATTTTGTGAAATCCTCTTTAAGATTTCAGCACGGAAGAGGTGGCAATAACTTCTTGGTTTCAAGCCAAAAAAGAGAAAACAATTAGCCCATGACTTAATGTTTTATTACATATTACTAAAGGACTGATGGCAATTGGAGCGTCATCCAAATAGACCAGGTGGGGGTTACCATTTCAAGAATCTCTCATCATCAAAGAAACTCTAGGCTCTTCTAAAAACTTTATCTGCAGACGGAGGAATTAAAAGCTAAATGTTGCAAGAAGGAAAACAAAAATGTGACCAAGTCCTTGTGTCTTTCCTTTTAATTGAGAACATCATTTGGGTATAATTTGGTTGTCAGTGTGGTTTTAAAAATTGACCTCTTTAAATTGTTATCAAATCGGAATAATTATTGCGCTTTTTTGCATCAGACAATGGATACTGGCAGCACAAAAGATCTAAGCAAGAAGTATCAATTTAGTTGGGTTGTTCTTTGTACCCGTATATATTTCTACTCAAACTATTGAGATATCAATTAAAATAAAAAGAAAAGAAGGCTACATTTTAAATGAAGGTAATTAATTTATTATTCACTCAATGAAAGTTTATAGATAGATCCTTATAATTTGGAATTAATGGAAACAGTTGGAGTAAATGTTCCAAAACAATGATGTGAATTGAATAATGATTCAACCAAATAACCTGTTAAATGATTAAAGCCTATGGTATTTTTCAGCAATCTCTAATTCTGATTATAGATAAGCCTTAAGTCGGTGTTCAATATCTCCACAAATCTATGAACAGCTTCATCTACGTTGATGTACGTCAAAATTAAGTATGGAAACAATAGGACATTTCTTACAATTTCTAAACTGGATATCATAAAGAGCAACACTTTAAGCACCACATGGTGGATCACTTTCAATAGCATAACCACACTCAATTGACTCTGTTTCTGCTTTTCCATTGAGTATACTCTACGTTTAAGATATTTATGAGTCAAATATCACTGGCAGGATAAACTAGTTAGTTAAAGAAAAGATTAGGGAGGGAATTTAATCAGAAAACTGGGTTGAAAAAAAAGTGCCTTGATGGGGTCAAAGTGGGGCAAGGGGTTCTTATCGCTTAGATAACATAACCACAGCGTCTAGAACTGTTCTGGACCCTTGGAAGCGTAAAATAAAATACAGCAGTTTAGAATAAGGGTCCCAGATAAATTGCATAGCACATACGCTAAAGTTAAGTATAAATCTGGTTACCTGGTTAGTTACAATTTATGAGTTTAAGGATTGCTCATCCTAACCGTTCTCAAAGATCTACATATGAGAAAATACATTACTGTGAACCGTCAAGTAAAACACTCGTAACATTATTGAAGAGTGTGGAAGCCTTCAGATGTTAGCTTCGCTGTAATGTCTTTCTGTAGAAGAAACCGTCCAGATGGACACGCGTTATATATCAAGTGGTTTCAATTGTAACTTCTTACTATAACGGACACAAATACTGCCTTAAACTTTTCAGTAACAATTTCATTAAAGTCACAAGAGTATTTTGATACATCTATTTCCTCTTGATTGTACCTTCCTATTGGCCCATAGAATGAGCCATATGACAAATTATCCAAGTAGTGGCTGTCTACTTCAAAATAATACACGCCCGCGATGAAAAATCTATTTTCGAAAACAAACCACTAAAAGTTAATATGGGTGATTTTGGAGCCAATACCGCTTCGGAACCAGCAATCGTATGTAACTTGTGTTGTTCTATCAATTGAACGTTTTATTTGTGAAGTTGTACTAACTTTTTAGCTGCAGGTTGCAAGTGTAGATGCCCTTCCGCTGACAGTTAAGCTGGAGACTACCACTAATATTTCAGCCAACAGGAAGAAATACTTTGCAGAATCAGAAAAACAAAAGTTTGACGTTCAGGATACTGTTAAGAGATTTAAGTACTTGTTGGGATTAACTGATCTTTTCAAACATTTCATATCTGCTAAAGCTGAAAAAGATGCCAACATCAAGAAAGTTTTGGATCAAATAGAGCAAGATGATCATCATTTGGTAAAGAATACTCCCAACCGTAGAGAGCGTAAGACAGAAAAGGAAGAAGATGCTGAATTATTGAATGATGAGATTGAAACTGCGGATATTACTGAATTCACAGAAAGTCCAGCGTATGTTCAAGGGAAATTGAGACCTTATCAAATCCAAGGATTGAATTGGTTAGTTTCCTTGTATGAAAACAACTTATCCGGGATTTTGGCTGATGAAATGGGATTAGGTAAAACTTTACAGACAATTTCATTCTTGGGATACTTGAGATATTTCAAGGGTATCAACGGACCTCATATAGTTATTGTACCAAAATCAACCTTAGATAATTGGGCAAGAGAATTTGCTAGATGGACCCCTGATGTTAGAGTGTTGGTTATTCAAGGGGATAAAGATGAAAGACATGACTTGATTAATCAAAGACTTATGTCTTGTGATTTCGATGTTGTGATATCTTCTTATGAAATCGTTATTAGGGAGAAATCTTCATTCAGAAAATTTGCTTGGGAGTATATAATAGTTGATGAAGCCCATAGAATTAAGAATGAAGAATCCTTGTTATCCCAAATTATCAGAATGTTTCATTCCAATAACAGGTTGTTAATCACTGGTACGCCTTTGCAGAATAATTTACACGAATTATGGGCGTTATTAAATTTTATATTACCTGATGTTTTTGGTGATGCAGAGCTGTTTGATCTGTGGTTTCAAAATAATGATGAAGAAGAGAGTTCTGGTAACGACAATGTCATTCAACAATTACATAAAGTTTTAAAACCTTTCTTGTTGCGTAGAATTAAGTCTGATGTTGAAAAATCATTGTTACCCAAACAAGAAATGAATGTGTACATAAAGATGTCTGATATGCAAAAAAAATGGTATCAAAAGATCTTAGAAAAAGACATTGATGCTGTTAATGGAGCCAATAAAAAGGAGAGTAAAACAAGGTTATTAAACATTGTCATGCAATTAAGAAAATGTTGTAACCACCCTTATTTATTTGAAGGTGCTGAGCCGGGTCCTCCTTTCACTACTGATGAACATTTAGTTTTCAATGCTCAAAAAATGGTAATTTTAGATAAATTATTGAAAAAGTTTCAACGTGAAGGATCCCGAGTATTGATCTTTTCTCAAATGAGTAGAATGTTGGATATTTTGGAAGATTATTGTAATTTTAGAGATTTTGAGTATTGTAGAATTGATGGGCAAACAGATCATGCTGACAGAGTCAATTCAATTGACGAGTATAATAAGCCTAATTCCTCCAAATTTGTGTTCTTATTGACCACAAGAGCTGGTGGGTTAGGGATTAACTTGACTACTGCCGATATCGTTGTTCTTTTTGATTCTGATTGGAATCCTCAGGCTGATTTACAAGCTATGGATAGAGCTCATAGAATTGGTCAAACTAAACAAGTCAAAGTGTTTAGATTTATTACTGATAATGCCATTGAAGAAAAAGTGTTGGAAAGAGCAGCTCAAAAATTGAGATTAGATCAATTGGTTATTCAACAAGGTAGGAACGCACCAAATATAGGGAACCAAAGTAGTAAGGCAGCATCTAAAGACGAATTATTAAATATGATTCAACATGGAGCTTCAGAAATGTTTGGTAATGACTCTAAAGAAACTACTGAAGAGCCTGGTGATGATGATATTGATGAAATTTTACAAAAATCTCAATCTAAGACTCAAGAATTAAATAAGAAATATCAAAAATTAGATTTAAATGCTTTGCAGAACTTTACCAATGATGAGTCTGTTTATGAATGGAATGGAGAGAACTTCAAGAAAAAAGAAACTTCTACTATAACTGATATAGGACATGGTTGGATCAATCCTGGTAAAAGAGAAAGGAAAGAAAATTACTCTATTGATATGTATTATAAAGATGTTTTGAATACAGGGGGTCATAGGACAGCCATCAGATCAGGTCCTAAACCTCCCAAACAACATAATATTTATGATCATCAATTTTATCCTCCCAAATTGGTTGAATTGATTGAATTAGAAAAGAATTATTATAAAAAGCAAATTAAATATCAACCACCTTTAAAAAGTGGTTCTCCTAATACTTTGAATGATAGACAATTGGAACAAAAGCTAGAACAAGAAGAAATCGATAATTCCAGACCTTTAAGTGATGAAGAAAAGTTACTCAAGGAAGAATTATTGACAAAAGGTTTCAGTAATTGGAATAGAAGGGATTTTCAACATTTTATTACTTTGAGCATCAAATATGGTAGAAACTCTATCCAATTGATTGCGGATGAATTTGATGATAAAACTATTGAAGAAGTTCGAGAGTATGCTAGGAAGTTTTGGACCAACTATCAAGAGATTGAAGGGTATGAGAGATATATAAACCAGATTGAAATGGGAGAGGAAAAAATTATCAAGACTAAATTACAAAAGGAAAGCTTGAGGAGAAAAATAAGTACTTATAAGTATCCATTACAAGAATTGACGTTGAAAGTTCCACCAGCTTCCAGTAATAAGAAGATTTGGTCTGAGGAAGAAGACCGATTTTTATTAGTTCAACTTTACAGATTTGGTATTGATAGGCCAGACATCTATGATCGTATAAAGGAAGCCATTAGAGAATCCATTTTATTCAAGTTTGATTTCTTCTTACAGTCTAGAAACACAGGAGAAATATCGAGAAGATGTCAAACATTATTGGCTTGTATTTTGAAAGAAATGAACCCTCCTAAAAGGAAGAACGGAACATCTGAAGATAAAAGAAAGAAACAAAAGGTATGAATCAAAACTTTTATAATTTACCGTTTATTGTATATTTACACTAATTATTTTGACAAACCTAAAAGGTATTTTATTTGAGACTCAAATTGTAATGGAGTAATCCCTGATAAATGACGCTTTACCACCTTTCCCTCTCTGCTTATAAGAAACTTTTCAAAATTCCAAAGTACTCCTTTGAAACCCAAGTTTCCTGGCTGTTGGCTTTTTAAGAATTGATAGAAATCTGTAGTTTGGCTCCCATTAACCATGACTTTTTCCACAATAGGAAAAGTTACTCCGAAATTTCTTCGTACGTTCTTGGCTATTTCTCGTATTGGTAAAGGATCTTCCATAGCAAATTGGTTACATGGACATGCTATAATCACCAATCCATCATCTTTATATTTTTCGTATAATTCTTCCAATTCTTTATATTGAGGTGTGAACCCACATAATGAGGCAGTATTGACAATCACTACCACTTTCCCCTTCAACTGACTAAAATCGAACTTATTATGCTCCGCGTCGAAAGTAGAATAATCATAAAAGCTGTCCTTCATTTATACTATGGAATTATTTCGTAATGTCTTACCCGAAGTGCTTTTGAATAATTATTTGATTAGGTAATCAATCATCCCGCGATCTTTTTTACCATCGTCTGATCATCAAGGAGAAAAAAAAAATCAGTACACAAACTGTTAAGCACTTTATAGCAACATTTCAAGGTGATCAACTTATCACGTCTGTATTGCTGAGTTTATTTTTAGTCGTTGAAAATTCAGTCATCTTGTCACTGTTAAAAAAGGTGCCCAATTTTAGTCAACTTTACGTTGTTGCAATTGCTATTTAAGCATTGTTATTATTTATTAGATCTAAAATTTATTCAAGTTAAAAATGTCTTTTAATGTTAATTGGAATTTATTAGAGTCCGAATCTATGTCTGAATGGACCAAAGAGTTATTGACGGAAGCTTTAAATTCCGGTAAACGTCCAAATATACTAGCTTCAAATATTGAAATCAAGGATTTGAATTTTGGTAAGATATCACCAAATTTTGAAATTCTTGAGATTGGGGAGTTAGACAACGATAGATTCAGAGGTATATTCAAGGTTCATTATGATGGTGATGCGCATATTACGTTACACACAAAAGTCCAAGCTAATCCATTGAAGATTTATAGTGATAACTTACTGGAATTAGAGAATCATATAGGAAGTTCCTCAAACTTTATAACCCCCAATTTTTTGTTATCTAATGATGAATTTAGTTTACCATTAGATTTGAAATTGAGTGATATTAAAATCTCAGGAATTGGGATTATTGTATTTTCTAAAACAAAGGGATTAACTGTTGTGTTTAGAAATGACCCCTTAGAGTCGATCAAAGTCAGTTCTACTTTTGATATGGTTCAAGTTTTGGCCAATTTTTTACAAAAACAAATAGAACGTCAAATTAGAGAATTATTTAGAGAAACCTTACCTACCATTTTGCACAAGTTATCATTAAAGTATATTTCCACCAATGAGGGTGAAAATATTTTTAATAACTTGAGTGAACAGTTATCAGGGAATAATGATGTGATATTATTTGATTTGAATAATGAGTTTAATAATTATTCTGTGAAGAATTTACAGAAAAATTTAGCATTGTTTAATTCAAGAGAAACTTTGAATTTAAACATCCCAAAGTTCAAAAATTTGATTCAAAGATCGAACTTGGAAAAATACAATAAAAATTTGTCATTAAATTTATTAACTTCATTGAACTTATTAAACAATTTACCTGATTTCATTGAGAATAATACTAGCAATGGAATTCCTATTAATTTATTAGTGAGTAAAGATTTTGATAACGTTCAAAATACCGTTAAGAATATTTCAAATATTCAAACTAATAATTATTACAGAGCCAATAATATTGCTAAACCCAAAAGAAGAGTGATCAAATTACGTAAATCTAAAACCACCAATAATGAAAGTAACGAACAAAAGAATAACGATGATGACGAAGTTAGTATTATGAACACCACTGTATCTTTGAATTCAAATATCACTACCAGCGATTCTGGTTCTGAAGAGAATACTTTGATTGATGACCATGAAGAATCAATGATGCATCCAAGACCTATGAGATTAAACGAGCTTAAACCAATTCATTCTCATTCCCATTTCCACAGGAATTTTTATAATAGTTCACCCAACCATTCTAACAGTTCTTTATTGAGTGGGGTTGGTATTGGAAATAATTATTTCAATTTCACAAACAGAGAATATTTTGACCATGATCATTTACATGAACCTCTGAAGGAAAAGCTGGAATCTCAACCTGAAGAATCATGGGTAGAACATGCATCTGAGAAAGAAAAATCCAATAATTATATGGATCTCAAAAGTATTAAAGATAAATTGAATGAATTGAAACGGTTGGATTTGAATAATCATAAACATTTCTTCACCGAAATGCCTCCACCATACCAAATTTGATGTATATATTATTTATAGGGAATAAACAGAGTGAATAACAAAAAGGCTTAAAGTATAAGATAAGCTAACATTAGATAAGCTTAACTGAAATTCCATCCAGATCAATATTTACATTCGCGAAAAATGATCCAGCCACTTTAGGCTGGTCTAAAAAAAGAATGCGATTTCAAAAGATTTTTTATCCGATCCATTACACGTTCATCTACAACTAAGTTTACAACGATTTTTCAAAACCAACACTTACATAGTATAAGCTAAACTGTGTATTTTATTTGAAAGTTAGGTATATTTAGAAAAAATGGCGTTTGGAAGTTTTGACGATATTTGTGAAAAAGTCGCCTTACCTTTATGCTCAGTTATAGGAGCAGCGAATACATCTTCAGATTTTGCTAGAGGCATTTTACCTCAATGTTATGCCAGATCAGTTGAAGTAGCCAATACTATGATTTTCCAAGTGGGAAATGCTTTTGTTCATTTCTTGTCCCTCATAGTTTTATTAATGATTATATTTAATGTCAGAGCCAAGTATACTGCCATAGGAAGAACTGAAATGTTATATTTCTTTTATTCATGTATTGGATTGAGTGTCAGTTCTTTGGTGGTTGACTGTGGTGTCAGTCCACCAAGTTCTTCCAGTTATGCCTATTTTGTTGCAGTTCAATTGGGTTTCGGAGGGGCATGTTGTGTTTCATTATTATATAACGGGTTACTATGTTTCCAATTTTGGGAAGATAGTTCCACCAAATCTATGTGGTTGTTAAGAATTATATCTGTGGTTTGGTTCATGGTGAATTTTTTAATTTCCATTTTCACTTTTAAAAGTTGGTCTTCAACTTTAACTAACAGAGATACATTACCATTATTTGTGGTGTGTTACGTTCTAAACGCATTAATTTTGGCCACTTATGTTGTAAGTCAGGTAATATTGGTGTTTGTTGCCTTGGATTCATTCTGGCCTTTGGGTGCCATTTGTTTGGGTGTATTTTTCTTTTGTGCTGGTCAAGTTTTACTTTATGCTTTTGGGGATCAAATTTGTTCTGGAGCTTCCCATTATGTAGATGGGTTATTCTTTGGAACAGTATGTAATTTGTTCACAATTATGATGATCTATAAATTTTGGGATATGATCACATCTGATGATTTGGAGTTTAGTGTTGCAACTGAGAATGGTGTTAATGCATTTGGAGAAGAAGACAAAAGAGGAAGTGTTTACTTTAACTAATAGATATATATAGGAATAAAAGGTTTGGAATAAAGATTTGAAATGAAAGGTTTTAAATAGCTTTTGAAATGGTTGATTTGTACTTGTCAAGGCAGTTGTGTCCTAGTTATTTCTCTAAAGTACCTACCTGTCAAATTAATGTTCATGATGTAATGGCTTATACAAGTCATGTTTTTGATAGTAGTGCGCACTTTCAAAACACTCCGGATCGTTTAGAATATAAATATAGAATTAAACTCAAATACACTCATTGGTGATAATGTCTGAAGAATCAAGTAATTTACTTGACTCTGATCGGATTCAGAATGTGTTAAACTCAGATCAAAGTTTGGATATTCTTCTAACAAGATTAAAAAAATCAATTTCAACTGGAGAAGAATTTTCGAAATATATTAAAAGGAAAGCTTTAGTAGAAGATGATCATTATACTCAATTAAAAAAGTTTGGAGGACAATTTAGATCATCTTTGAAAAATCCAGGTAAGTTAAAAAGTGATTCTTTTAGTACTAAACTTGATCAAATCATTGAATTTGATGAAAAGTTACATAATGTAGGTTCTTCCTACGTAACTGCTTTAAATGTTATGTACAATGAATTGACAAGTTTAATCACCACAGTATCAAGATCACGGAAACTGATCAAAGATGAAGGGAAACGAAAAGAAAAAGAATGTCAAGAATCCATCATGGCAGCTGATAAAGCCAAACAAAAGTATTATCATTTATGTGATGATTTGGACAAATTGAAAAGTGGGGATCCTAAAAAATCATTTTCTCTCAAGAACAAATCTTATGAACAACAAGAAGATGATTTACAAAGAAAAGTAGATTTATCAGATCAAGATTATAAACTGAAAGTTACTACTTGTAAGAAATTAAAGGATGAGATTTTAATGGTTTACAGACCCACTCATTCTAAGAAATTGAAAAATTTAATTTTAGAAATGGATATTGCCATGAACGTTCAATTACAAAAATTGGCCACTTGGAATGAAACTTTAATTATGAATTCGGGTGTATTAATATCTCCCTTGACAAGTGACAAACATTCTATGAAGAATTTAGCCGCGTCTGTTGATAATGAAAGAGATTTGTACAACTATTTATTGAAACATGAACGTGACCTAACTCGATCATCCAGTCTAACACCAATAGACTATAGAGTACACCCATCTTTGGCCAGCAAAACCCAACCCAAATCAAATAAACCATTTTTAAACAACTCCAATAAATCTACTCACAACAATTTGGATGCAAGTGGATATAGTGCTAATGATGGTAACAATAACCTTGGTGCCAGTGAAAATTTGAACAAAACACTTTCCAACAACAGAAGTCAATATGAACCGGTTCTGCCAAACGCTGGAGGTGATAATCACACTTCATTCACTTATAGTTCACTAGACCCAGCGTCTCAACCTAATACCCCAGAGCTCAATGGTGCCAAGTCCTTGAGTCAGGTAACTAATGATCCCGGTAAAAACTATGTCCAGCCAACTTTTGGAGCTTCTATTGAAGATGTAATACAGTTTGCTGGAATAGATAATGTGCCATTAATAGTTAAAAAGTGTATTGAAGTTATTGAAGCCCATGGGTTGGAATTAGAAGGAATCTATAGGAAGAGTGGAAATGTGACTGTAGTACAAAATTTAAAAGAGTCAATCGATGAGAAATTTACCAACTATTTAATGATTGGGAATAACATTGATCCTTCAAACGTTATAGATACTGATATCTATTGTATTGCATCCTTACTAAAATTGTATTTTTCAAGTTTACCAGAACCTTTATTGACCCAAGAATATTATCAATCGTTTATTGAAACTGTCAAATCGTTGGATGAAAATTTCATAGCCAAAAAATTACACCACTTGGTTTACAATTTACCTGATGGTGCTTATTTCACCTTAAGATCATTAATATTCCATTTAAATACTATCGCCTCCATGTCTGACGTTAACCGAATGTCAGTGAAGAATATTGCCATAATTTGGGGACCAGTGGTATTGAATGATAATTCAATGAATCCTCAAGATTTAAGTTATAAGAGCAAAGTAGTAGAGGAATTGATGTTAATTGCCAATGATATTTTTGATACGGAATAAGTAATATACAGACACTATACAAGATTAAATGAAGATTCGTAAACGTAATACTAGTGAATTATTAAATCAGTACATCAAGTGAAAAGCGGAACTTTTGTCTTTGTCATCTTTTTCTTTTTCCTTTTTGTCTCTGTTATCTCGAGAAGAATCACGGGTAAGATTGAATCTAGGTGCTTTGGTAACCTTATTATATCGCCTAGTACTATTTTTTTCTTCTTCTTGTTTTGCTTTCACTGCATCTAATGCAATTTTTTCTTTCCTTTGCTCTTCCTCCAACTGCTTAGCAAATTCTTCTTCACTTACTCCTTCTTCTTTTCTTTTAATCTCTCGTAATTCAGACTTCACAATATTATGGAAATCTGGGGAATCAATAAGCTTCTCTTGAATATCTTTATCGACAATGCTTAAAATACCATCACCTCCATTTTGATTATGTTCATTCATTATTTCCCCTTGAATTAGAGCTGCTATCTTACCCTTATTCTTTAGTAGTATGCTTGGATCCTTCTTTACTTTTCCTTCAACCATAAACTTTAGTTTTAATAATAAATTTTGATGGGTTTCGGAGGTTTTGAAATTCTGAAGTAGCTGTCGCCTTTGCTTATCAAATGATCCATTTTTCTTGTAAATCCTAGCAAGCTCCTTGGGGTCTGTCACTTTAGTCGGATTAGGCATGTTATCAACAAAAAGCAGCGCGATTCAATTTCGCATTTCCCTTGATCTCTATATTACCTGAATGGATATCCCTACTGAAGAAATACTAAATTTTGGGGGTGATGGGGTTGAAACTACAAACCAGGTAGTACAATCTCATTTGTCCCAGTCAAGAAACAGATCAGAAACAAATCTAAGATTGAATGTCAAGAGAATTAAACCAAATACCTCATTCATTAATGAAGAACATAGTTTGAACCAACTAGAACTTGCCAAAACCACGTTGTTTGAAGTGATTGAAACCGTGCTTAATTTCAAACCCTTAAAATATGGATATGGTTTTTATAACCAAAAGGTGGAATCTGTATGTAAATATAAACACGCAGAACAATCCAAATTGGGTGATAAGTTGAAACAGGCAATTGAAGATCATTTTTTTAAAGAGGTTTATCCCCAGGTTTCGAACTTGCTTTCTGATAACATGCCATTGAATGAATTTATCTTGTCCTATTTAACAATTTACCAAAACTGGGAGAATAAACTACGACTTTTAAGCAAATTGTTCTTGTATATAGATAGAAGTTACCTACTACAACATCCTACCAAAAAAATGATTCTCGAACAGGGTCTTGGTCTATTCATAGATAATCTTTTGGCAGATTCTCTTGAAGAAGCAGATTTAACATTGACCAAATATACCCAGTTTCTTGATAATTATTACACCCTGGAAGTGGTTCAAGATGACGCATTAGTTGAAAGATTCACCAAAATGTTGATAAAATTAAATGTCAATCACAAAATCAACTTAGATAAGAATTTAATAAATCAGTTAATGGTTACATTTAGTAAGCTTAAATTAGTGTGGTTGGAAGATCATCCTCAAAATTATATTCATTTGGCTTTATCGAAAATTTCACTGGTTGTAACTTTCTTTAAAAACTGTGGCCAACCCATCAGGTTTTGTGAAGAATTGTTGGTCAAGTTAAAATGGCTTTTAATTTTTACCAACTTCAATGAAATACTAGAAACATGTTTACCTCCTTTGATTGAAGACTTTCAAACTAAACAATTGTCAATGATATATAAATTTTGTGAGAGAACGGTAGAGGAATATGGCATTGAATCCATTCCCATTTTGGCCCACCAATGGGGTCAGTTGATACTTCAAAATGTAAACTCTATCCTAGACCCATCAGACCCACAAAAAGACCAAGCAAAAGACACTTCAATTGTGAAACTTGTGGCGCTTAGTACAAAGTTTAGAAATCTTGTCAAAGTGAATTTCAATCTGAATGAAAGATTTGAATACGAAATTAGAAATGCATTTACAAAAGGTTTAAATTCAACCAAAAGAACAAATTCTTTAGTCATAAGTCAATTATGTAAATATAGTGATTCTTACTTCAAGAATAGTTATAAAAAATCAAACATTAATCCGTTACCATTCCCAGAATTCAGATCCAACTTTTTGGTTATTTTTAAATATTTGAGCAATAAGAATGATTTTATCATTTTCTATAAAAGGGAATTGTCACGAAGACTACTTATAAATAAAAATGTATCCATCGATCTTGAGAGAAAACTTGTTGATGGTATAATTGAAATTGTTGGAGAAACAGATGAAGCAATTAGCTTGAAAGTAATGTTTAGAGATTTGTCCAATTCTAAACTCAAGTACTCTTCTGTTGAAGAAATAACTGATGGTATAGAATTTAGTGGATTAATATTGGAAAAGAAGCATTGGCCAGAAATACCAAAACCCAATAAGGACATTGATATTATTCTACCCTTACATTTAAGTAAGATCTTAAGTGATTTTACTGCACAATACGTTCAACTGGATGATAAGCTTAAAAATCACAAATTAGATTGGACGAACTACACATTGCATCAATTAACTATTAATAGTTACTTCAACTCGGGAATCTACGAGTTGACAGTCAACCTTTTACAGGCAACAATTCTTGAGCTTTTTAATGAACAAAAAGAGTTGAGTATTGAGGAATTAGTAACGAAGACAAACATGGATAGAAAACTAATAAAAAGAATTGTCAATTCTTTAAGTGACAAATATAAGATTCTTCTAGAACAAGGTGACAAGGTTATTTTTAACGATGAGTTTACTGATAAACTGAAAAAACTTAGAATTCCTCTCGCCAGAGAAAGGGAGCAGGCTATCGGTATTGAAACTGACAAACAAATAATCCATGTCAGTAGAAATAATGAATTGAGAGGGGCTTTGGTGAGAATAATGAAACTAGAGACAAAATTACCAATATCTGATTTGATCAATAAATCTTTGCTTCTTGTTACCCCTAGAGGACCAGTATCAATACAAGATATTAAGGAAAACATTGAGTATTTGATTACCAACGAATTTTTGACTCGAGACTCTGATGGAAAAGGAGTTACTTACGTTCCATGATTCACTTTGTAGCTATTGTTATATATTACTCTATACATGCATTACAATGTATTTATTTTCATTATACTGGAACTTCTTCTGGGTCAGGATTGTATTCCCAGTGCTTACCAAAGTAAGGAATCTTTTTGTAGAAAGTATTTTGAAACAATGGAACACCTTCAGTAAAGGTGGCAATACCACCAGCAACGGCAATACCCCAAACAGTTAAGTTTGGAAGGTATTGTTTGAGGACTGGTACGTTTATACCGATGACAGTGAAAAAACTTTTGTAGGCTGGTCCTTTAACGTACTAAAAAGTTAGTAAATTGTTTTACAGTGATTCCATCATCTGCTTCTAATATACACTACTTAATATAGCATATAATAAGGATCGTGGTTACTAAATCTATCTTTACATACTGAAACCATTAGTCGTTATTGATTATTCTCATTTCCATTGGCTGAAAATTTATTTAGCGAGCGTAAATCACGTGATTGCTATTTTTTAGAGGTAGGTTCTCGAGTCCAACGACAAGTTCAGCAACCGCCGTTTAAGAAAAGGCTGGTTGGCTATAAGGTTAGAAACCAATTCTCCAATGTTTACAAATATTTTCTCTCAGTCAAGCCCTTTTATAATCTACTAAAAAGATTTCACCTTCTAATTTCTTTGTTTTTATTAACTATGAATAATCTATGTATAAGGTCAAGTATTGGTCACAGTTTTAGCATGCATCTGGTTGTGATAATATATAGTCAATAGTCTGACCCACAGTCTTCAAAGAATCAGCTTCATTGTCAGGTATTTGAATATTAAATTCATGTTCGAGTTCCATGACCACTTCTACAACGTCTAAGGAGTCCAATCCTAAGTCTTGGACAAATGATGAATCATCACTTATATCTTTTCCGGACTTCACAACCTTGTCATAACCTTCAAGTAATTCTAAAATTCTTTCTTTGGCAATTTCTCTGGTGAGATCTGGGAAGGATGAATAACTACGTACACCTACTACTGGTGAGATATTTTGAAACTTGTAAAAATTGGCACCAATGCTTGGTCTCACGACAGGAGCAACGTTTATGGCAGACAACCTGGTGGACAATCTTAATGGACTTCTGACTAATCTTAACATTACTGAATGTTAAAGAGTTAATAATTCTGAGATTTTTAGTGGACAGGAAGCGCGAGTTACCCGGCACAGTTTGAAGATGCAAAATCCATGCAGAAGTATAACAAGGAAAAAAGAATTGAGTTTGATTCTATATCAGAAAGACTTGTTAATATCGATAAAGATGCTTAAGATTTTTCAGAAAGGTAAAAACAGAAATTTACGGGTTAGAGGTGTATTTCAATAGAAACTTTGTTTTTCAAAGTAAGACTAGATTCTTTGATATTATGAACATCTTCTCTACCTATCCGTCTTTCAAAAATTGTATCTTCTTCCACTTATGAATGCCCTCTTTATAGAACCGTATGCTTTATAATCCGTTCGTAGATTTCTTTAACCTTTGGTTGAAATTTTCTGGTGCGAAGAATAAATTTTTCATCTTTAGCATGTTCAGGTCAATTATAGCGGGAGCTAAAACAGCCTCTTTAGCTCCAAACAAGGTGTTCCCTAATGTTTGGAAGGCAAATGGAATTTCATTAAATGCCTATAAGAATTCTGTCAATTCAAATATACCCACTTTATCCAGCATTTTAGATCAAAAGAGATATGCCACATTAAATCAAATAAAGAAAGGAAAGCATGGTAAGCCAGATAAACCATACGTTCCATTTGCACCACATTTAGGTGGTAATCCATTTAAGAAAGGAGTTGTGTTACGTGTTATGATTGTTAAACCCAAAAAACCAAATTCGGCCCAACGTAAATGTTGTAGAGTAAGGTTAACTAATGGGAATGTGGTCTCGGCGTTGATTCCTGGTGAAGGTCATAATTTACAAGAGCATCACGTTGTATTAGTAAGGGGTGGTAAAGTTCAAGATTTACCTGGTGTTAATTATAAATTAGTTAGAGGTGCTTATGATTTAAGTGGGGTTGCTAATAGACAGACCTCTAGGTCAAAATACGGTGTTAAAAAACCTCAACAGTAAATAGTACTGTCTGTAAATAAATAAAAGTAGGTTTTACAAGGAGTCTCCACACACAGTAATAAGGTATACAAATCATTTACTTTATACATTCATCAGTATATGTCTTATTTTAGTTGTTGTTCTACGCCCTACCAGCATGGAAGGTTCTACCACTTGCTGTCTTTCTATTTTCAATTAATTTTCCTTCATCGTCAACATTTTCAGGTTTGGCTCTATTCAATACCTTCAAAAACTCTTTAACCCTGAATCTCATTCTTGAGTGCATGTAAGCTTTGGCACATTTAATATGATAATGAAAATAATTTCTAAAAAATTGAATGTGAGAAATACAGTTTTCTCTTCTATCTCCTTTCACCAAGTGTCTTGGAAATAATACAAACGTAACATACCCTTTATTATCATTAGAATGATGACTTACAACGTTTTTTATATCTAAAGGAGGTTCATTGTGAGAATATAAAACTTGAGGGGCGGTTTGTACTGATCTCCTTCTGGCATCTACAAACTCTTGTAAGAAAACCTTACCAAAAACTTTATCAGTTTCATCTTTAAATATGGTGGAAAAAATAACAGTAACTCTATCAAAAGATGGCTTGATATAAATACTTTCTTCTGTGCCCCTATAGTTGATGGTCAACACAGCTTCATTTTGTAATTCTGCTTTGACTTCCTCGGCGTAAGTGTTTGAATCGGAGTATAATTGAGCCAATTCGTCGTATCTGTTAAATGCTTTTTCAAATGGAGCAGCAATACAACTTCTTTTTAAGTTGGATAACTCATGGATTAAATCATCTTTAACTTCAACTGGTTCGTTATACAATTTGGATAAATCTAAAACAAAAGAATAATTGAAATTACTTTCGACATCAGTTTTGGTCAAGAAACTTTGAAATTTGGAATACTTATCACCCAAATATTCATTGACACCATATTTAACTAAATCATCCCAACATTTAACATAGATTGACAATAAAATCAAATGCTTAGTATCAGAAACATTTGAGACATGATATGTGGTAAAATCAAAATCAGTGAAGATTCTTTCAACAGACTTTAAAGATTCAGAATCTGAATTGATTAATTCTGTCAATGTCTTTTCTAATAAGAGATTGTGTGATTCAATTTGTAACATTATGTTTTGAGTTACCCCTAACGTTGGAAATTCCAGTCGCACTGATTATTGAGAGAACCTGACCGATTTGAAAAATGTGAGAAAACCTAAAATAGTCAAAAGACTGAAAATAAATTTTATTCATTCTATCAAAAACCTATATACCTAATTTAATACTCAAGGCTTTAACCTTCCAAATTAATAATTAAGCCTCCCTATAAAGTTCCATGCGTTTAAACCCTAAAGCTTCTTATCTTTTAGCAAAATTTCTATTGTTGTTGAACAACCCACCTCTGTGTAAAGCTGGTGCTCTGACCTTACCCTTCAAAATCGAGCTAACATTTTCCTTTGGTCTATTGTTAGCTTTGGTGACTTTATTCTCAGTATCCCTTTGGTTGATTCTTTCCTTAACAAAAGCTTCAAAAGTGGGTGGTTGTTCACCACTATAACGCTCTAACCATGGGTTTTTTAATAATGTGACATATGATGGACGTAAATCTGGATTTTTATTTAAACATGATTTGACGAACATTTGTGCTTCAACTGAAAAAAGTGAAGCATCCAATTTAGGGGGTTCCCCGTCCACCATTGCACTCAACTGGGAGAATATATTATCGTAGGTTTCTGCAGGGTATGGATAGCAACCTTTGGCTATCTCTAGTATCGTTAAACCCAAAGACCAAATATCTGACTGTACTGAATAAGTATTGTCATCAGGATTTAAAGTCTTGATTCTTTCAGGTGCCATATAACTCTGACACCCAATGTTGGTCCTTGCCAAAGAAGCCACCAAATTACCACTTACACCAAAATCACACAATTTAACCTTACCACTTGAATTGACCAAAATGTTGGTTGGTTTGACATCTCTATGAATAATGTTATGAACGTCCTTCAATTCCTTTAATCCCTTTATTACGGATTCTGTTATGTAAGCCAAAAAGCTTTCATCACGAATTCCCAAGTCCTTTTCATAGACCTTGTCTAATGAGCCACCATCCATGTGTTCTATACACATGTAAACTGCACCTTCAACGAAAAATGCCCCATAAAATTCAACTATATAAGGAGAATGGCATTTATGAAGGATCTCCAATTCCATTAAAATCTGTGTGAATTTACTTTCATCCAATTCTAACCGAACTTCTTTCATGGCCATTAATACACCCGTTGGTTTATGTAAAACTTTGGATACCGTACCATAATTTCCCCGTCCCAATTCTTCGATGAATTGTAATTGATCAAGAGAAATTCTGAATGATGTTCCACTGGAGAAATCTACACCTTGTGAATGCAAGGAAGCCTTACCGGTAAAATTTAAAGACCCTGACTTGATATCAACATATTTAGAATAATTTGCAAATAATCCTTGTAATTTGGGCTTGATTTCTTCGCTATGACTGTCGGATTCTTTCTTATTGGCTCCGTTGTTTCCACTGGTTTCAATACTTTCATTGGATTGGCCATTGGCATCATTAAATGTTTTCTCGTTATCGTTCAAATTAAGTTTAAAATTGGGCTTCTTCTTTCTTTGGGATAGTCTTCGTGATAACTCCCCAGTAGTATTTATTTTATTATCATCCTTCAAGCTAACCGGCGGACTCAAAGAGTCAGGCGATTGTGTGTTATTTAAGTCATTAATATTCATCTTCAACCCTCCACGTCTTTGAGATAAAGATGGCTTTTTTGATAATTCAAAAGCAGTTGGGGAAGCTTGGCTCTTAACACTTTGTTGTTGGGCAAGAAATTCCATTGAAGAGCTGGAACCTGTTCCTGTTGGAGAATCTGTCCCAAGCAATAATGTGTCAGGAGATGAAACATTTTCCTGGGGTGAAGGAATGTCATCAGTGTTGTTGGCATCGTTTGATGACAATGATCTGATTTGCTGATTGGGTAAAGGTGGCAAAGGTGGAAGTGATTTCTCGATAGTACTTATATGACTTTCGGATCTATTCAACTCTTCATCCAAAGTTGGATTTATTTTGTTGGTCCTCTTTTGTTGGAACGCCTTCATTCTAGCTTGAATATCACTACTAAGTTGAGTATGGCCACCAGGGGTGGAATGACTAGGAGTCATGGAAGGACTTCCTGGCGTCTGATGTCTTAATTGGGGAGATTGATCATTGGAATGATTTGGTGTTGATTTGAGGGATGTGTTATTGAGTGATCTAGTAATATCGTTAACGTCTGACATAATTAATAATGCAAAAAAATGAATACAGATAAATCTTAAGTTAAATGTACAACAGAAAAAAGGGACAAATGCTATGAATCATGTAATGGACAACAAGGTTGGCTTGTTGTGGTTGTAAGGAATGTAATTATATTACCCTAATCAAAGTTGAATTCGAGCTTTCCGTAAGCAATCAAAATTTATGGAACCAGTGTTGCTAATATGTTTCAACAATAGTCTTAATAAAATTTTGAATAACTTCCAATATATATGAGACTGTTTATAAAAATTGGTATTGCTATCAATATACTAAACAAGTTTTTGGAATTGGTGAGTCGTTGAAATCTCCTTTTTTTATGGATCTTAATGTAGTCCGGTAAACTTGATTTTTATTGTTGAGAAAATGTAAAGTACGAGAAATCCACGGCGGATTGAAACTGGTTTTTAGTGGTCGTGCACTCCTTAGGAGACAATACCCTTTTCCAAATTTAGTCCCCAACTAATCCTAGTTAGAACACGATAAACAAAGATCCTAAAAATAGCGTGATATTTATAGATACTTTCTAACTGGGTTAAAGTTTAAGGAATTTTTGAAGGTTAATTTTCAAACTCATGTACTAGTTAAGCAATTGTATATTGTTTAGAAGTTGGTTAGCCTTTGACAAATACAGGCTAAAAAATATTAAGTTACCAAGGTAATTTTTCAACCCTGTTGCAGATGGTCAAGAAAGGCTAATAACCATAAAGAAAGAGGACCTGATACTACCACCAGGCATGAATAGAAGAAATCTAATTCAACATGATGCTATTGTCAAGGTGAAATTTCAATTCAAGTATCAAAATTTTTATATGAAACTGAGGCAACTCTGCTAAACAATAGACAATTTATGCAAGGGGCGGCGAACAACAAAAAGTTTTGAAAAATCCTTTGCTATAATTTGATCAAGACACTATGTTTTAGATTATACGCGATTATATCAGTTACTCTTACTATCGGAGGTGATGATCATATTACGCAAGTGTAGATGAATAATGAATCAATAAACATTCAAATCAATGACTTTGACTCATACCAAGCGCTTCCCACTAATTTGGATCTTCTTCATTCCAGTGTATCACAGGTCCCCATAATCAGAATATATGGAGCTTACGTTTTTTATCACCAACAGACGAAATACAGTTTCGGAACATTAATACACGTGCACAACTACTTCCCTTATATTTATTTAGCTTGTGATTTTGATTTCATTAAGAACGCTGATGAGCTGGGCCATTTGAAAAGTTTAACACAGTATCTAGAGGCTTTTTTGGGGGAATCATTCAAGCATAATCAAAAGGATGCGGAAGGCCCTGAAAATTTCAATGTGAACACCAACGGTCTGAATCTGAATAAAAGACGGTATATTGCTCGAGTTGCTTTGTGTAAAGGGATACCCGTTTACGGTTATAGAGTGGGTTATAAACTTTATTATAAAATCAGCTTCTTGTCTCAATTGTACAAATCAAGATTTGTCAACCAGGTGAATGAGGGAAAACTTAACAAAGTATATTTTACGAAGAGTCGACGATTTAAGTTTGAAGTTTTTGAAGGTCATATCCCTTTCTTATCTCAGTTTTTATGTGACTACAACCTTTTTGGGTGTAGCTGGATAAACCTTAGTGGATGTTATTTCCGATTCCCAATACTAAATTTTTCATCAGATGCTAATTTGAGTTTGGTTAAGATTTTCAAAGAAAAACTTCATGAAAATATTTCGAATAATGTATTGAACTCAAAGTACCAACGAATGGGAAAGTCTATGTTAGAGATCGATATTGAAACATGTCATATTTTAAACAGAAACGATTTGAAAGAGAAATTGTATCACCATGATTTTAGTGAATTCAATTTGATTGATAAGGAAATAAAGTTGAATTCTTTAGATCTCATTTTAAAAGAAATCGGTTTTCAGTCGGAAAGTAAAGATTTGGATTTTGTTTATTCTCAATTTAAAATAACCAACAATGTTAAATCTAAATGGCCAAACAATTTACAATTGAAAAAGTTATTGGATTATGCAATTAAGCTCACTAGTTCAGTGAAAGATGCTAATGTTGGAAACTACCAAAAGAAATTCATTGATCCAATAAACCATGATTTGAATTGGTACCCCACGATCTTTAAAATGGTTGACTTGGAACTGGGATCGAGTAAGTTGCTGATGAATGACTTACAAACCTTGGGTTTTGATAATCTTTTCCCTGAATTAGAAAGCTCTGTTGTGATGTCTAATAATAGCATGCATATTGATAGTTTTGATATGCTGGAAGACCTTGATGATTTTTTTGGAAATAGTGATCAGGAAGATGAAGTGGCAGTGCAGAATGGTGAGGTGGAAGATGAAAATGTCAATGATAATGAAGGTATCGCTGATGGTGATAATAATAACGAAGAAGACTTTAATTCTTCGTTTGATATTAGTCAAGTTAACGATACCCAAATAATGCATGACTTGACTCAGATGCGTAAACGACACTTTTCGCAACTAGCTGAAAATGATTTGTCTTGCCATAGTATTTTACAGGAGTTCGATGAGCTTGGGACAATAAAGGTTGATTACGATGATCCTTACTATGATAATCTTGGTGATATACCTCCTAGGCCGTTGATTTTTGCAAATAAAAAAATTGTCATTCCATTGAAGGATCGGAAAAATATTCTTTTTCTGGAAGATTCCACTTCAAGGAGAGTGAAGGAGTTTCTAAATGAGAAGAAGTCTTCTTTTTTGGGAACATGGGAGTATTCGTTACCTCCGCCTTCGAAGCTGGATGTTGTAAAACAATTCAAGGTTGAGCAACACAAGTTTAATAAATGGAAGAAGTTTAAGTCACAGATAGAACCGCCAGTCACAAAATCAAATGAATACAAAGTTTCGATTAATGAAAATGTGAAAAGAAGACCAGACGATTTTGCCCAATTGACCAATTTTTTAATGGAGGTTCATGTCCAGACCAGAACGAAAATGCTTCCTGATCCCGCAAAGGACGAAATATCTTTGATTTTTTTCAGATTTGATGACTCCAACGGAATGTTTAGTGGGTTCCCCAGTAAGCAAGGAGTTCTTGTCAATTGCAATAGTGTTAAAATTGATCTGCAATTCTATAAAAGAAAATTTTTACCAGGGAACAGATTTACGGTTGAGCATTTACCTAGCGAGAGTGGTATCGTAAATAGGCTACTTTATCTTGTTGAATTTTTAGACCCTGATATTTTGTCGGGGTTTGAAATCAACTCTAAATCTTGGGGTTATATAATTGAAAGGTATAAGAATAAACTCAATATTAATTTAATGCCAGAGTTGAGTAGAGTGAAAGTTCTGAATAATGGTAAGTTCGGTGATAGGTGGGGATATACCCATACATCTACCATTAAAGTTACTGGTCGACATGCTTTAAACGTGTGGAGAGTTTTGAGGAAAGATTTATCTTTGAACAATTATTCTTTCGAAAATTGTTGCTATCATTTATACCATGAAGAGTTCCCAAAATATACCAATTTTCAATTATCTCAGTTTTTTGATTCTGGTAATTATAATCAAACAACGTTTGCCTTGAATTATTATGTTCGAAAATTGAAGGTGGTGGAGTTTTTTATTGAGTCTCAAGAATTAATTAACAAGAATGTCGAATCTTCCAGATTGATTGGGATTGATTTCAACTCCAATTTTTATAGAGGGTCACAATTCAAAGTAGAATCTATTTTATCCCGAATTGCCAAAGGAGAAAACTATCTTCTAAACTCGCCCTCTAAGATGCAAGTTCATAAGATGAAACCTTTGGAGCAGATCCCTTTGATCATGGAACCTGAGTCAAATTTCTACAAATCACCATTAATTGTGCTTGATTTCCAATCATTATACCCGTCTATTGTTATAGCTTATAATTACTGCTTTTCAACGTTGTTGTGTAAATTGCATGGGTTCAATCCAGCAAAAAATAACGTTGGATATTTAAATCACAATAATATCCATCCTTACTTCATTGATTTTTTGAATGAAAATGATTGTGTGGAAATATCACCAAATGGCTATGTTTTTGTAAAGAGCAAAATTAGGAAGTCCTTGTTGGCAAAAATGTTGGAAGAGATCCTATCGTTAAGAATCAATATTAAGAATTTCATGGGAAGTTTTAAAGCTGAAGAGTACCCTGAGTTGTTTAAGGTATTTAATTCTCGTCAATTGGCTTTGAAATTGATTGCCAATGTAACTTATGGGTATACATCAGCCACCTTTAGTGGTAGAATGCCCAACTCTGATATTGCTGATGCTATTGTGGCCACAGGTCGGGAAATTTTAACCAAGTCCATTGATTTAATAGAACAAAGTGAATATGGTGCTAAAGTTGTTTACGGAGACACTGATTCTTTGTTTGTATATTTACCTGGAAAGTCCAAGGATGAAGCTTTTGATATTGGTCGCAAACTTTCAGAATTTGTAACTGGTCAATTTCCTGATCCTGTGAAATTGAAGTTCGAGAAGGTTTATCATCCTTGTGTTTTGTTGACAAAGAAAAGATACGTGGGTAATTGTTACGAGTTTAAGGATCAAAAGGTTCCTAAATTCGATGCAAAAGGTATTGAAACTGTTCGAAGAGATGGTATACCTGCTCAACAGAAAATAGTTGAAAAATCATTACGAATTTTGTTTGATACTAGTAATTTATCCCAGGTCAAACAATATGTGGTTAAACAATTTTTTAAAATTCTTCAGAATAAAGTTTCTGTAAAAGATTTCTGTTTTGCTAAAGAAGTCAGGTATGGAACTTATAAGAATGAAGCCTATTTACCACCAGGAGCCATTGTCGCTAAACAAAGGGTTGAAAATGACCCCATGAGTGAACCCCAGTATAAGGAGAGGATTCCTTATGTTGTTTTTCGGGATGTTACAAAACATAGGTTAAAAGATAGATGTATTTCGCCAGAGGATTTTGTTGCTAGCTTAAATACATCCACACCTTTACAGTTGGATTATGAATACTACATCACTAAAGTGTTGATTCCTCCTTTAGAAAGAATTTTCAATTTGATGGGAGTTGATATCAAGCTGTGGTATATGAACATGTCAAAGGCTGACATGGAGAAAATACAGAGATCTTCTGATATCGTTAACTTCAAAGCATTTACCAGAGGTTCCTGTTTAAACTGTGGACAAAAGGTGAGTCTGACATCCAATTTTTGTGATGAATGCTCTGATAATAATTTTGGAGTTCTAAGTTCAATCAAAATGACTTCCAAAATCGTGGACCATAAGTTGAATAAATTTAATCAAGTTTGTAAAACCTGTGTTTCACGAAATACCAGTACATTAGAAGATGATTTTTACTATACCAAATGTTCAAATAATGACTGTTTGAACTATTTTTCTAGAATTAAAGCCGAGAAAGAATCTTTTCGTACCAAAGAATTGGTTCTTGACTCGTTGTAAATAGTTAATATTATTAATACCATTTTTATGTCATGGCCAGATCAAATATCGCGGTTAAACATTTCGCGTCAACAAAACTACCTATATATAGCACTATAGAATATGGCTTATGACTTGCAAGTAAAGTTACCAGAGGGGTATTCCTTTAGAAGACTTGAAAGGTCTGACTACAATAACAATTATAGAGAAGTGTTAGAGGTGCTCACTACAGTTGGTGAAATTTCTGAAGATAAGTTCAATGAACTCTTTGATTATTGGGCTTCCTTACCAAATATTTTCTACCCCCATGTTATCACAAATGATGAAGGTGTAATTGTAGCAACAGGAATGGTTTTTGTTGAAAAGAAATTAATTCATGAGTGTGCTCTGTTAGGACACATCGAAGATATTTCTGTTGCCAAGTCTGAGCAGGGTAAGAAATTGGGATATTCCATGATTGTGGGGTTGACTCAGGTAGCCAAAAAGGCTGGTTGTTACAAGATGGTCTTGGATTGTGCTCCTCACAATGTTGGGTTTTATGAAAAATGTGGTTATAAAGACGGTGGTAATAACATGTATATCAAGTTCTAAGATCTTTTATATACTACATAAATATATACGTTAACTTTCATTCAAACGATTAAATTTTTTCAAGTGCCTAACGTGTTAGTAATTGGATGAAGTGCCATCATATTTTATACATACCTCCATGGATACTATGGAATTACCTCTGACAACCTAAAATGTTAGTATCATAATGTTCACTTGTGTTTTAAAAAAAAATACGTACGATTGTGCCTATGTCTAACTTGTCTCCTTTCTTGTCTTCCTCCAAAGCATTTGCTAAGGTAACATTTAAAAATACCTATACGTTAGTATCGAACCCATCAACCTGGGGAAATAATACATACATCAAACCCTCTTAATGTTCCTATTACTTTTCTGGACCCATTAAGTTGGACAGATATTTTTTTATCCATATACTATATATTAGTAATGCTTCTTGAAAGCTTTCTCATGAAAAGCTTATCGAATACGTACCTTCTTTAACTCCGGGGTTGATACCATACTAATGAAGTCTTCGCAGATTGAATCTATAAACTCTTCGCATTTCGCGTCTGAGATCTGTTGTTTATGAATAATTCATTTATAACGTATTCAGATGCGTTGGAATCTGAGCAAAACAACCCACCGAGTCAGGAGGTTCCTGGTGGGTCTGATGGTGTCTCAGTGACTGTGAATAAATCTGACATCATTTCCAGCACACACGATCCGGAATTTGGATCGACAAATAAAGCGGAACAGACTCTTGATAGTATAGTTCAAAAGCAGAAATTGAAAGCAGATCTTTTTAAGCAACGTGATGAACTTTTACAGAAGAGAAAAATACTTGAGAAGCAAATTGAAGACCTGAGAAAAAAATCGAAACGGTTGGCAGATACTAAAGAGCGTCAAGTAGCTGATAGACTACTACAAGATTTAATTGAACAAAATGATGCGGAGTTTGCTCCTGGAGTTTTGAAGAAGATGAAACAAGATATTGAGGAAGAGCAAGATGATACTGCTGAATTGTTAAAAGTATTAGATGTGCAGCCTTCCAATGACTGGCTTGAAAGGTTAACGTACATCAAAAAATTGATTCATGGTATCGAAATTTCTCAAGCTTCTGTGGAGACAACTCACAATAAACTGTTGCTGCAAATGGTTCGGAATTATAAATTTTCGGTAAATAGTATACAAGGCTCGTTCAAAATTCCCATAATACTACAGGTGTCCGTTACTGAACAAAGTGTATTAAGCATAGATATAAAGAAACATCATATGAAAGCTATCGGGAAAATCTCTCCCACTTTTCATCAAGCTTTGTCAAACGATTATATTCCTAATAAAAACGTTTTGGCAGTGATGTATGGCTTGAATGCATTATCAATTGCATTGAATGATCGAATAAATAACCTCCGACAAATAATCCAAAAATTCAAGGATTATATAATACCTAACTATACTATAAGCGAAATTTTGAAAGCAGACCAAGCGAAAAATTATTCAAATTATTTGAAAATTATAGAACAAGTAGAATTTTTGATTCCTCGTACAATTGACTACGACGAACACAGACTAACATTCCGCTGGGAAATAATTCTTGATAATCCTGTTTTAAATCAATGTGGACCATTGATATTTGTAACATTAGAAAAGAACAAGCAGGTGAGGAATCTCACTCCCTTATATTCGAGGCTCCTGAAAGATCACGGAGCTATGACTGCATTATGTATTATATTTAAAACCATATTTGGTATTGCTATAGATTAATTTATTTTTATATCTAGCTGTATGTTACTTTTTCCTTATCCAAGTCGAACCTTATCTTGGTGGCAGTCTTTTCACTATTATACCTTTGAACAACCCATCCTTTCAAGTACTCTAGCAAACTTTGTATATACTCGGTCCTTTCACTGGTGGATTCATAATCATATAATGGTTCATATTCGTCATTGATCTCAGATCTCTCCATTTCAAACTTACTCTTCTTCACGTCTGCCTTCTTCAACAAATCCTCACCTTTGCGCCTATACAATTGGTTTTCAATACCGTTCACTATCTCATACCGTATATCTTCCCATTCCATGGCTACTAATCCATTTCCAGTGCTTTTTTTGTAATGGAAAAATTTGTTCAACCAGTCTTTCGCCAATTGTGCTCCCTTGCTTAATTCATCATCCAGAATTGATCGCTTATTATTTTTAATTGCATCGAATTTAGGGTTCGACTTCAATAATGCTTCGTTGGGTGGTAGGATGTCCATAGCCCTCTGGTTCTGTTCAATTATTGAGGTTATGTTTTCGACAGCAAATTTCAAATCCCCTTCTTTTTGCAAAGAACTACCAAAATCACTAACATCCTTTGATTTACCTTCAAGATCAAGAGTGCCATTAGATGCTCCTGGTTTTGCAAGGGATGCTGAAAGTCTCAAAGTTCTACGCTTCTTTTTTTCTGCCCCTTCGCCTCCACTGCTCCTTCGCTTCTTATCATCATAATCATCGTCGACTTCTTCACCCTCTCGTTCCTTTTTGGACTTGTTTCCTCTTTTGGGGTTATTGTTATGTTCCTCGTCAGCTAAATACTTCAATCTAGTCTTGAACATTCTTTCGGAGTATTCAATCTCATAGTCAGTATCTTTATCGAAATTTTGACTTTCCTCTTCAGTAACATATTCAATTTCAGGCATAACATGGGGGTTGAAAGGATTTTGGGCCAACTCCTCGGGTTTGAAACTGGTCTCTAAATACGTATAAAGAAGCCATAAAAACCGCTTTGCCCGATTCACAGGATGGATTTTGGTTTCCAAAAAAAATTCCATAAAACTATTCGAAATATGATGACAATCTGGTGTATGTTCATGGTGATATTTAACTCCTTTGACGTTATTACTGAGTAAGAATAACAATAATACTAAATTCGTGTTGGGTTTTTTTTCTGTAGGATTTTCCAATAATTGCTCAAGCATTTTGAAATCTTCCAGGTTATCACTAACGGCTTTTAATATTGATTTCAACCTTGGCGTGTCTTGTAAAGGCTTTGAAGCACCAGTTTCAGGATCGGCTTGTAATGAAGGAATTGAATGATAAGTTCTCAAAGTTGATCTCATTTCAGGTACAAAATTGATGGTGGTGTTCATTCTTCCCGTGTTGACCAACAAGCAAACTTTAGCAACAGATTTACCCATATCAAAATCCTTCATCAATCTTTCTTTCAAAATTTTCGAACATTTAGATGATTCAGCTAGAGTTCTGACGTATAATTCAGCAAAAGTGTATTTGGGTCCATTGTTGAAATTGGATACGGTACAATAGGGGAAGGGGTTTGTGAATACTTTTTGATCATTTTCAAACAACGCATGTAAAAAGTCGTATTGAATATCTTTTCTCCAAAATGGTTCACCATCAGATTTCTTCAAATAACGAACTCCCTTGGGTATTGATGCACTCACGGGTCTTCTGGTTTTGGTTTTCTTGTTGGCGGTGGAATCGTCATTATCTTCTTCGTCAACATCCATTTCGTGTTCATGGTCCGGCTCTGGTTCAACTGCACCATTTTCGGATGCGTGAGGTGGTGAAGATCCATTGTCTGTCATTAAGTGTGATAATGACGAGGGAGGTTTTGAAGTGATAACTTCTGGGGCTGTATGGTCTGCGTTGTTTCCGTTTATGTCACCAGTACTACCACCATTCTGAGATCTCACTTGATTTTGATTTGGAGCACTTGATATATTGGTCTCTGAGTTCCCTTGGTCTTCCTTACCTACAAAGGTATCATGTATAGGGTCGTAATTCATTATAAACTATGCAACTGTTGAATCTTCTTCAAAAGCGGCTTCCAATGTTCTCCCAGTCTAATTTATTTGTCCAAGCTCAAACCTTCTGAAAAATATCATGCGTGTATTGACGATATCGCGAACAAGTCGCTAGTTCCTAAATCTACAAACAGCCAGGTAAACAGTTATTAACCCAAGCAACCTACCTGAAAACAATGTCATTACTACCGAATTGGCGTCAATTGCAACTTTTTGACGTTTTACCTATAAGAGATCCAAATTATAACTCCGAGGATGCGTTATATTCCAACGCTTCCTTATCATCGATCGCAGCCTCGGAAGATTACCTACTTATATCCATAGACAATTGCTTCATTAAAATAATATCTCAACAGTTCACCACCATCAAGTCGTTCATGGCATATGATCCTGATTATCGTATAAGTTTTATAAAGTGTCTCCCCAAATCCAATTTGTTGGTCACTGTAGCAGAGAAACAAGGGTTTCCTTCAGTTCTCAAATTGTGGGACATTAACAGATTGATACAGCTTGAAATTGACGAGAAGGAAGATCAAGATGAAGTTACTAAACGAAAATACCAAACTCAGGTAATCATACAGAATGGTGATAACTCTTATCCAATTAGTTGTTTTGTCTTTAATTCTACCTTTACTTGTGTGGCCATTGGGTATACTAACGGGAAGGTCTTATTAATAAGAGGGGATCTTGTTCGAGATAGAGGTTCAAAGCAAAGATTGATATACGAATCTCCTGATCCGGTTACTGGTCTTCAAGTAAATGAATTTCATGAATTATTGTACGTTACTACTACTTCCAAGATCCTAACGGTAACAACAACGGGGAGGAACCAAGGCAAGCCTTTGACTGTATTATCAAAAAAAATGGGGGTTGCTTTAAACTGCTCAACGGTTGACCCTGAAAGGCAAGAATTGATTGTTGGAACTGAAAGCTCATTGCGGTACTATAATCAAAATTCCAAAAGTCACACAGTTAATTTCGAAGTTCCTAAAAAGTTAATTTATCGATACGATAAAGATTATTTGTTAATAGTTTCTCCAGGTGAAGATTCTGGCAATGGAAATAGAAAACTGACAACTAGAGTGATCATTCTTGATCTTGGTAATAAACATATTTCTTTCAGTTTATCACTCCCCAATACATCCATTACCCATGCCTTCAAAATGTGGAACGATTTATATTTACTAAGTAGCGATGGTATTTTATATAAGCTACATGAAAAGCCCATGAACCAACAGGTTGAAATAATCTTGCAACGGGAATTGTTTTCTTTGGCACAAAAGCTTGCTTCTCGTTCCCACCAGCCAGTACAAACATTACTACGGATTTCAAGATTACATGGAGATTATTTATATTCCAAACAAGAATACGATGAGTCGGTAAAACTATTTGTCAAATGTTTGAAGTATTATGAAGACAAGAACTTGGTGATAGGTGAAAATGAAGAAACCTTGAATGATTTCATTATGGAGATTATTACCAAATTTAAAGATGCATCCAATATTGGTAACTTGACTGAGTTTCTCTATCAGTTATACCAATCAAAAACAGCCAACAATGATCATATAACGCTTCTTCTTTGTTGCTATTGTAAACTGAAGCTGGTTGATAAGATCAGATCATTCATTGATGATTTGGATTTCTCCAACAACATTGATGAAAAATCCATTGAGTTACAAAATTTGAACTTTGCTCTACTCATCAATCTTTTCAAAGAGTGTGGATATTTTAACGAAGTTATAAAATTATTGTACAAGCTTAATAGACCCAACTTGATTGTAGATATCCAATTAAATGATTTGAAAAAGCCTAGGAAATGTTTGGATTATATAAAATCTTTGTCAATTGATGACTTATTATTAATTTTGATCGAGCATTCCAAAAACTTGTTGGACAATTTACCACTTGAAACAACAGAATTATTAGTGAATGTTTTCACTGGAAAATATGTCGCCAATCCAGACTTAGATTTATTTGAGAATAATGAGAAAAATGTGGATTATCAAAAACTTTTGGAACAAGAAAAGTATGAAGAAGATTCTTACAATTTGAATAGTTATAAAGGATTTTTGAATTATCTTTCAGGGAAAAATACTGATGATGATCAGGCGACAATAATCTCGGAAAATAATGAACCCACGTACTTACCACCTAGACCAAGTTTGATTTTTCCATCTTTTATTAATAATCCGAATGAGTTTATCATCTTCTTAGAAGCATGTATTGAAACTTTTGAGAAGTACCAGGGAAACATGAATGATAAAAAAGATCTATTAATAACTTTATATGAAATGTATTTGACTTTATCTAAAAAGGAAAAGAATCATCGAGATGAGTGGTTGGAAAGGGCAAAAATCTTGGTGGATGGTAACATTGACTTACTTGATAGTTCTGCTTTATTGTTAATATCGCATATTTATGGTTATAAAGAAGGGGAACTCGCTTCAAAAAGGCAAAATGGATATGAGGAAAGTTTGTTTCATAGTGCTCAAGCAAGCGGAGATGTCAAAGGGTGTTATGAAATTGCTAAACAATATGGTGATTCGAAACCTGAATTATATAAATTGGTACTACGTTTTATTATTTCACAAGAAGACTATTTCACTCAGGTCAGTGATAGTGAATTTAAGTTTATTTTGAACAAAATAAAAGACTTCAAACTAGCTACACCTTTGGAAATTATTCAGATTTTGAGTACCACCGAATTCACTACCATTGGATTGATCAAAGATTATTTGATTGATATTATAGATGCGTCAAACCAAGAAATTAACAATAATCAGAAATTGGTGGAGCTTTATGAGAAAGAATCCATTAAGAGTAGTCACCAAATGACAGAGTTGAAAACCAAATCATTCATTATTCAAAATAATAATTGTTCTGCTTGTAACTTGAAATTGGATTTCCCTGTAGTTCATTTCAAGTGTAAGCACTCATTCCATCAAAGATGTTTGGACAATGCTTTCCTCAGTTCAAATGAAAATTTGAACTCCCGGCCTATTTGCTCCATTTGTATCAATGACATTGATCTGATTCAAACATTAAGAGACGATCAACTTAAGGTTAAAGATGAAACGGATCTATTTGAAATGACTTTACAGGAATCACCAGATAAGTTCAAAGTTATATCAAACTATCTTGGTAAAGGTGTTATGGAGAATGAATTTGTTCATTTGAATGACGATTCGTAAATTATGATAGCCCCTTTGTATATAAATCGATGATCTTGATACGCGAAAATATTTCGCAACCATTCTCTATGTTTCAGGTTTTTGTTTCAGATTTTGTTTCAAAAGGTTCGCAAAGCTAACAACGGTAAGGGACCAGGATACTTCTGAAACATGACAGTTTTATTATAAAAAGGGGTAGTCTTACAGAGTATTTGGTAATTATTTTAGGATGGTTTATGAAAATAAACGTAATTTGAATTTAACTTTTGAGTTGAGCGACTCCGACTCCGAAAGTAGCCTGGTTAAAAAAGTTGACACCCCAATTTCTATTAAGCGTTTGGGACCCACTTTTGAATTAAGATCTGGCTTAGAGAAGCATATTACTAGTTTTTTGCTTGAAGAAGTGAACTATTCAAGAACCATAAAGCTTGCTTCCTCTGTATTCAAGGCCCTATTAGATAATAACCCATCTTATTCATCCATCTTGACCAATAGTGAAAAGAATTTAGTGTTTGATGACATAAAAAGATTGAGTGATATTTCGGAATCACTTTGTAATAATATTGTCAATAGTTTAAGGGGGCTCTCTGCTACCAATGGAAGCAAATTCGTTTTTGGTGAGGATGGCTTTTCAGCTTTAAATTTGCAAAGAATGGTTTATTGTTCACAAGTAGAGAAATTTAACATTGGGGAAATTTTGAATCAAATGTTTTTACAGTCTTCATATAAGTTGCATATCAAAAACTTATATATCAAGTCTAAGTTCATTCAAAGAGTATTAGCTGAAAAAGAAAACATTTTCCCTATAGTTAGAAAGTGGTTAGTTCAAGGAGAAAAAATGATTGAAGCTAATTCTTTTCAGAATTCCCTCATTAAACTTTTGCAAACCCCACTTCAAAATTTAGAAAGATACCCTGGTCAATTGAAGGCAATTATGGATAACAGTGAAGGTGACTCTCAATTTAGTTTAAATTTGTGTATTGTTAGGGTCAATAAAATTATTGATACAGTTTACCTGTGTCCTAAAATTGATTCTTGGGACCAGTTGAAGGAGTTTAACAATGTTCAGATTCAAAAGGAAAAGCTTAATCCTATAGGGAAGTATGACAATTTAGGGTATTATATTGATCCAAGTACTCAATTTGAAATCACCTCCACTTCCGCTGGAAAACCACTTGTTAAACAAGGTTTCAAGGCGGCTCCTCGTACTATTGTTGCTAATAATGATGTTGCAAACCTTGAATTCTTAGTTAAGATATTTACCAAAAAGTACCATGGATTGATTGAAATGGAAAAACAGATCAGGGTCTTTTGTAGTAAGTTGATTCGATTCTCTCAAACCCAAATGCATTTTGCGGGTATGTGGGATACTGTATTATGTGGTGATGCTTTTTTTGACGCTATTTATCTTCAGTATAAAGATAAAATGGATCATTTGAATGGCTTAACTGACAAGCTAGTGTTTGCAATTCAAAACCGGGTACTCGTTCCATTTGGTTCCGCTATCGATTTTTTAAAAAGGTTTTATGAAACTATAAGACCTAATTATCCAGTTAGATCTGATCAGTTAGTAGGAATGATTGGTTTGATGAATATTTATATGAAAAGAAGTATTTTAGAATTTACCATGTTGAAAACCCAATGGTTACAAAATTTTATAGGTGAAGCAAAGATAAAAGAGTACCAAGAAAGTGGTGATTATCATAGTATTAAATCATTTTATACAACCAGAATGAAGTTTTTGTCACCTCAATAAATATATTATTTTATTTTCTAATTATTGTGATTTTTGCAACCATTGTTCAATTTCGCAAAAGTTATTCCACGGATAAGGTAAAAACGCTGATAACAAAATAAAGTTAGATTAGGGCATGTTTCTTACTGTTAAGTTCAAGCAAGTCAGAGTTTTACACTAAATAAACTTTTTTGACTCTATCCATGACTTGAATGTGTCACTTCATTTTCTAGCAAAGTCCGTTGCAACCATTTACTCTGGTTGCTATCACAAGCTGTGAAACGAGTGCACATAGCCAGCGTGTCGTTGCTATTTTTTTTTTCAGCTGTTCATTAAAAAATCCCCTGAGAATTATTCAATCAGACGATCGATAAATATATTACTTGTCAATTATTATTCAACTAATAAGTGAAATTTCATATTCATACAATCAAAGAAAAGAGATTATCAGAAATGTCTACTCAAGCACCAGCTAATACTCCTTTAATCAAGAATTCTCCTGGTTACGACTTATTGACCTGGAAAGATCCTATTCAAACCGGAAAGGTTTTTGGTTCAATTATCTTAGGTTTGTTTGTCTTCAAAGTGGTTAATTTGATTAACATTTTTTTCCATTTATCTTACGTTGCCTTATTATGTATGTATTATCATTCAATGTTGACATTGACTTTATCAATGGCATTTGAAAAATTTCAAATGTGGCACTTGATCGGTTGCCGTTTTGAGTAGTCTAATGACAGATTTCAATTTTTATGACTCAATTGATCCTATTTTTGGTATCAATGATGATTGAAAGCTTATCAAACATATACTAACCATTTTAGTCTCTGCTGCTGCCGAATATGCTGGTAAGCTTGTTACTGGACAAGGATTTGTCACCAAATACAAGCCTACTTCCAAGACCTACGCAGCCACCATCAATGACTCCGTCTTGCCATCAATCGGTAGAGGAATTGAAAAATTAGAAGAAGAATTTCAAAAGGTAGTGTACAGCCATGACATTGAAACCACTTTGAAAGCTGCTGGTTTATCATATGTCTTGTACAAAATTACCTCTTGGTTCTCATTTTTCACCTTGTTAACTATTTCCGTTGTATTATTATTTACTGTCCCCGTTATTTATGTTAAATACAGAAAAGAAATTGACGCTGCTGTTGCCCAATATTCTAAGTTAGCTAAAGACAAAACTTCTGAATATACCAAGTTGGCTCAAGATAAGGCTTCTCCCCATGTTGAAGCTTTAATTGAAAAGACTGGACCAGTTGGTGCATTTATCAAAAGTAAGATTCCTGTCAGAACTGCCGGTTCAACTGTTGGTAGTGATAGATCTGCTGTTTATGACAATGATATTGATATTTCTACTAGTGCTAAAACTTCCGGTGCTTCTAAGTTCCCAGAAGTTCCAACCGATTCTATTAAAGATGATAGCACTTTTGAAGACTTGGTCGAAGAAGCTAAAGCTACTTCTACTGAAGCTCAACAACAATTTTAAATTGGATAAGTATATTTTAGTTAAGAGTTGCCGATAGTCAAAGTAGTAGGCTAAGGTGTACTGTTTATTTTATTTATCTTTCTTTAAATTAGTAGTATGTATTTCAATATAATGCTATGAGTCTTTTTTGCTTAGTTTTATATTTCATCATTTGGTAATCTTTTGTAGCAAGCAACCCACTTGGAACCCTTATTCCTTTCAACCTTTTGTCCCTCTTCAGTAGAGTTGTACATAATTTCAACACATTTATCATTATCTTCCCATTCCTTGTCTAATCTTTCAAATAAAGGATGGTCTTCCAAATGTTCTACCATCCAATTATGTAAATCTTCCACATCGGTGATAGTGTAGATTATACCACCAACTTTCAAAGCATAGGCATATTCAGACAACAAGGTTGTAGTGATAATTCTCGCTTTATGCTTACGCTGTTTGAAATGGGGATCAGGGAAACAAAAGAACATTTTTGATAACTGTCCTTTTCTGAAAAAATTTGGTAAAAATTTCATAGCGTTACCTCTAATCACAGCTATGTTCTGATAATTATTGACTTTGTCTTGTGCATGCTTATTTCTTAAAGCAATTATCCTATCTTCAACATAATGAGTCACTTGAACTCTAATTTCCATTCCAAGGATTAATTTTTTAGGATATGCTTTTGCTAAACCAAGCATCAACCCACCATAACCGCATCCTATATCAGCTATTTCAACGTCTTGTGTCATTTTTTGAGTCTCCTTATCGTAGAATTCGGGGTAAAACCTACTCCAGTCCATAAAATCAGGGGATTTAGGATAATCCAATCTATGATCACTGAAAGGGTTCGAATGTGCTCTTTGTCTATAGTATCTCTTTCTAGGTAAATCGACTTTATCTTTCAGTTTATTTTCATTTTCTATTTTTTGCTCTTCCTCAAATCGAGTTCTTTTTACTCTGACTTGCTCTTTTTTATCACGGTAAGCTCGTCTCTTGGACTCAGCATCGAGCTGATGACGCTTTTGTTGTTCCTTCTTATCCAAATCTGCCATTGAAAATACCTTGAATGTTCGCGATGCGATGAGTTGAAAAATATGAGTTCGAGATTTTGATATATAAAATTTATATTCGTTTTATTCTATGTACAGAAAATAATTTTGATAGGAATATTCATCAAATATCTTCATCACCACCATTGTTCTTAATATGCTCTTTTAAGCTTAAATACAATACATTGTTGGTACTTTCCAAAGTTCTCACCAATCCTGCTCCTCCTAATACGGATAATACACCTGCCAATTGGGCTTGCAATTCTGGCTTGGTTGGAAGATCTTTATAACTATCAACCTGGGTAATATCATAAGTATTTTGCTCAATTTTTGCACCTATCAAAATCACTTTCTCTTGAGCAGCTTTTAAAACTTTCAAAATTGATGCAACAATAGATGGGTCACTGGTGGGAATAGTAATAATGGCAGTTGGTCCATTCAACAATGGAAATAATGGATGTATCACCTCTTTGTTTTTGGCTGAAGTGGCTCTATCAGCTGGATCATTTTCATGTTCAGACCTCAAATACACTTTATAGATACTATTTCTAATAACGTTTAATTTGGCATTTAATTTAGTCAAATCTGCCCTTACACGTTTATTTTCATTCTTGGTCATATTGTTGTGATGGACGTATAAGACAATATCATTCTGATCATTCAAATGTTTATAATAATCTATAAGAAAGGTTTTTCTCGAAAGTATATGCTTTTCCGTTTGTCTACCTTGCTTGAAATCTATATTAGCAGATGAGCTGTAAAATTTGGATGCAAGTATAGAAAATGATGGTTTGCAAAAGCTTGTTATAGATGCAAACTTGCTTGTAGCAGGCAAAACTAGCCTCCTTGTTAATCCAAACATAATCACCAGTTGAAATTTTTGGTGAAGAAAGTTGAAAAATTTCCTAGTCGCACTTGAGGAGGGGCACGCTTTTTCTTCGTGGTTGAAAGCTACAACAAGCTTCCCGAAATGGACAGAAACTAACACATTGCTCTATGAGCAATAAGTCATTAAAAGTTTTTAGCTTTGTAATTTATCTCTAATTTTTTTCTAGCTTAATGAGTGGTTAAAAAATCATAAGCCTCGCTGAGATTCATTTGGGTGCAAAATTGCGTTTTTGTTTCACTGCGTAAAAAAAATACCTCAAAAGTTCCTAAGCTTCTTGGAAAATAAATTATCGTTTAACAAGAGACGTGTGGGGTATGGAAAGATATGATGGAGAAAGTAAAGCTCGTGAAGAGATTCCACAGACACATTCCAACACTAGGAGAACATTACCTAACGAGCGTAAAAGAAATATGACGGATGATGAAGTTTCAGACTCAGGATCCAAGTACTCCAGACACTCATCTCCAACGTCAACCTTTGGATATGTCGACATTAAAAAATTGGAACATAGTGCCAGGTTGATACAAAAAAATATCAAGCTTATAATAGACGAAGCCCCCAATGTAGAAGAGTTGAACAATTTGATGAACGCAGATGTTGACTCTCTAACGTTGGATAATTTAAAGAATAATAAGCTAGTACATCTAGCGTCAAGACTAAAATCACTTTATGAGGTTGGTAAACTAAAGATTGTTGACTCCATATTAGAAAACAATCTAGAGAAAATTGATGATATTGACCCAATTTCTGTAGGGGATGCTAACCACTTCAATAAATTTATAAATGAAAGTGTGCTGGAAGAACCTTCAGACGGATTGACCAGTGGTTTAGAGATAAACAAGTCTCCAATGATAGTGAATGAAGGTCTTGAATTTGGAGATTGTGAGTTGCCCGAAATTAAAGATCCTCATTTATACTCAAGAGTATTTATTCACAAATCCACCATCAATAATAAATCATACCTATATCAATCGGAATTAATCACATCACACAACGAAAGATTAGAGTTTTTAGGTGATTCTGTGCTAAACAATATTGCCACTATAATTCTTTATGAAAGATACCCCACAGCACCAGAAGGTGATTTGTCTAAAATGAGGGCAAGCTTAGTTAACAATGTAACGTTAGCCGAGTTTTCATTGAAATATGGTTTTGACAAAAAGTTACAAAGTAATATTAATGACGCTATTTTAAGACAAGGTAAGCAGAAAATCTTTGCCGATATTTTTGAAGCCTACGTGGGAGCATTAGCCATGGAAAGAAACTTGGAATTTTTGGAGATTAAAGATTGGCTCTATAAATTGTTTTCAACCAAACTATATCAGTTTGATGAAGAAATCAGAGATACTGAAGAAGTCAATAAAGATGCTAAATCAGAGTTATATTCTTTGGTGGGGACTGCAGCATTCCATCCGCAGTACAAGGTTATAAAAACTGGGGATGGTGCTTCTAAACCGTTTGAAGTTGAGTGTGTGATGGGGGATGAAATAATGGGAACCGGTGTAGCACCAGGATTAAAAGAGGCCGGTCTTCGAGCAGCTATGAAGGCATTGAAAAATAAAATCCTTCTAGAGAAATTTATTCAAATCAGATTAAGTACTGATAAAGCTCAATCAGCTGTAAGTGGAAAGCTCCCGTCCAAAGTCAACGAGTTGGAGTTAGAATCTAACTCCCATATTGGTATTAACTTACCCTTGGTTGCTAATCATGGTGAAGAAGTTGACACTGATGCTCGAAATAAACTATATGCTATTTTATCAAAGAATTATAATATTTCTCCAGCATATACGTGCGAAGAGATTGATGGGAAAATGTTTTCTGCGGAGCTTAAAGTCGAAAGTACCGTTCTAGCTTATGGTACTGGTTCATCTAAGAAAACGGCAATGGCAAGAGCCGCCAAGGCTGTTTTAGATAATGCTAGCGTTTTAAATACTTTAAATTTAGCCTGAATGCATATTTTTTTGCCGCACTATCGTAGGCCCTTTTTGATACTTAAAGGTGCTACTGTCCCAACATTGAAAGGGTAACAAAAGTACGGGATCCTTCCATTGAGTTGTTAGATATCAATCATGAAAGTGCTGACCATATTTGGATTGCTAGGGGTTGCAATTGCAACTCCTGTGCATCAAAATGTATTTAATGTAGAACACGATAAAATTATGGATTGGGTTTTAGAACAAGCAAGTAACTTTCAAATGGATCAAAAAATTCAGGCAGTGGTTCAGGAGTCATGGGAACTGTTGAAATCTTTACCCAAGGACCAATTGCAAAAAATGATCAAGAATCCAGTATTGAAATATCAGTTTGAAGAGGAACCCGATTCTAATGTCTTTAAACAGCCCAGTGAACTTGAGGGAGACTTTGAACTTGTTACTAGTGAAGAATTCCAAGACCATAGCTTACGAATTAAAAGACCTGATCCTGCCAGTTTGAATTTAGATACGGTTAACCAATTCGTTGGGTATCTTGATGTTAGAGATGTAGATAAGCATTTCTTCTATTGGTTTTTTGAATCGAGAAATGATCCTGAGAATGATCCTGTTATTTTATGGTTGAATGGAGGACCTGGTTGCGCAAGTGACGGAGGGTTATTTTTTGAATTGGGCCCTTCGTTTATCAATGGTACTTTAGATCCAGTTTACAATCCTTACTCGTGGAATTCTAACGCTTCTGTTATTTTCTTGGACCAACCGGTTGGAGCTGGATATTCTTATGCGGGAGATGAGAGGGTTGACACTTCAGGAAAAGCTGCCAAAGATGTTTACATTTTCTTAGAGTTGTTCTATCAGAAATTCCCCCAATTCGTGAAGAACAAATTTCACATTGCTGGTGAATCGTACGCAGGTCACTACATTCCAGCCATCGGATATGAGATCATAAACCACCCGGAGAGATCATTTGAATTGAATTCCTTGTTAATAGGTAACGGTTTAGTTGATACTTTCGAACAAAAGCAGTTGGACCAAAAGATGCTCTGTGGAGAAGGCGGTGTTGATATATTATCGGAAGCCAACTGTACACAAATGGCAGAAAACTTAGACAAATGTTTAACGTTTGACAAGCTTTGTTTCAATCTTCCTAATCCTATTACTTGTGTACCTGCTGCATATTATTGTGATTTAACCTATTCTCCATTGAGAGATTTGGGGCTTAATCCTTATGACTTAAGAAGACCATGCGAAAACAATGGTCTCTGTTATGACGCAATCGATGATGTGGCTGATTATTTGAACCAACCTTCTGTCAAGGAAATTGTGGGTGTGCCTGCTAATTTAACATTCCAGTTTTGTAATTCTGATATTGGTAACAGATTTGGTATCAGTCATGATGGTGAAATTCCTTTCCAAAAATACATTGCTAGTGTGTTAGATTATGGTATCCCAGTCTTACATTACGCTGGTGATAAAGATTTTGTTTGTCATTGGTTAGGTTATAACCATGTTTCCAACACCGTGGAATATTCCCATCAAGAAGAGTTTGCTGCTTCTGAATTTGTGCCTTGGTTAGTTGATGGTAAGCAAGCCGGGCTTGTTAGAGGGTATGATAACTTTACATTCTTAAGAGTCTTTGATGCTGGACATATGGTACCTCATGACCAACCCAAGATCGCATTAGATATGGTGAATACTTGGATTTCTGGGGATTATTCTTTTGGATATTGACGAGAACATTTATAGTTACTGAATATAAAACTAAGGTTGACGTAGGTACAAAAGGTGCATGATATATCTATGAAACAAATACCAGAAGCATGCTTTCAAACCCTAAGGACCTTGCGGACCCTTTTTTAGCGCGTTCGAACCCCAGAAAATGGTCCGAACGCGTGTGAGTTTGATATTGAAGTGGGCATTAAATATTGATAAAAAAAATATTCAAAAGCCTCTTGACACCCCAGCACCAAGAGGAACTTGAGTTTGAAAAAATCAGAAGTTGCGTACGTTTGCAATCTTCAATATAAGGGGTTTTACTTAGAGGTGGGAGGTCTCTAGAAGCCGTTATTGGCGGTTTTTAATATTGGGCAGATTGTGAGTAAAACCTTCCAGAACCACATATATAAGCGGTCCCTTGGCCCAGTTGGTTAAGGCGCGGTGCTAATAACGCCGAGATCAGCAGTTCGATCCTGCTAGGGACCACTTATAATTCTAACACACAGGGCGTGTGGCGTAGTTGGTAGCGCGTTCCCTTAGCATGGGAAAGGTCTCCGGTTCGACTCCGGACTCGTCCATATTTTTTTTTTTTTGCTTATTTGTTGATTATTACATCTATAATGAATGGAAGTGGGTAGATTACTTACTCTTACCCTAACATTCTTTCTTTCCATCTCTTTTTTACCATTCTTATTGTTCGATAATTTGCAGTTTTTGATGCCTGTTAGTTGTGGTGCGAACTCCACCCAAAAGTGTTTGTATATCCAAACAAGAGCTCACCAAGAAGAAACAAAATAAGATGAGTCAGCGTGATGCTCTTAACCCAAGAGAAGAATTTGGCCATCGTGAAAACTTAAGGACCGCCAGTGTTCCCTCAGTTTTGGGCCATCGTCAACACAAACATACTGGTTCAACAGGAAGTGCCCCTCCAGAACATTTGTCTGAGTTTTATTCATTCATGAACAATAAGTCCAACCTTTCAATATCCCCTCATAATAGTCCCAGTACAAGAAACTTTCTGCTGGCAGAATTTAAAGATAGAGGGCTCACAAGACAACCATCACTTAATACATTTACTTCATTTACTCCATCAGTGTTAGATTTACCCAACATTTTAACTGCCAAAGACTTTGATAACTCAGTTGCATCATACACAAACGTACTAGATAAATCCGAGAATTTACGACAAGCTTTATTAACGGTTTCCAAAGCTGCCAATGAGTTTGGGCAAGCTCTCGAAGATACCATTCACAATTGTCCTAAGGTCAATAATAATAAGACAGTATCAGACGGATTAATTAATGCCGGTAGTCTTCAATACATTGTGGGCAGTAACAATCAAATCCTAAGCCGATTATTGTTACAAAACTTCCAACAACCATTGGCCAAAGAGCTTGATGATTTAAAGGAAAGTTATAAGACCAACCATACTTACTACCAACAAGAAGTTCGAGAAAAATCTAAAAGTTTACGGGCCAAAGAATTGGAGAATATTAAGCTTTCTAAACTGAGAACTCGAAATTTGGGGGTTTATAAAAGTAATTTAGTCAAATTGACTAATCAGTTGGATGAAATCGATAGGTTAAAGTATGATTATTATCATGAAGTGAATTCCCTTATTGAGAATTTTAATCAGAAACACTTATTAATCAAAACCGGTTCCATAATTCGTGCTGAATTGGAATTATTTGAAGGTATAGCTAGAAAAGGTTGGTCAGGTGGTGGACTTGATCAATTATTAGCTATATCACCTGATTTGTTTGCCGTAGATTATAATGAAGAAAACTCTAAAGTGGAATTGAACAATTTGGGAGCTATACACAGTATTAGTGAGGACGAAGAGATTTATAGAGATGAAATAGAATCAACCCTTTCCGACAACGAGGATCCTCAAATGCTTGATCCAAATGCCACACTTGAAACCGTGAAGTTGAATTCGTCCAACGGGAAGAGTGAATCCCATAGCGTGGTAGACGTTCCAATAAGTGAAAGGGATCCTAGCCCTGTTAGAGATGATGATATAATAAAAGAAGTTTCCACTCCATACATAGATACTAATGAAGGAGAGATAGATACACCCGTAAGGAGTTTACAAAACTTAACTATGGATGAATCTTTTTCGTTACCAAAGATAGGCAAGAATACACTATCTGCTTCTCAAGACACTGAGGAAGAGAAAGATTTTAATAAGGAGAATATTTTGGGAGAGTTTACGTGAAATGGCTAGTTTTTTTTTTTAAGTTAAATTGTTTGTTCAATAGCATGTGATTTGAACGATTCGGCGGTAATCCCCGGTGGATATTGTTCATCTTGTTTTTCTCCAATACTTTTCATTGGAACCAATCCCCATTTCGAAAGCATTTCAATATCTTCATCCCAGCCATTACACATGGTGGTTAACATTTTTTCACCTGTGAAAATAGCGTTACAACCCCCGAGAAAACATAAGAATTGCTCATGTTCTTTCATCGTATATCTTCCAGCAGCTAATCTGATTATTGATTTTGGCATAATTAATCTAGCAGTTGTAATTGTTCTTAAAATCAGATCAAACTTCAATTTTTTGGGTGAGCTAGATAATTCCTTTTCCATAGGTGTTCCTTTGATAGGTACCAATCTGTTGATAGGAAGTGATTCAGGGTGAGAATCCATAGTAGCTAAAGTATGAAGAAAGCTGACATGATCATCTTCTGTTTCACCAAGGCCCAAAATACCTCCGGTACAAGCTTTGATCCCGGCATTTTGCACATTTTTAATAGTTTCCAATCTATCATCAAAAGTTCTTGTGGAAATCACATTGGGGTAATGTTCCCTCGAAGTGTCAATATTATGATTATAAGCAGTTAAACCAGATTCTGCCAACTGAGCTGCTTGCTGCTGATCAATCATTCCCAAAGTTACACAAGTTTCCATTTTCAATTCCTTATTTATTCTCAGGACCATCTCCGATATTTTTCTCAAACCAGATTTTCTACCATGCATGTCTCTCCAGGCAGCACCCATACAAAATCTAGTGGAACCATTTTGTTTAGCTTTATTTGCAGCTTCCATGACAGTTTCAATTTTCAAAAGCTTCTCTGCTTTTACCCCAGTGGAATATCTAGAGGATTGAGCACAATACTTACAATCTTCAGAACATCCTCCCGTTTTAACAGACAATAAAGTACACAATTGCACTTCTGTGGGATTATGATGGTTCCTATGTTGAATTTGAGCTTGAAATATTAATTCCATTAATGGAGTATTGTATATTTCTTTAACTTGGCTCTTAGTCCAGGTGGTAATGGGATTTCTAGTGGATAAACAGGTTTCAATTAAATTACTTGAAGTATTTGAAGCTAAAAATCTTTTTAAAACTAACATTGTCATAATAGTTTCTTAGAATATAGATCTATGTATAGTTAAAAGTTTAAAGTGATGATGGGCCGGTCCCCCTTTCTCCAATGGCTGCAAGTCGATTATCAATATGACTCCGAGTCAAACTTAGGGCTTATGCCCTGATTGTCACGCGCTGTAAAAAACTGGATGTCGTGTACCATCAAATTTGAAACTCTAGTCGAAGAGCGAGTGAAAAAAAAAATTGAAATTATCTCATTAATTAATATCTAATAATGGCTCCAATTGTATGTATACTAACATGAAATGATGATCAGATACCCTTAGTTCGGGTTAGCAACCAATAAAGTGTTTTGATTTTTTTTTTTACTGTTGTCATTAAGATCCTTACCGATCTGAAGACAAGCTGAAGTTTTTTTGGAAAGATATTCAAAGAAAGTTACCTCTTATTTGGAATGCACCCGTCCCAGGGCTATTCTGTCTTCATTAACTAGTGACTTTTTAGTTGCTTTGTATGAATGTGCAGTAGGCTAACGGGATTTTAGGCTAGCAAGAAAGCTAAAGTTACTAAAAAATTTGTTGTTGACTGTTCAGCTCCAATTGAAAACGATGTTTTTGACCAAGAATCTTATATCAAATACTTAGTTGAACACATCAAAGTTGAAGGTATCATCGGTAACTTGGGTGACGAAATTTCCGTCACTGCTGAAGGTAACAATGTTGTCGTTGTTTCCAACACCAAGTTCTCCGGTAAATACTTAAAATACTTAACCAAAAGATACTTAAAGAAAAACCAAATCAGAGACTGGATCAGATTTGTCTCCGTCAAGAAGAACCAATATAAATTACAATTCTACAATGTTGGTGAAGATGAAGAAGAAGAAGATGAAGAGTAAATTAAGTAGTCATTTGTGTATAGTATTAGGTAACTAATTGAATATCATTCTATTTTTTTAACACGTTGCAGACTAAGTAGCCGTATTTCTATTAGCTACCCGTTCTTCGGGGTTACTAAGTATGTGATTATACTTTAAGATTCTTTGAAGATCTTTGTCGTGTAGGTTAACAAATAATTTTTCATATGTCAGAAGAAGAATTTCTACTGCGAAAATTACTGCGAGCGGTTCCGCAAGTGAGCGAAAGCGTCCTGCCCTCAGTCGTTCTTAACACCGGTTTCCGATGACAAAAAAACCACATCAGATTGGCTCCTCATTACCCCATTTTTCAAATGCTTTTAATTTTTGAGCTAGCCTTAGTTTATGATTGATTTCATTTACTTTTCTTGTCCCTATTCTAAATGTCCATTGGCTGCAGATTGCCTCCGTCGAACTCTATTTTCTCATACTTTAGCCTCTACCGGCTATTCGCTTTTCCTCTATTTGGTGAGTCTTTGGGTTTTGTACCTGCACACAACTTTCGATCGCACTTAAAGAATTTGTAACCCTCATTGGCTCAACTTTAAGTCTTTTACTAACTTCCACACTTACTTAAATACTTTGCTAAACCCAACGAGGCTTTAAAGTATCTGACTCTTGCTAAATCAGATATTGAAGTTCTTGTTACGTCTAATTTTGGATATTTACAAAGGAAAAAAAAAGTTTTGAAAAGCAAATAAACAAGCTAAATTTTGAAAAAAAAAAACCAAAAATAATACTAAAAAAAAGTTTTGATCTTATTACGATGGAAGCTATTACTAAAGTCTCGATGAAGGTTTGTCCTTTTGTCAAATCTCATTCCACTCAAGCTATCCGTCAAATCAGCCAAAGTTCTTCCTTGGCCGGTGAAGCCCGTCAATGTCCATTTATGAGACAAGCAATGAGACAATATTCCAGTGCTTCCAAGCCTTATAATGCTACTGCTGTTTCTCCTGGTACTAAGCCATCAGCTCCTTATTCTTTTAAGGCTGACCAATTGTCTGAGAGTGAAATTTCTGTTGATTTATCATCCAACGAGAATTCTTTTGACTATACTGGATATATGGATGGTGAATTATCTAAGAAGAGAGATGACAAGTCTTACAGATTTTTCAACAATATCAACAGATTAGCTGGTGAATTTCCAAAAGCTCATCGTACTGATGAAGACAGAAAGGTCACCGTTTGGTGTTCCAACGATTACTTAGGTATGGGAAGAAATGAATCTGTTCTTAGAGAAATGAAAAGAACTTTAGATAAGTACGGTACAGGAGCTGGAGGTACCAGAAACATTGCAGGTCATAATAGACATGCTATCAAGTTAGAATCTGAATTGGCTGCTTTACACAAACATGAAGCGGCGTTGGTTTTCTCTTCTTGTTTTGTGGCTAATGATGCAGTTTTATCCTTATTGGGTCAAAAATTAAAAGACTTAGTTATTTTTTCTGATGAACTTAATCATGCTTCTATGATTCAAGGGATTAGAAATTCCAGAGCTAAAAAACATGTGTTTAAACACAATGATTTGACTCATTTGGAATATTTATTGTCTCAATATCCCAAATCCACCCCTAAATTGATTGCTTTTGAGTCAGTTTATTCTATGTGTGGATCTATTGCACCAATCGATGCTATTTGTGACTTAGCTAAAAAGTATGGTGCTTTGACATTTTTGGATGAAGTTCATGCTGTTGGTATGTATGGACCTCATGGTGCTGGAGTTGCTGAACACTTGAATTTCGCCGAACATTTAAAAGCTGGTATTGAACAACCAAAGGACATTCAAACCGTCATGAACAAAGTTGATATGGTTACTGGTACTTTAGGAAAAGCATATGGAACTGTTGGTGGTTATGTCACTGGTAAGGCTAGTTTAATTGATTGGATTAGATCGTACGCTCCAGGATTTATTTTCACTACCAGTTTACCACCATCAATTATGGCTGGAAGTGCTACTTCAATCAGATATCAAAGATCTACTTTATCTGATCGTGTTAATCAACAGAAAAACACTAGGTATGTTAAGAACAATTTGAATAATCTTGGAATTCCTGTTATTCCTAACCCATCTCATATTGTTCCTGTTTTAGTTGGTAATGCTGCTGACGCTAAAAAAGCTTCTGATTTATTATTGGAACAACACAATATTTATGTTCAAGCTATTAACTTCCCAACTGTTCCTATTGGTCAAGAAAGATTAAGAATCACTCCTACCCCAGGTCACGGTCCTGAATTATCTGATCAATTGATTGGAGCTATAGATTCTGTTTTCTCAAAACTTGACCTACCAAGAATCAACCAATGGACTGAAAAAGGTGGTTTATGTGGAGTTGGTGAGGCTAACAGTAAACCTGTTGAACATATTTGGACTGAAGAACAATTGGCTTTAACTGACAAAGACTTGAACGCTAATGTTGTTGAACCAGTTATTTCTCCAATTGGAGTCAGTTCTGGTGTTTTGGCTTAGTTTTGACTGTTTTTGCTAGTTCTATTTTTGATTAACCTGAAGCAACTTAGTTTAAATGGGCTATGCCCTTTTAGCGTTAAGAGTTTCTTCCGGTTTTGAAGTAGTTTGTAGTTGAATGTATTTCAAGCCCATTTCTGCCTTTTTCTCTAGTCGCATTTCTTAGGCCCAGTTTTTGGCGATGTGAAAAATCTCTATTTTGCGCGTTGTAAACAAACATCGATTATGGTGCTTGATTCAAATCAAGTAGTACGAATTTATACTACAAGGTTGGTTAATTCTTTGGTGCCCTCAGAGTTTGGCCAAGAATATATCCAAAGTATCACCAATGAATTGTTGGCCAAATTTCTAGCTCCCAAAAGTGAAAGGATGGTTGACTTGAAAGTAATAATGAATGAGTTTAAGAAAGCATTTATGAGTAATGGGGCCAATTCAGAATGGATAAAGTTTCTGAATATTATAGAATCACTTATGAAATTAAGACTGCCTGATGAAATCAAAAATTATCTAATTTTCTTTGGAACTTTGAAAGGCTTATCATTTAATGGGAATCATGATGTCTTAAAACCTTTAAGTAGCAGTCAACATAACCAGTCAAGTAAATTTCAAACTTTCCAGAGTCTGAGTCATTTTCAAAGTCTGAATAACCAGAGCCAAAATTTCCAGAACCATTCCAATCGTCTGGATTTGCAATCTTCTCCATATAAAAACTACGGGACGGTGATGGACCAAGTTATAAGACCATACTATGAAACTTTAGATGAAAATGTCATACTTCAGTATTTATCCTATACATTGGTAGGGGTCGATTCCAATATATTTAAATTTAAGAAAGAGAATGATGTTTTCAAAATAGCCATTCCTTCATCCATAAATAATAGTTACTCATCCTTACTTGCTAAAATATTTGAACCAGCATTGATATTCTTACGGTTGAGCGACTTTTTATCAGTCAGCAATTCTGGAGTCACTGGTGATTCCCCAATCAAAACATCTTTCCTTTCCTTATTACAAACTGAACTTGAGGATTATTCCAATTTCATAAATCAGTTATTTTCATCAAATCCAACTTCTTTAATATTTATTTATAACCAACTATACGTCATGATAATAAGATTGAGGCTTTTATATTCCTTGACAAATCAATTGAATCTTACTGGCTATGATTTCCTTCAGAAAACTTATGAACTAACCAAATTTGGTGATCTCCACATTCGAGATATCGCTCTTCAAATATTTGATAAAATATCCACACCATACTATGAGATAATAGAGCAATGGATAGTCCGAGGAGAATTGGTTGATACCAACCGTGAATTTTTTGTTGAATTTGACCAAGAAAGTAACCACATTAACGATATTATCAAGTTCTTACCCAAAAAAGTTCCTAAATTTTTCATTACTACCAATCAAGATTTGGGGTTTAAGATTTTTCAGATTGGGAAAACTTTGATATATTTGAATAGGTATTGTAAAGAATTAAAATGGGTGAATGATTTTACTATTAAGTATTCCAAGTTTATTTTTGAAGATAACCAGGGCATAAAATTGATGGATATCAATGTCATTAATAGCTTGGTAAACATTCAATATGATGAGTTAATAAATTATTTAACTTTTATAATCCATGGGAAGTTCCAATTAATAAATCATCTAAATAACTTTAAAAAGTTTTTGTTAACTACCAGTAATGATTTTATTGATTCGATAATATTGAAAGGATTCGAATTGTTTAATGAACCTTCTAATCAGCTTACATCTAACCAATTATCCAAGGTATTAGTTGAATCCATACAATATTCAAGTATTAAGAACTACAATGATGAGTTCAAAAACCGTCTTGATGCAAGAATTCTTGATTTGAGTCATGGGAATATCGGCTGGCAAGTTTTTACGGTGGAATACAAGATTAACGACTTGCCAATAGAAATCATTCTAAACTATAATAATTTTGAATTGGAATATTTAAAGATGTTTAATTTTATGTGGAAATTAAAACAATTCAGCTATCTATTAAGTTCAGGGTATGTTGAAACTTGCAATATCAAAAGGAATGATTTAAGAATTTTCAGCAATAAAAATAAATCGGCTAAATCTACCATATTTATAAAGAGATCTTTTAGAACTATTAATCTCATCAGACACAAATTGGTCAAATTTTTGAACTTAATCATTGATTATATTTGTAATGAGATGGAGATCAACTATGACGAGTTCATCCAATTTTTCTACAACAAAAAGAATCTTAACAATAAAATGCTTTTAACAAAAAACTTTAGTCAATTGATAAATCAAAAATCTCATGATTATAGTTTACCTAAGTTTGATAAAATTAAGCATAATATGAATGAATTGAATTTTGAAGATTTAACTGAGCTAAATGCCAATTACGTCAAAAAGTTTAATTTAAAAATATTGAACTCCAACGTTTTTGGTAAATCAGGGGAATGCTTTATTAACCAAATATATCTCATTTTGGAATCAATTTTTCAATTCATCAAAAGTAATGAAGAGTATAATAGTTTATTGATCAATTATGTATCATTGATTAATATCGATAAGAACTTGGAAATGACTGAGATTGATAATGATTTGGATTACTTGGAAATCAATTTGAAAAAGATTGTGGACAAAATTCATAAACAGATTTATCCAGAAATTAATGAAAGATACGATACACTCCAGAAAGATTTAAGGAATGACTTAGATTTGAAGGAACTCTCGAGATTTTTTTAAGTTCCGAGGTTATTCTCCGGGTTGTTATCTGAAAAAGATTTTTGTTTGATGTTTTGCCCCACAAACCGGGCTAGACACGCTCTTTTTTTTTTGGCTTTTTTTTTGGCTAATAACCATTTGCCAGTGTATGAGTAGATTTTAATTGTAAAAACATGAAGTAATGAATATATAGGTAATGAACTTAATAACCATTTTGGGCCAAGGAAACTGGTGAATATTTCAATGTCTTTTTCCAAAAAAAATTCGGTAACTTTTTACTCGACACACTTTGAGCAACAGTCCGAGGATTAACAATTAAAGCTGTTGTATAAAGTGCCATGAAATTTCCAGGATTTTTTTCGTTTTTAGCTTTTAAAATTTCCAAAAATTGCCTAGTAGTTTTTTACATAGGATTGATAGATAATGGAAGAAGTTGACAGTGCTTTAGTTGATAACGTCAAATCGTTTGCCGCTGGTGGTTTTGGTGGTATTTGGTATGTTTTTTTTTTCTAACCGTGATTTTTCACAGCTTGTGAAATATACGTGATCTTTAAAAAATCAATTGACGGACAATGAAACATTTTTGAGTCTTGAATACTAACATTTATAGTGCCGTTTTAACCGGACATCCCTTTGATCTTGTTAAAGTTCGTTTACAAACTGGGGTTTATGACTCTGCCATAAAAGGGGTAAAATCTACCTTGGTCAAAGAAGGGTTGCCAGGTTTTTATAGAGGTGTTATCCCTCCATTATTAGGTGTTACTCCAATGTTTGCAGTTTCATTCTGGGGTTATGATGTTGGTAAAAGAATTGTTTCCAACGCAACTGGTGTCAGTTCAAGTAATTTTACAATTGCCCAAATTTCATCTGCTGGGTTTCTTTCTGCTATCCCAACTACTTTAGTTGCTGCTCCATTTGAAAGAGTCAAAGTTATGTTACAAATTCAAGATGGCGGTAAAAAATCCTCCATGGGATCAGTCATTGCTGAAATGTATAGAACTGGAGGTATCAGATCTATCTTTAAAGGGTCTGCTGCTACTTTGGCTAGAGATGGACCAGGTTCAGCATTATATTTTGCAACCTACGAATACTTGAAAGAAAAATTATCCACGCCAGGTCAAGATATGTCCTTACTTAGCATTTCAATCGCTGGTGGTTTTGCTGGTGTAGCCATGTGGTTAGGTGTCTTCCCAGTTGATACTATCAAATCTACTCAACAATCTTCCAACACCAGTACCTCACTTGTTCAAACCACCAAAAACATTTATAAGAGAGGTGGTATCAAGGCTTTCTTCCCTGGTGTTGGTCCAGCTTTAGCCAGATCTTTCCCAGCCAATGCTGCAACTTTTGTAGGTGTTGAGGTTGCAACCAAATTTTTGAATTCTGTCGTCTAGTGTATTACTAAAGAAAAAAAAAGATATTATCATTGATAATGTTTAAGTTTATAGGCATATATTATTTATATTGAAAGTTTCGGTAATGTCAAATCTCTACCCAAACTCTACTAATTTGATTATCGGTTTATACCGTTTCAGGACGTGCTCATACCGAAAATTATCGAGAATCTGGGAATTCGCAAAACTCCAAGGAGCACTGTTGAACCAACTCAAGCTAATTTAAAATGTCATTAACTGATGATCAAGTATGTAAACATTAGCGTTGGATGATAGTATTCCAAGAATTTACACCTTTGTTAAATTATAGTACTAACTTATTAGGTCAATGCTGAACTTCGTAAGATGAAGGCTTTCATCGAGAAGGAAGCTCAAGAAAAAGCCAAAGAAATTAAATTAAAGGCTGACGAAGAATATGAAATTGAAAAGGCTTCCATAGTCAGATCTGAAACTGCAGCAATTGATGCGTCTTATGAACAAAAATTCAAAAAAGCTTCTTTGGCTCAACAGATTACCAAATCCACCATTGGAAACAAAACTAGATTAAGAATTTTAGGAACTAAAGAAGAAGTATTAAATGAAATTTTCGATGCTGCCAAAGAGAAATTGACCAAAATCAGTAGCAACAAAAGCGAATACAAACCAGCTTTGGTTGGATTGATCGAAGAAGCTTTATTAGCTATTTTAGAAGAAGACGTCACCATTAAAGTTAGAGAACAAGACTTAGCTTTAGTTAAAGAAGCTAGTGAAGAGGCCGCTAAAAACTTTGAAGACAAAGCCAAGTTTTCCGTCAACATTAAATTTGATGAAGAAGACTTCTTGAGTAAAAGTGGTGCTGGTGGTATTATTGTTCTTAATAGCACCGGTAAAATTGAAGTCAACAACACTTTGGATGAAAGATTGAAATTGTTATCTGAAGAAGCTTTGCCTGCTCTTAGGTTGGAATTATTTGGCATTACGGAATCCAGAAAGTTCTTTGATTAATCTTCACTTCATTATTTTTTATAGTGATAAATATCATCTATAGTTTTAATTTAGACATTCTTTCAGTGCGCGGAATAGAAGAGTAGACCTAATAGAGCCCAGTTTAACTCTAGTACACAATTTCAACAAAACTATACAGTTAGAATAGTTAACTTGATGATGTTTGGTTTTTCATCGGTCGTGAGGATATCTCATTCACGTCTACCCATGTTGACCAAAGCCGTTACGTTAAATGCTTGTGGAATTTTAGCAATGAGATATAATTCAACCAAGAATGAAAAACTATTTTCCCGCCTTGGGAAGTCATTTAATCCCCTTGACTTAGTCACAGAACCCGAGAATGAAATACCTTCATTAAAAGATTTTACATCGAATCCAAACCATACCATTGATCTTGGTAAATTCAGTAGATTGAAACCTGTGACTCCGAGTGATGCCTATGTTTCTTGCACAGTTTTTGACTTGAAAGGTAACAATGTTGCAGTGTCTAAAAAATACCCCAAGATGCAATTCTTAAGAGATCACCATTTGTACCCACGAGATTTACGAAAGATTGATACTTCAACTATTGATGTTGCACCTCAAATTATGGTGAGACCTCCAAATACCATTCTTGTAAATTTACTTCATATTAAGGCTTTGATTAAAGAAGATAAGGTTATGATTTTTGACACCTCTACTCCTCAAATAGCCACCAAACTTGGGTTGTTTGTTTATGATTTAGAGCTGAAACTTAAATTACCCAGCAATTCTCCATATGAGTTCAGGGCTTTAGAGACGATCCTAATCAATGTCATGGGGTACCTTGAGGCCGAATTAAAAACCCACGTGAAAGCCTGTGGGGCTATTCTATCAGAATTGGAAAATCTGGTGGATAGAAAGAAATTACAAGATCTTTTAATCAAACTGAAAAGCGTCCAGAGTTACCACCAGAAAGTGTTGTTGATTAAAGGAGTATTGGATGATTTACTTGATAATGATGAAGATTTGGCTCAAATGCATCTTACTAATCCTATCGAACCAAATTCAGATAGCTCGGAAGAATTAGAGAATATTTTGGAAGCCTACTATGGACAATGTGATGAATTTGTTCAACATTCGGGTTCTCTTGTGAATGATATTAAATCAACGGAAGATATTGTTAATATTATCTTAGATGCTAATAGAAATGCTTTAATGTTGTTTGAGTTAAAAGTTACCATCTACACATTGGGTATAACTGTAGCGACTTTATTACCAGCATTTTATGGAATGAATTTGAAGAACTTTATAGAAGAATCAGAGTTTGGGTTTGGATTTGTGGTGATGTTTTCAATTCTCCAAGGGATTTTGATTACTTTGTTTAACGTTAAAACATTAAACAGAGTACAGAAATTGACGATGATGGGTGCTAATCCATCTAGATCGCTTCATAACATTTTACATATGAACCATCCCAGTAGTAAAGCATCCTGGCATTCTAAATTACTAGCTTTCAGAAGAAGGTTATGGGAAAAACGATTCCAACAGAGAAGGACATGGTGGAACAAGAACACCAAATATAATCGGCCATCTTTGAAAGATAGGCATTATATTTGGCACATGATGAACGATAATAAACGTAAATAGCATTAACATGTAAATATAGAGTGTAAATATTGTGTATATAGGAATGTATAATTAGTATGCAGAGTTAATCACTCACTTTCTTCGTTGATAATGGCTTGTTCATCATCCTCGTTTTCAGAATAATGTGGTAAGACCTCAGTGTTTGGTTCATCTATTTCTGTGATTGTGGGCACATCGTCATCAAACTTTTTATGACTGCCTGGGGCAATAGTAGGACGACTGTTGGAAGAAACCAGGGATGACCTACGTTCTCTGAATATTGGTTTACTTTCTCTCTCTTCACCAGGTTTTATCAATGTACCCTCAATTGAAATCACTCGTCCTGAGGTATGTATTCTTTTGACAGTGAATTTTAACTTTCCATCCACTTTGACACCATTTTCATCAACCCAATACCCCATTGACTTAAATCTATTATCATCTTCGGAATACTCATCTACTTGACTTGGGACAAACTCCCAATCCTGTGGAATATTGAACTTTTTGATGTTAGCATTGAAAGTGTCATGCACTAACAACCCAATGTGTGATGCGGTTTGGATGTAACAATATCCTTCAAGAATATCACCAATCTTGGGACTCCATGTTAAGAAATCAACCGTTACCCATATGAAAGTAAATGGTGAGGAATCTGAAATTTTGGCTAATTTATATTCTTTGTTATCAGAATCCACAGTTGTATCGTTTCTGGATATTTTAATGTTTGAGTATGCCAAAACTATTCCATCAGCATCAGGAAAATAGTTCATGACTAAAGAGTCCAAATGTTGTGATTTTATTCCGTTAATGGCATTATTGATATGTGATGGTGCCAACAGTAAGTAGAGCTTTGATTTAAAAGTTTGGAAACATTCGCTCAAACCTTTTTCGTTGACCGGGTTTTTGCTTTTGGTTTTGTCCTCGAGCTTCTTGCTCTTGGTAGCTATTACCTCTCCATCATCCTCGTGTGATCTTTTTACAGACATGGTGTGTGATGAGCTCTTTTTTTTTTTTCGCATTTCAAGCTCATCTCAAAAGATTTGGAACCTCGCGAGTTGCAAAATATTAATTAACTATAATACAAAGTTTTTAGTTCTATATAATTGGATGCTGGAGGTAATAACAATTAGTAGGCACATAAATTAGTGCAAATTAGAGGTACAAAACCTTTTTTAAACAAGTTTACTCCTGAATTTAAGTTTGGTTGATTGTAATGGGTTTGCAAGGAATGTTTGGGGTGCTTCTTGCCGATGTACTTGTGATTTAAATGATAAACTTTCTTCTTTTTTCAACAATTGATCTTTCCGTTTGAAACCGGGCTTGGTAATTTGAGTTTTAAAAACAGCAAAGTTTTTCAAAATTTTAGCCGAATATTTGGTTGGTGCGTCTTCTTCTGGGGTATAATCTGGAACCCCTATGAAACGAACCTTTTTGACAGTTCCATCACTAGTTACATTTACTTCTGGTATAACTTCTACATCACTTGCTTTAGATGTCGACAAGGATGTTGAAGATGTTGGTGAAGCTATTATCTCACTATTCCGCTTGGTATTTAATTTTGTAATATGGTCTCTTTTCTTCCGTCTTAAAGGTGCAGTTTCTCCATTACTTGATTTTGGAGATGTCCCACCTGCTGTCGATGCAGACGATACTGCAAGGGAGTTGTTATCGGAGTTGGTTGGGGTTATTGAATTAGCCTCACTGGATGTTACGGGGAGCGGCTCTTTAGCCTCGGCATATCTTTTCAAATTAAGAGCCTTTGGTGCATTGGGATCAAACACGACAGATGTCATGGCTTCTCTCTCCAGTGTAACTAGACTTCCATTTTTGGCAGCTTCTTTTATATGCATTTGGAATCTTGAATTAGCACTGAGTTTCTTAGCTGTGGGAGAAGTTTCTTCTTCAACAATTACAGGAGCCACCTTATTAGACGTAGGAGAAGATTTAGCACTTGTGGGTGGAGGCTTAGCAGTTCTGGTTATTGACCCCATTCTCTTAACGTTAAGCGACTGAGGAGTGTTTGGAGGGATCTGGCTCCTGTTATATTTTAAGGCAGCAGCTGCCCCCGATGCAGCAGCGTTAACTGAAAGATTATTAGGGCTGCTAGCTGCTTGTAAACTTTCAGAAATTGTTTGGTTTTGAGAATTGGACCGTCTTCTTCCGCCAGCCATCACTTGTGGTTTTTCATCTTTCACGGGTAAACTTTGAGAAGAGTTATTCTGAGTTAAAAAAATCATGGAGTTGGGTCTTTGTTGGCGAGGTGAGGTAGAAACCTTGGGGATTAATAATGAGTTTCTATTTGATAAGTTGGTGGATGGTTTCCTATGAAGACTTCCAGAAGTCGTTGAAGAATTACTTGAAACAGAAGAAGATCTTGACACTCTTGTTACTGGTTTATCATTAAGATCTAACTTCTTGGTACTCTTGTCAAGGTACGACTCGTCGATGGAAGGAAATGCTTCAGCTTTCTTTTGGACATACTTGTCTTTAATCTCAACCAACAGTGCTGATGGTAACGAGTGAATCCGCCTAAATTTCAATTCAGCATTTATCCACAAGTCGGCAAATTCATCTAACTTTCCAATAACATTTTCAATCATTTGAAAACCTTGACCCAAGAAATTACTAAAATCAAGCAAGTTCTTGGGGTTAACTTCATATTTGGAGTTTTGTCTAATGAATCTAGTTAGATTAGCAATTAAAGTTCCATTCTTCTTTGTACCATCAAAACATTCATCAATGGCTTTCAACACTTGGGTTTTAAAATAACTGGAATTGTTTGACGTAGTAATGAATTTTTGATCATTTAAATGTTGATAATTGGAGAAATAGATTCTTCTTCCAAAATTTCTTAATATTAAATATAAATCATTTAATCTTAAGGTCAATGCCATAAGTCTATGCAAAGAATACTGCCAGTTTTTCCAGGTTTTAAGGTAATTTGACTGATTTTGAGGGGAATGGTTTTTAAGGGTTTTAAATTTGTTGACAATGGGTTTTAAATGACCAAGGGTTCTTTTAAATTGTGTAGTCACCTCAAACAACATTTTGATATCCATATCCACTAAAGTGGCCTCCCTATAGTTTTCATCGTCTAGATTACTAAGATCCAACTCAAAGACAAATTCATCGGTCCCACTTACATCAAAATCATCAATGAAAATATCTCTAATGACTTGATCAAAAAATTGTTCGCCTTTTTCTACCTTGGCAGAAGCTAATCGCTTTTCGTATCCTTGCAAACAACTTTCGTACAAGTCATCGAGCAATTTCAAACATTTGTAACTTAGCTCCACACTAGGCAACTCTATTAATGGACTTGAATTGGAATCGTTGAGGTCGTAAGGAATATGCGATACTATTGGGGCTATATTAATTGGTGAGATCCTGAAAAGTTTGAAGTTGGCAATCAAGTCTAGTTTGTTATTAAATATTCCTTCATTTATAGCAAACACAGTCCCCGATAACATTGTTATATAATGACAAAGTACCAATTTATTTGGTGCTTCATTACCTTGGATACCTTTGAAAAACGGTATTAGTGCCTGCAACTTGTGAATGGCATACTTATATTGAAGTATTTTGGCGTCCATAGACGTCATACTATTTTCTACCGTAGCCATGGCCAAACTTATGGGTATAATGGATCGGTCTTATATTTTTGCTTATCGTTAACTTTATAGTTGAAAGTTTAATGTGCCGCCTCCGCAATTTCACTGCTTATTCCTTAAATACTGAGACTTGGGGGAAGATAAAAGAGAATAGACTTGAAATTCAATCTGATGGGCAGCTAACTGAAATGTTCACTAGATTTTAATGTCAATTGATGATGGTGATTGCTAGCCGTTTTTCGTTTAGATGATTTATTCTACAAAATGTTTGAATCCTTGGTGCGAAAAAATAAACAATAACCGTGTAGCAGAAAAAGCCAAAGCACCAACTACGCTAGTTTTACGACACAATTAAACGACTAAAGACTTATATAAATAGTATAGCGTGTATTTTTTAATATTGGGGTAAAAAACATTGTGAAAGTGAGACAAGGCATTGACTATTAATATTTCCTATGGATCATCGGGCAATTGCAATACTAACAGAGCACTTTGGGTACCCACCTTTGGCCTTGATTGATGATGTTATCAATGCTGTGAATCACATATTATACAAGTGTACACAAGCTATAGAAACATATTTGGTTGAAAGGCAACAGGAAAAACTTCGAGAGTTTAAGGAAGCTAATGGAAATGAAGATGTTATAATAGAGGATACCACTAATATGTGGGCCGACCTCCCAAAAGATGAAATAAGTTTGGGTACAGCTAAACTTGAAACATTATTGGAAAACCAAGTGGATAAAAATTTTGACAAATTTGAGTTATATGCTTTAAGAAACATATTTGCTATACCGAATGAATTAATTACTGAAGGTTGGATAAGACTTGAACATCATGAAGGGGTTGATTTTAAAGACACCAGAAGTACAAATGATGATCAGACAATAAAGAAGTTGGTCAAAGAAATTAAACTTGAACTAAAACTAAGACAGATACTTAAGATTCAAGTAGAGAAAGCAAACAAGTTAATTAAACTTTTAAAATCATTTAAGGTACAATTACAATTTTTAAGTGAAAAATCTGAGACGAGTAAATTAAATGAACAGAGTAAAACCATACTAAAAGAATTATCACCAATAGATGACAATTTATTGTTTTTATTGAATCAGGTAGATAGTTTGGTTGATCAAGTGAAAACCTTACATGCAAAATTTGAAAAGAATAATATGAATTTGAACTTTAAGCCAACCCATAGAGATTTTTATACTCAGGGTAAAAGTTTGAAGTTATTACAAAGTATTAATTTGGATACAAATGAATTGGTTAAAGAAATATTAGAACCTATAACGGGAATAACTGGTCAAGATGTCGATAACATCAAGAAATTGAATCAGTAGTGTATCATTATGTATTATATAGGAAGGGAGTTTATAAGGAATCAATACTTATAATGTATAAATATAAATTATAATAAGTAGATTTGAGAAATTTGCAACCATTTATTTGCAACAATTATTGACTTTTTTTAATTTTGGTTTAACTAGTAACTAATTATAGTAAAAATGAAATGCAATATAACAGTTTGACACCCCCTTTAATCCAAATACGACCATAGATGTCCCCAAGTAGCTCTAGCTAACCTTTTGATAACCAAATACCTGTATATAAACATCGCGAATGAAAAACTTTCATCCAATAAAACACTACTAAAAAATACTTACTCTTATCCCAAATGGCAGGAACCTTAAAACCAGACAGAGAACTTCAGAAATTCAATAAGGCCAAAGAGAACTTTGGTAACTACTTTAGATTCAAACCAAGATCAGTTGTATTCAATTTAATATTTATGGGGTTGGTACCAGCAGGTTTAACATACTTTGCTTATGCTCAAGAAGGACAAATTAACTTCTATAGAAAATTCAGAAAAGAGCCCATATTAAACCAGGAATATATTCCTAGAGAAAAGGACTTATAAATTCATAAATATTTAACGAAAACTACGAAGGGAAGTTTCCCTAACGTTCTTGCATTTAGAATGAACAATTCTACATTTAGCATGTAATTTTAACGTATTAATAGATTGCTAATAATTATTGTTAATACAACTTATATTAGATAATAAATAAACATAAAAGTAAGTTATCTAAAGTATGAACTTATATTAAAAGTAGAAAATATATTACAAGTGGGAATATAATATGAGTTAAATAACTCTGTAACCACCTTATCATTATTCATTATTATTGACGTTCAATTGAAAATTGACAATTCCAGATTTCATATTTTTTAATCTCGGCTTTTTATCTAAACTACTAGTAGAATAATTCTTCTTTAAAGTTGGAGCCTTGGTTGTTATTTTTTCTTTTCTTTTGTTTAGCGTCGAATTTTGTTCTATAATAAATGAATAATGTTCTGGGGTTATCGAAAAAGTATTTGAACATTCTTTTAAAGAAAACTGTTGAGGTTTTTTGGCAGTTGGAGAGCTTGTAAGCAATCCATTAAAACTGTTTGCTTTTTTCAAGCTTTTTGGAATCATTGTAGATACCTTTTTATTCTTCTTGAGATCCTTTTTGATTTCAGTTTGGCTTTGTATGGATAATGATGAACTCAGATTATCAATGTTTTCGATTAATGGACCAAAAGGATCATCTTTTAAAATATCTTGAACGTTTATAGAATCCATGGTCTCGTCGCTTTGATCATCATAATTATCATTAATAAGAGAGAATAATTCATCTGGGGTTAAGCTTTCTACAGAATTACCAGCCTCGTTCAATTTAGGTAAAGAAGTAATTCTTTTCAAATTCTTGAACGTTGAAGATTGACTGATAGGCTCAGTATTGGGGGTCGGTAATACTGATGGAGTAGATACGTTAGGGGTGTGAGGGAACTGTAAGTTCGTTTGGTGTTGAACCATATGAGGCACAGGTACTCCCGAGTTTGATGCTATGATGCCATTTGGCATTATTATTGAATGCTGATGTGAAACTGGATCAACTGTATTCAAAGGGGATATTTGCCCTTGTGAAATTTGAGTCATGGTATTAATAGGAATTTGACCTTGAGGAACTGAAGGTAAAGTATTCATGGGAGAAACTTGCTCTGGTGATAATTGAATAACTTGTGTGGGGGTCATTTGTAAATTTGATGTATGACTTGGTGATACATTGGACAGGGCATACGCCGTCGAAGGAGATACTTGACTTATTTGTGTAGTTGTGGATGCTGAGTGCATAGAAATAGTTCTTGTATGACCAGGCATCTGGGGCATATTGCCATTATAATCTACAGGTATATTTGATGGCATCGACTGATGTATATCAGCCATTTGATGAGGATAAGTGGAAGGTGGTTGATGGGGATGTTGAATACTCATGGTGTTTATATGTCCATTCGAAGTATCTTCTCCGATGCCTAGTCCCACGAGAAACGACTGTTGGGTTGGAGATTCATCAAAGGAATCTTTGAATACTGCCATAGACTCACTTGTAGGGGTCTGTAAATGGATGGTATTTAATCGATGAGCAACATCATTGGGACTACCACATGTGGTATCAAACGAAGTATCCACGAAGTAATTATTATAACTCATAACGAATGAATGGTATTTCAGCGAAAGTAGATAACTTTGATACCCCTTTTTCTCAAGTAGTTCTCAAGCTTTTATCGTAGGGGTACAAAAATTAAAGGGGGGAACACAACAGGTGATAAAGTGATTTGAATATGGGGAATCCAATCTATAAATCTTACTCTAGTCTCTCCAGGGTATAAAAAAGGATATTGATAAGTGAAAGTCTTTTGACAAAGTGAAAAATGAAAAAAATCTAGAAATGGCTGGAGAAAAATGAGAAATCGGGTTTGTGTAATTTTCTTTAACCAGCCCGTGGAAGGTGGAAATTAACGGGCACCAGCGTACTAGAGATGACAAAGGACCGGGAGTGAGTAGATTGAACCACTGTTTCTTTGAAACAATGAATGTCTCAAGAGATGTCACCGAAAATGGGTGTTTAGGTCTCATATGTCAGACCTAATATCTAATCTCACTGTTTCAATTCGGGCGGAAATTCCGCCACTTTTATTGAAATTAAAGTAACACCACCAGTCTACTCTCGAGCAAACTCTTTTTCATGCATCAGAGGGCTATTAGATTGTAATAGTTTCCATTCGGAAAATCAGTAGGTTTACAAGCAACTTCGTTTCACAACCCATTTTATTTTTTTGCGGCCACAGATAAAGCTTATCAGGCAACACCAGCAAAAAAAAATTTGACAAATCCGAAAGTGACGACCCACCTTGTGGAAGTTTATCTTAATTCGAAGTAAGTAGTAACGAAGCAACCCAAGCTAATAGTCTCCTATTCTTTTCACTTTAATAAACAAAGTTTTACTTTATTCCAACAAGGTTGATTACATAAGCACCTCCTCATCCCCAAGATTTCCATGGTGAGAAATCTTGAGATTGCTTTTGAAAACTAATTATACCAATTTTCAAGATTTGGAAGTCAATTTTTTACCTTGCAAAAGATATTACAGAGTACGTACAAACTCATTCGAGTACTATGTCTCAGTAATCAAAATATTTCATCGAAGCTTCTTTAATTGGCTTACTATTGACGCACGCCCACTTTCTAATTCTTTCTCCTCGTCCGCCCTAGCGGTTCCCTCTGGTACCGGCACGGAAGAGGCTTGACCACGCTGCCTCTCACACACTCCCACATCCAAAAATGAGGGTAAATTGCGATAAAAGCGTGTTTGCACCAACATTTTCCCCCGTTCTCTTTGAAATTGTATGCCGCTCTAGTAAGAAAATCAGCGTGCGGTTACCATATATAATGTTTTAGGCAGACCCCTTAATATTGAAAATTTATGAAAATTGAATGATAAACCAACCAATATTATAGTTTTGAATACATTATTAAGTGTTATACAGTGTTAACAAGTCTATAAAGTTATTGCGGTAAACAATTTTTTGTTTTCTTAGTTCAGAAAGCCTCAACCTGATTGTACTTAAGTCAAATTCTTTGGTAGGTTAAATTAGAGGTTACTGATACCAGTTAAAGTTATAAACAAAAGAGTAAGTGAAAGAGTAGAAGAAACCAGCTTTAAATCCTGGAACTTAGTTTGTTGGAACAATTCCGATCAACATTTGATTGGTAAAATATTCTTCAATTAAAGGTTAACAGATATGTCAATTGTTAGTAATAGGAAAAGACCCAGAGGGTTTAGTGAAACCTTTGATCTTCAAAATGATAGTGGTAGTTCTTCTTCTAGTTCTTATAATGATCAAGTCCAGTTAAATATTAATGATCTTAATAATAGTGATACTACGATAAGCACCAATGAATCCAATATTAAATTGAATAAAGCATTCAATACCAATTACTATGGAACCGTATTTGAAGATGATGAAACGGATCATACTAAATCATCCCAAATTTTTAAGGATAACATAACCGTTGATACTGCTCCGGTGGTAAATGACGAAGATGAAGAAAGTGACGACTTGATTATTTTAGATGAGCGTAATTTGAATAATTTTAGAATCAAACCTAGAAGAAATAACAGTGATTCCATTTTATTCTTTGACAATGATTCATTTAATGCATTTAAACTATTAAACGTTAACAACAGTAATTTCAATCAAGAACCTTCAATAGAATTTCTTCCTGTTGCTAATGATACTAAAAAGCAAAGAACCAATTCTTTACCTCAACTACCTCAAGTTAAGTGTTTTTATAAGAAAATCCCCAACAACTACATTACCAGTCAATCCAAACTAGGTAATGTCAGAACGGAAATAATTCCTTTCAATGTAAATAGTCCCCCATGTGATGATAAAGATGGACATTTTTCTATTCATATTGATTCTGTTTTTGCCAACAGATTTATAATATTGAAATTATTGGGTCAAGGAACTTTCGGAAAAGTTGTCAAATGTTTTGATAAATTAAAACATGAATATGTAGCCATCAAGATCATCAGGAATATCCCCAAGTATCGTGATGCGGCTAAAATCGAATTGAGAATATTGGCAACTTTGAAAAAGTTTGATAATAAAAATTTAAATCATTGTATTCATTTACGTGAATGTTTTGATTATAGAGGTCACATTTGTATTGTAACGGATTTATTAAAAATTTCGTTATATGATTTTTTGGAAAATAATAAATTCATTCCATTTCCTGGTTCACAAATTCAAGCCATTTCTAAACAGTTGATTAGATCAACAACTTTTTTGCATGATTTGAATTTGATCCATACTGATTTAAAACCAGAAAATATTCTATTGTATGATGATTCTTACATCAAGAAGCCTTTGGTATCTAAAACCTTGATTTCCAGTTATGTAAATTTATCCAACATTAATGACATCAAAAAGGTCCCCAAGCTTTCCAAAGTGTTAAAGAATCCTTCCATTCAGATTATTGATTTTGGAAGTGCAATATTCGATGATGAGTACCATTCTTCTATAGTAAGTACCCGTCATTACCGAGCCCCAGAAATTGTTTTGGGTACCGGTTGGTCCTATCCTTGTGACATGTGGTCTATTGGGTGTATATTGGTTGAGTTAATAATCGGAGAACCCTTGTTCAAGACCCACGATAACTTGGAACATCTAGCCATGATTGAAAAGTTTGCTGGTTACAAGATTGACAAATCAATGGTAAAGGAACTGAAACAAAACAAGAATGAATGTGGATTGAATTTTTTCACGAAATATTCATACGAAGATGATGAAGAATATGGGGGAGAAGTGGTGGTCATAGATGATCAAGATGATGATCCTATTGATGCGGATGATTATGATGAAGAGGATAACAGTTTGAGATTGATTTTCCCCAGTAATAATACACCCAAGCAGTTTATTCAGAATGTGAATCAATTATCTAGGATAGATTTATTCATATCAAAGAGAATAGGGTTGAAAATCAATTTTGATTATTCTTTGAATTACAATTACGAGCAGAATAAAGAGTCAATAAATTTTGGAAATTTCACCTTTTGGTGGTTTTTTATTGATTTATTGAAAAACTTATTTATTATTAACCCAGGTAATAGATTAACTGCTCAAGAAGCCATGAACCATCCATGGTTTAACTTGGGTATCGAAGATGAAGGAACCAGTACGTAAGTGGCTGGTCATAATGAATGACGAATGTAAAATAGCGATTTAGTTCTTTAGGTTAATTTTAATTTTGAATACATATTGGAAGTGATACTTTGTATCCAGGACAACGTTGATGTATAACCGTTGGCTAGATTCGAAAGTATAGAGGTAAAGCACAACGGTTTAAAAAACCGTTGTAAAGTAGCTCTATGACCACTCGGAGTTTGAAAAAAAAAAAAACATCTCTTGATATTTTTCATGCAAGTAATTATGCAAGTAATTAAGCCAAAATGAAGTGTGCTGATGATGAGAGATTCGCATGTACAAATAAAGAGAGGAAGATATTCTGAGTGGCAGACATAACCATATTGTCAGAAGTATTGCTCTGTTATTGTCTCATATTGTTTTGACCAGAACTTGACCTTTAAAACCTTGAAAAGATTCTCTAAATTCAGGTTATCTTTCACACGGTTCAGGCACTCAGCGGAATTGTGCGAAAAAAAAAAGTTTCTTGAACCATCCACGCAAATGGCTCAAATCTCGTGGGATCTAGGCTCGCCCAAAATCTTACACGAAATTTTACTTTATTGAGCAAAATTATGAACATTGCGAGGAGGTAAATAAACAAAGTGACAAAAAAAGGAGACCCGTCAGTCACAGCCCAACCTATTGGCAACAATTGCTTAAGGCTAAAATCACACTTCCCTAACAGATAGACCCCTTTTTCACATTCGCCTATTCCTTCATGCATTGGTAGTTAACATACGACTAGAAAATTACTTAATTGTATGTAGGTAACCAAAAACTCTTGGTGCCTTTTCTGTAGGTCCGGTATGTAGTATTTTTGATTCAACCCAATTAGGCCGAGGTACATAAATTTCTGTTCGACAGCAACCCGATGTGATTAATTTTTGTCCTAGTTAAGCAACCGTTTGAGTTTTTTTGCCCTCACGGTGCGGATAACCCGATGGGCGCACGATTTTTTCCACATTGACAGGATTTCTAATATCCTTCCCTGCAACTAAAGGCTCAGTTGATTTTGAATTTTTTTTTTCTTTATAATACATCACTCTTTTTCATTAATTAAATTTTTAGTTGATTGATTTATTGTCAAGTTATATATAAATTCCATCCTTTATATTTATATATCGATCTATCGTTTGTCTAACCTAAGTCGTTCCTTTTAGTTAGTTTAGATTTTACCCAGTCGTTCATTTTATACCCAACTTGAAATAAATTTTAATAATGAAGTTTTCCAACGTTGCCTTATTATCCATATTAGCTTGTGGTATTGCTGCCCCTGCTGAACACCACCATCAACACGTTCATTTGAATAAAAGAGCTGTTGTTACCACCGTTGTTTACGTTGACATCGAAGGTAACACTGTTGTTGGTCCTGAAGCTACTTCCACTGCTCAAGCTGTTTCATCTGTTGCAACTACTACCAGTTCAAGTTCTACTTCAGTTTCAACTACTGCTTCCAGTACTTCCAGTACTTCCAGCACCTCATCCACCGCCTCATCAGCTCCAACTTCCGGTTCTTCTTCCGGAGGATCTGGTGGTGTTAAAGGTGATTTGAAATCTTTTGTTGATCCATCATCTAAATTCGAAGATGGTAAATATGATTGTGATGAACTCCCAACCGGTCAAGGTGTTATTGCTATTGACTGGATTTCCGGTTTAAACGGTGGATGGTCTTCTATCATGAACCAAAATGGTGATACTTCATCTACTTGTAAAGATGGATTCTATTGTTCTTACGCTTGTCAAGCTGGTATGTCTAAGACTCAATGGCCATCTGAACAACCATCCAACGGTATTTCCGTTGGTGGTTTACAATGTAAGAATGGTAAATTATACAGATCCAACAAGGACTCTGAATATTTATGTACTTGGGGTGCTGAAAAAGCTAACTTTGTTAGTGAAATCGATAAATCTGTTTCTATTTGTAGAACTGATTACCCAGGTTCTGAAAACATGAACATTCCAACTGTCTTAGAAGCTGGTGGTGAAGTTCCTGTTGCTGTTGTTGACAGTGATTCTTATTATACCTGGAGAGGAGGAAAAACTTCCACCCAATACTACGTCAATGATGCTGGTGTTTCAGTTGAAAAAGGTTGTGTTTGGGGTACTGAAGGTTCCGGTATTGGTAACTGGGCCCCTGTTGTTTTGGGTGCTGGTACTACCGGTGGTAACACTTACTTATCCTTGATTCCTAACCCTAACAATAAACTGAAACCTAACTATAACATCAAGATTGTTGGTGAAGATGGTGCTAACGTTGTTGGTGACTGTAAATATGAAAACGGTCAATACAATGGAAGTGGTTCCGATGGTTGTACTGTTACCCTTACCTCAGGTACCGCCAAGTTTGTCTTTTATTAAGCTGTTTTTTAAGACTTGACTTGTTTATTCATGACCTTAGTTGAAGCGACAAGGGTGAATGAGTCTAGTTTGTTTGTTGTATATTACAAATATATGTTTTCTATATATCACGTAGTGTCTGTGTGCCACGGATCTATATGCCAGGTCGTAAGTCGTAATTATCCAAAAGCTATGGAATTGCAATAATTGATAACCAATTCATTATTGGTCAGGAACAACTTATTTAAGTCCCCTAAGTTTTCGTCAGGGTTTGGTTGGAATGAGTTTTGAATATAAATATAAACAAAATCCAATTTCAATTTTTTACATAAAAATCGTATAATGGTTGCAACTGTTTGATTTGAGGATATTTTAAATGTCTTTGGATTAAACGCTGGTGTGGATCCAATGGGTCTAAATCTTAAAGTTATTTTTTCATCAGCTAAGTCAAGATCGTTTACTTTATTCACAAGCTCTGTTTTGTGGGTTTTTTCTAGCACTATTGAAGTAGATAACGGGACCTTATTTACTGGAGCCTCCTCATCCATACTTTGAGCCTCTTCACTTGAATTCTTTTCACGTTTCAAGCTTGTTTCTACTTGACTGGTCTGTCGTATTTCTTCTGATACTATCTGGCGGCTTTGATCTCCTAGGGAACTCAATTCCTTAGAGCTGGAGCTACTAGAGCTCGATTCGCTTATTAGGAGGGACATGGAGAGATGTGCTAAACAGTTCGCACCAAATTTCACAGAAAAAGGCGGAACTCAGACTTGACAGTTTTCACCTTAACGTACAATTACAAGAGAATATCTAACAAACTAACAGAATAATTGACATCAAGAATGAGTGACAGTGAAAGTACAAGTGGGGCATCTAGTGTGACCGAAGAATCAATCAACTTTGAAACTGTTGTTGCCAATTTAAAGTCAGCTGCCAAAGAAGCCATTGAAACTGAAGATTATTTAAGTTATAGTACCATTATAGATATTTATATGAGTGACCCCTCCAAGTATAGTTATGCTGAAAGGGAAGAATTATTAGTGGTTATTCAAGATATTTTAAACCAAGATAAAAAGTTGATCTATGAAATTGGATGGGACTTACCCGGGATTTTAATTTTGTACTTTGACCTGGACTACGAATTTCATGGAACTTTGAGGGAATCTCCATGTTCGTATAAAGTATTAAAATTATTTGATTGTTTAGCCAACAATGGAAATCCTAAGGAGCTTTTTTTGAAAGCTTGTGAATTATTGTCATCTATCAAAATATCTGATACCACAACTACTGATGATAGCTCCCTTAAGGAAAGATTTTTTGATTTAAAACTTTACAGTTTGTTTGAATTGATCAGTAGTTCTTTGAAGAGAATAGAAACTGTTTATCCATCCAGATTTTTATCAATGAGTATTTCGGCTTATATCAACTGTGTTTATAACAATTATGGGGTTTATGAAGTGACAAATACCCCGTTTTTACTCAAGCGAGTGTATTCGTTTGCAAGAAATTATGTCTCACCACCTTTGCCAGCTAATAAAGATACCATTGAAAATTTATCCAAAATCACTGAAGATGAAAATTATTTACAAAGGAAACTTTTGACTGGGTTTATAACCAATGTGACTTCGATTATTGGCAAACAATGGAATCCAAATAGTTCTCAATTTTACTTTCAAAGTCTCACTGAAAAATATGAAGTGGAGGATGATTTGAGAGTTGTGGACCGTTTGTATGAATTGTGTTTATCGTATGACATTGAGCTAGATGATATATTCAAACAGTTCATAGTGGGAGGTCATCAAATTGTTCATCAAATTGATACGACTCAGTCATCCGATAATGTTACAGGAGAATTATTTGAAAGATTGGTGGTTGATTATCAAACTAATCTTGCTAATTCCATTGTGGATTCCAATGTGTCTGAAATTAAAGCATCCATTATAGGCTGTTTGATTTATCACTGTAGACATGCTAGTGTAGAACCAGATTACGGTTCCATAAGTGTTACTTTCAATGATGCTTTGATAATTTCTTTGAGATTAGTGGTTCCCATGTTGGTTCAACAATCTTTCATTAATAAAGCTGCACAGGATGTTGCAATCTTTTGGTCTTGGTTTGCAATTCAAAAACTGGCTGTGGATGATAAGAAACTTGAATTGGAAATAAGCACTATTCCAAAACCTTTATTGATAAGTTACTTTCATATTTTGATTTTCATTTGCACTTCTAATCCTAAACCTGCCCATAAGTTTTTTAGATTTACGGTAATGACTTTGTTGACAAGAGTATTGACGCTATGCCCAGAGCAAATTTCTTATGAATTTTTAAGAGAGTCTTTACTCACCTGTCCATTTTCCAATGTCAAAACAGCTTTAATAGGAGTCTTAAAAGAGTTATTGACGAAGACCAAGACATCTGATTCAGAATTAGCAGATGATTTGGCTAAAATAGATGTAAATGATTCTAAGCCTAAGTTACCTCCTCGTGAAGTTCCCAAGTCCACAAATTTTATAACATTAACTGAACCTAGGTTTGAGGATATCTTGTCTCTTGTTGATAAATATGTCAAGAGTACTTTCATTCAGCTAGACGTAGAAACTTCTGAGACTGAAACTGAAGAGGAAAATCACAAATCTTTTAGAATTAATCCTGTTAATTTGACGGTATTAACTGCTGGTTTGAACCTCTTGGTTGTTTTGAAGCAAAATGAAGTTGTTTTAGCGAACAAGTCAAAGATAACTAGCTTAGTTAATGAGTTGGAATCGATTTTAAAGAAAGCAAGACTGCAATATAAAGATAATCAAGATAATTTGAATGCAGTTGATATGTTAGCCATAACTGTTGATAGATTGAAATAAGTTTCTATTTGGCGATTTTAATTTATAGTTCTGAATGAGAAGTGTACTACATATTTGACTAGAAATATATCTATATTTGTATTTGCATCTATCTTTTAGCTTTACCTTTTTTTGACGTATTACTGGTATCATCCGTTAGTGGACCCCAAAAAACAAAATAGCCTTCTTTAGTAGAACTAATGCCTTCTTCCCATTTCAATTCGTCATCATCAATAAATGGATCTTCATAATCATACTTTCCAACTTTTCTATTCATCTTAGTCTGATGCTGTCTCATCAATTGTTCTTCGGTTAATTCTTCCCCTTTCTTTTTCTTGTCACCTTCTATTTCCTCTTCTTCATCCTCCTCTTCTTTTTCTTCTTTTTCTTCCTTTTCCTCCTTATCGTCTTTATCGTCCTTTTCCTCCTTTTCATCATCTTCCCCATCCTCTATCAAGTCATCCATAACATCAATAGCTGACTTCGCATCAGGATGCAAAGCTTCCCAACCATATTTATCCTCTGCAAGCTTCAACACGTTAACAATAACTTCTGCTTCACCAGCTTTAGGATTCTTGGGATCTAGCAAAGGTATATTAAGAGCTATTATGGGCATTTCTTTCTTTTCTTTATCTTTCTTTTCCAAATCCAATGGCTCTTTGGCCTTAATGACCTTTTTAGTATCATTGTTTTCATTATTCGTGTCTTTTGCTTTGTTCTGATCAACAGAGGATTCTGGTGCGTTAGGCTGCACATTTAATATTTCTGGAGGTGGGAGGTTTATGGGTTCCTTTGGTTTTTCTTGCACTTCTGCTGATGGGGCCTTCTTTGATCGCTTGTTTTCAGACTTTGCTGGTTTCTTTTTACTATCATCTAGTTTCCTTTTGGCTGGAGCCCGCTTTTTCTTCTCTGGTGATTTTGGTGTGGGGGTTATGGACTTAGAATTTTCAAGTTTAGGAGCCACTAGTGACGGATCCGTCTTTATTTTATCACTATCGGCGTCCATGTTCATAATTGAACTTATTGACGCCTTGTTTGAGTTCATCATCAGGAAGGAAGTCTGGAATTGTTTTATTTGGTTCGACACCAGTGGGCCTGGTAATTCCGGTTTGGGGGACAATACAGGCAAAGTAGGATGTGGACTTGGGTTTCGAATATTTAGAAAACTTGGTGGTTCATTTATTGTTGGTGGCATTGAGGCTGGAGTCGTTGAAGAAGTGGTAGTATCATCATCTATTATAATGGGAGCTTGATCAGATCCTGAAATGGATGTTTGAAAACGAGACACCAAACTTTTTAAAGTGGACTTTTGAGAAGATCCGTCTTCTGGCTTGGTTGCCTGACCTTTGTTATCACCCGCTAGTAATGAAGATATTGAAACGTTTCTGTTGGCCATGATGGTTGTGTATCGCGGTAGATAATTATGATTTTTCAGAGTGAGAATTGCAATAGAATGGTCGCTTATAGTGGAGTATTGGTTTACGAGTGTTTATTGATAACAAGGACTAAATAAGAATAAATTGGGGTATATCTCTATAGTATATATAATCTATGCTCTATCCAACTGGGTCTTGGAACTATACAATCCCAATTTACTCAATGTTAAACTAGTATCGCAACCATATCCTTCTAATGAATTCATCAGTAAATCACCATTCCAATAGTCAGAATAAACTTTACACATTGGCAAGCCAAGACCCAACTTGTATTCATGAGGTCTAGTAATCAAACGCTCTAAGGTGGACTGTTTTGACTTTGTAAAGGCTTGTTGATTGATATCACCAATGGTGGTATTATTCAATACATTTTGATGGTCGGTGGATATTACTGAAGAACCAGCAGCTGTCACCTTCAAATTAGAATATAATTGTAAACCAGGGATTCTATGGAAATTAGCCAATGATCTTCTAGCTAATTCAGGACTTTTACCAAAGGACCATATGTCTGCCAATTTATCGTGGCTCATTCCTCCTCCTTCATCACTAAATCTGAAAATAATCAGCTTGGAAGAATTAATGACCGTGATTTTTATGGGTGGTAATTTTTTGGATGTTTTAGTACCATGTCTCTTAATCGTAGCTTCATAACTGTTTCTTAATATCTCCCCAAACACATAGTGTAAATGAGGTTTCATAAACGGGAAGGAAACATCTACATCACCTTCGATCTTTAAATCTGGCATATTTTCTTTGTTAGGATAAATGTCCAACATAGAGTTTTGCACCAATTCAGCCACTGTGTTTAAATGTTCAACTGCTTTACAGTCATCAAACATTTCTCCAATATAATCTGGTGGTTTAGTATGTTGAGGTTTAGTCGTGTAGTTTTCCGTTAGCGATAAATGTTCTTCCACTATAACCCTTCTACTGATTCGGGATCGTATCATGGAACTCATAAAAGCATCAAGCTTCTCTTGAGCAAAGTTATCCAAAATGGAGACTTCCAAGGCTCCCATCATCAAATGGGATAAATTAAATACATGATCATCAAGCAACGCAGAAAGTTGTTTACAAAAATATTCATTTTCATCCATACTGGTGATTTTGGACATTTTTCTAAATGCATTGAACAGGTGGTAGTAACTTTCATAAATTTGACCAAAATGGAAATTGTTCACGATTCCAAACGGTAAAGTCTGGAGATCTCTTATTCTAATGGCTAACCGAATGGGCAATTCTAACCTCACAAAATTAGCACTATTTAAAATTTTCTCTTTGTTCAATTTCTTACCATAACCGGCTAACTGTCTCAACGAGACAGGGTGGGGGCTTTTCTTCAGATGTTCCATTAAAATTTCGTTCTGATAAAAATGTTGCGGGTTTAGTATATTGGAATAACTTGGATAAGGGCCTAGATTACTAAGATATTTAGCAATTTCTTGCTTATTTACGGATGACAAAAAATCCTCATCAATGTATGAAACCGGTGTGATCGACTTATACCTTCGTCCTATCCTCAATGATTGCAACAGACTAGGTTTCATAGCTTTCATGATTCTCACTGAAATATTGCGTTAGTCCGTTATCACTCAGATTCGGTGGGTTTTCACACTACCAGGTTTTTAGACTGCAAAATGCGAGCCTGTATCTAAGAACAATAAAAGGTTTACCAGCCATCTGATTACATTAACAATCTTTCCATCATTCACAAGTCATTGAATGATTTGATCTGGTGAAATTTTTCTTTCTATCACTATTTGAAGAACCCTATTATTACTTTTATTCAAAATGAATGTTACAGATAGAGGTTATTATACCAGTACTTATCTTGATAATGTTAATAGAAGAAAAGGAGATAGGAGAGGAGGACGAGGGGGCGATGGAATGATGAGAGATCCAGGTCATTCAGAGCATAGATTGAATCATAAAATTTCCAAGCTTTCTACCATCCCTTCTGTCAGTGCTGGAACCACTCCCAGAACTCCAATGGACTACGCAACTTCCATGGTTCCAACATCGCCTGAGTCCCCTGAAACTCAATTTACAACGTCTACCGCTAATGACGAGTTGGATTTTGATCCAGATGATTTACACGAGGAAATCACACCAGCTCAATTGAATGTGCTCCAAAAAAGATACGCTAAGCCTCAAAGACGAAGAAAGAAACACTACTATGAGGATGAGGGCAGTAGTTACTTTGATGATGAAAGTTCTTATACCAGAACCCTTGCTCGGGATAACAATTCAACTGTCTATGACAATTACTATGATCACAACGGTAAGCTTCGTATTCCCAGAGATACAAGACAACCCAAAAGACATTCCAACAAGAAACACCCTCAGGGGAATGATTATTATATAAAACAAAAAAAACGGTACGACGAAGCGGAATTTGTCAAGCCAACCAACTATACACACAAAACTTTCAGGAATGTTTTCACTGATAAAGATGATGAATCAGGGAAGTATAACCCCATGGAAATGGTTTTTGATGACCCTGAAGAAATGAAAGAACAAGAACAAAATCAGAAACTTAAAAAGGCATTTAAAAATATTCAGGTTAAGCTTGGAAAAGATGATTATCAAAACTATGATTATTATACCAACAAGGCGGCAGCTGTAGCTACCCCTAATGTGGCTAATGAGATTTTTGTAACTGGAGGAGGTGAAAGTGATGATGATTCCGACTATGGTCATCAAATTCAAGATATAACTGGTGATGATATTTATGCCAGTGAGGAGGAAATTGAACCTGCCAAAAAGAAGAAGCTTAATTTCAAGAAAATGTGGAGGAATAAAACTAAGCAACTTAAAAAGGAATTGGGGAAAGATTATTTGAAGAACATGGAAAAGCAGTGGCAAATGGAAGATGAAAAAAAGAGACGAAAAGAACAAGAGTTATTGGAGAGAGCAGAAATGGAGAGCATATTGCCGGATGGAACTGTGGTTGATATTAATAGTGAGAATGAACCAATTATTGTTGAGCCTGATGATGTGGGAAGTCCTCAGTTTAAAGCAGGTCAAAACCCAAATTTCCATCCCGCTTGGAATTATTTCCTTTCGTGGTTAGCGTATGATCAGCCTCAAGGAACCAAACAACCATATGGACAAGCCGGTCAAAAACAAATTGCAGAAAGTGCGTATAATCCTGAAGAAGTTAGGTCTATTGTAAAGGCTCCTACCAAAGCATCTACTATTGCACCTGCTGTAGTCAACAAAAACAAATCTCGTAATGCAAAACCCTTGAAACGTAAAAACACCAAAAAGATTAGAGTTTCCGGGGACCAATTGAAGAATTTCAATAAGAATTTTACAAAGATGAAAAATATGTGGAATATGCCAGCATCCAATTTATTTAACGGTGGAGCAGCCGCAAATGGACAAATTCAAGTGAAAAATACTTCGGGCGAAATGGTTGCAATTAATGCTGGTGCAACCATAGACGAGTCCTTACCTCAGTCAGTCATTGATATTCATTCGATTGAAGGAAACTCTCAAGAGTTTATCATAGAGGTAGACGACGATGAAGAAACAAACTATGACGAGGAGCTTTACTTTAACCCATTAACGGGTCAATTGGAAAAAGAACCACCAACTTCATTTTCATCTATGGATAATCCTAATCCATTAATGGTTCAGTCTCCCAGATCTCCTGCCACCAATCGTAAGCTTTATGTCGATACTTCAGGTGGAGCAAAGTCGATTATATCCAACATTAACTCGTTGATTAAGAGCATTAAGTTGATGAAGATTATATTTGCTCCAATTGATATTATTGCTGAAAGCTTTCCAAACTTACAAACAGTGGTAATTTTGATTGAGTTGGTTATTTTCATGTGGATTTTGTACGAATTGAGTTTGTTAATTGATGCCCTTTGTATGATGGTAAAAGCAGTTTGTGCACCAATGATTGCAATGGGAAGGTTTATGAATAGGGTTATGTAGTTAAAATAGTATATTTGACTTTTGTTCAGTAGTGTAGAGTTTGAGGAGTTCTTGGGTGCAAAAAAAATTGAGAAAAGAACTCCAAAAAAAATTAGCCCGACGCGGGACTCGAACCCGCAGCCTTTTGATAACCTTTAATTGAATTAAAAGTCAAACGCTCTAGCCGATTGAGCTAGCCAGGCCAATTGTTAAAAATAAAAGGGGTAAGAGCCTGATAATGTATAGTTTACGTCATTTTTACATTATCATCAAGCTCTTATGGCCTAGATTTCAAGAAAATGAAAAGACTTAGTCAGAATTTCTATCATTATTTCTGCAATCTGACACCTTCTCGACTATTCTGACCACTTCAACAGGATACTGGTGAATTCTTGGATCTAGAATTTTTGCGTGAGATTTAACAAAATTCAATGTTGAATCTTTTCAAGTTAGCCTCCAGGCCTGGTACAGCACAATATGTGGGCCGAATATTACCTAGTTCAACTATGAGACTTAACTCAACCTCAACAAAGGAAACCCCAGAGGAAATCCAACGAAAAAGAGAAGAGGCTGCAAAGTTAGCTATGCAATCAATGAAAGATATAGGTTCCATGTTTTCCCTGTCATCATCTGGCGACAAAGACACCGATCCTATTGATTCCCGTACAATATTTGAAGATCCTAAGAAATTTGCTTCGTTAAGTCTTTTACATCAAGGGCAGATTTTGCATGAACTACAAGAAAAATTTGATGGTAAGTGGAAGAAATTGACCGAACAAGATAAAAAACTTGGATATTACATTGCTTATGGTAATTGGGGGGCCAGAGAGAAGTTTGACAATTGGAATGATACAACCGCTCCACTTGATTTACCGTTTATCACCCCCAGTATAGTAACAAAATTCAACCCTGGGCCCAAAGACAAGGTTACTAAATTGGAACCTGTATATCTCTCAGAAACACCCGTACGGAAAGAACAATTTGATATTAAAAAAATGGATAATGTGACGAAATTTTTCATTTATTTAACATTGTTCATTTCAATTGCTGCATTATTCAGAGACAAGTTAATTGGAGAAGAAGGTAAACCAAAAGAATTGATAGTTCGAGATTTACATGAAGAAGAAAGACAAAAGAGAGAACAATTGAGAATTAAGAAAGAACAGGAACAAAAGAAGCAGAAAAAATGGTATTACTTATGGCTCAAATAAGCCCCGTTGATTATGTTGTAAATAGTTTGTAAATATAATATACACGTTATCGACTATTCTTCGTCCTCGCCATCTTCATCTTCATCTTCATCATCGTCATCGTTCCAACTAACCTCTACTGTTTCTCTAACTCTCTTGATATATTGGGAACGATGATCTTTATACAAGTTTGCAGCCTCAACATTAGCGGGAGAGCTAATGTTTGGGTCATTCAATAAGGATTGAACAGAAGTTAAAATACTTGAAACATCATAAGTGGGAGACCATCTATTCTGCAAAATATCCAAACATAATTCACCGCTAGCGTAAACATTAGGGTGAAACATTTCACTTATGAATTTTACAGTGGGAGGCTTGTTTGGATATTGTTCATCAAATTGTAATATAAGCTTGAAAGTTCCATCTTCAAATGGAGTATCTGAAGGGCCTATGATTACTGCGTTCCAAGTCATGACATTATCGGGTAACGGAGACGCCGATACGCCACTAGGAGCGTCCAGTTGCATACGCTAAAGTAATGTTAGTATAAATATTAAAAGCCGATACATTAACCGCCTATACATACCTTGAAATCACGCATGAGTCTTCTTTTAGCTGGAGTAGACATGGAAATTGATTAATATGTGTTAAAATATGCCGTGAAATTGATAATTAAAAGAAAATTCTGTGTAAATAAGAAAGAAACCACTATACCCCCTAATCTGCCTTAAGTTTGATCCTAAAAGTAACCTAAGTGTCTATAAGTAAACTAATTGTAAGTAGTACTAATGTTGAAACTTTTGATGATTAATTGCGAGTGTAAGTAGGACCGACCTGTATATAACTATAGTGGCGATAACGGGATGGAGCCATCTAGAAACCTGGCAGAAACCATAGTGATCGGGCTAATTAGAGTAAGTACACATTTTAACGTATATAAACATAAAGTCGGCAACAAAACAAATTATAAATGAATGCTATTACTCCCAAAAAAATCTCATCTTGGGACATTCAGGAAGTCTATAAAAAAACTCATGCTGATTGATCATAAACTTTACCGATAAACTTATCAATTTCATCAAGCACAGGAGCTGAAGATTTTTCTAAGTTTTCTAACATATCATCAAAAGCAGCTTCAATCTTGTGGATTTTGTTGGAACCCTTTGATGGGATCTTTTCTTGGATTTTTTCTTCCTTGACATCTGAACCCCAGAAATCAGTTAAGTTGTGGCCGGCACCGTTGAATGCTAAAATATTAGGGGTATCTTCTGGAATATCATCCAAGGTTCCTTTAGAACCGTAAGCAATCAAATTCTTCTTCAATTGAGCTGGGGTGACAGAGTCAGCAGCAGTAAAGAATTCAGAATCAGCTGATGGTTGTAAGGAAACAAAGTATGATAATAAACCACAAATATGGGGGGAAGCCATTGAAGTACCTGATAAGGTAGCAGTGGCGGAGGTGGATCCAATATAAGTGGACAAGATGTTCAAACCTGGAGCAAAGATATCAACACATTTACCGTAGTTGGAGAAGTAAGCTCTAGAATCTGAGATAGTTGAAGCACCAACAGTAATAGCATTTTCGGCAGCTGCTGGGGAGGTGTTACAAGCATCTTGATTTTCATTACCGGCGGCAACAGCGAAATTTAATCCACTCTTAACAGCGGCATTAACGGCCAAATCTAAAGCGGTGGATTTTCCACCACCTAATGACATGTTAGCGGTAGAACCTTTGAAACCTTTTTTGTTGGCTTTAACGGCGTCTTGATGAGATTTGGCAGCATATTCAACCCCCTTAACAACATCAGACATACTACCTGAACCATTAGATCTTAAGACTTTGACAGCAACAATGTCAGCTTTCTTAGCAACACCATAAGATGCAGAACCAATGGTACCAGCACAATGAGTACCGTGACCATTTCCATCTTCATCAGCGTCACCAGTTGGGATAGTTTTACCCCAAACAGCTCTACCAGCAAACTCTTCGTGTTCAACGTTAACACCAGTATCAATGACGTAAGCAGTAACACCGTCACCACCTTCAGTATCAAAAAGATATTGATTGAAGGAGTTCAAACTCAATGGTTGCCTGTGAGAAACTCTGGCTAAACCCCATGGGGCACCTTTCTGGACATCAAATTCCGAAGCATAAACCATTGAATCTTCTTCAACGAATTTAACTAATGGATGACGTCTAATTAAGTCAACAGTTTCATCTAAAAAGTAACCGGAGTAACCAGAAAGTAAACCAGCAACGTCGAAAGCATCGCTAATACCTCCCTTAGTTTCAACTTCTTGAAGGAAAGGATGGTTGGACTCTAAAGAACCGACGGAATTGGTGTGTTGTAAAGCAACCCATTCTTTGTGGAAGTCAACTTGAGATTGATCAACACCATCTTTGAAGACAATGATGTATTTGTGGGGGATAGCTTCTCTTTCCTTGGTAGCAAATGAAAGAGGAGCAGCATCAGTTTCAGCCAACAATTCAATGTTTAATTTATCCAAAACTTCCTTGGAGGTCTTGGACAATTCTTTAAATTCATGCTTAACGGAGTTTTCAAAACCTTTAAGTTTATCAACAGCGTTGTGGGAAGCAGAACCAAAGACATCAATCACTTCATCGACGGAAGGAATGACTAAACCTTGAACCCCTAAAGTGGCCAAGATGGAAAGGGCAACTGATCTAGTTAATAACATGATCAATAGTAAGCGTTGTTTATAAGTTTGTTGGTATTAATCTATAAGTTTCTTCTAAGAGTAAAGAAGAAAGATATAGGGGATAATATTTTTGGGTATGCGCTCAAGTGGCAAGATAAGAGATAGAAATGACGGGTGTGTATATAACCCCGAGCCAGCGAACGTAATCGGGAAAGGTCTTGTGAAAGCCAGCCACAGAGGTGGCGGGTGTGCGATTACCATAATTAGTAGATGGTTTAAACACTAGATTGGTTTGAGTTGGTCTAAGTATGTCTATTAATATCTTAACTATTTAATTGTAACCATTGTTGTAATTCCTCGGGATCAATGGTATTGATTTCGTTTAATCCTCTAATAATAAGCTCTTCTGGAAATTGACCAATCTCTTTAAATTGAGTCAAAAGATTCACTTTATCATTCATGGTTTCATTAACACAGAACCAAAATTGATTTCTAGATGCTGTGGATGCTTGGTTTTTATTGACGGGTAAGCTCGGACTTACAATTCTTGTAAACAACTCTTGGTTCATATACGTTATAATATCCTTAATCCCATCAAACTGTCGTTTAATGTTCTTTTTACAAATGGGATTGACACAATTGGAATATTCACATCCTTTGTTTAATTGCAACATGTATTTTCTTTCAAGTCTAGACTGTAACTTGATATTGGTAGGATCCAAAACAGATATGTATAATGGACCATAGCAAAAGTCACATAAATTTAACTGGTTATCTGTCTTCACCAAGTTGATACAGTTTTCATTGGAACACTTATTGAAGGTTAATTTGAAAATTTCATTATTACTTCTCGTATCTAACTTATGAATTTGGAAATGCTTTTTGAAATCTTTTCTCTTGATCAACTTTCCACATTGAAAACATTCGTCTGTTTTATTTCCACAACTATTCTCATGATTTGTAAGTTGTTCAAAATTATCAACGTATGTAGATTGGCCCTGTTCTAAAATTAAATGACAAAACTTGCATTCATGTAGTTTTTTGGGGCATGTTTTGGACTTATGATTAATTATCAATTCATTGTAAGTACTATAAACTTCACTGGAATCACATTTGTCACATTTAAACAGTTGATGGTTAAGTTTTAAATGCTTGAATTGAAATAAAGGGGAATCAGAAAATTGATCACAATGAGGACAATGCCAATGGGTCTCAGGTATTTTTTTGAGAAAAACCGTTCCACACGAACATACTACATTATTCTTAAAGCAAAAGGCTTCATGAAGGGCTATTTTATTTTGGTCGATTATTTTCTTACAGTTTCCACAAGCAGTCTGACCTGTGTTGGTCTCAGATTCTTCCATTTCTACGTCTGTAGAAGTATTGGGTTCATCTGAAATACTCAATTGGACTTGATCAGCATACTCCCAAGAAAATGGAACAACATACAACCATTTGGCGATTTCATCTTGTCCAAATCCTTGCTGTAAGTCATAATTGCATTTGTCAATTATAAATTCAATCTCTGAATGTGGTATGAATATATCTTTGATTACTCTTTGTACTCCTCTTTGAGCTGAAAAATCTTGGTCTAGGGTGGAGAATGCAAAGTTCTCTAGGTTAAGAAGCTTATCAAAACCTACTATGACATCTATATTAGTAATGTCACTGGAATCTGGTACTTTGGCAGAAATGTATATGGAAGCTTTGGGGCTTAATTTCATAAGATCAAGTTGTAGCACCTTAACATTGGAATCAACATTAAAAGGGGTCAAAGGTACTTCTACGTCCCCTAATTCCACATGCTGAGAATTATCAGTATTAAATGTTAATTGTTGTTTAGCCATTATGTCATTTAATGGAACAACATCTAGTACAATATCGGCATCTATTATACTAACAGTGTTTGCGTTTAAATCTTCAATGGATAACTCAAAATCATCGACCACTAGCTTGTCTCCCTTATTTAAAACCGTATAGTAATTGGTTAATCTGGATTCAAGGTAGTATTTCCAATTATTCACTTGTCGGTAAAACTGTAAAGGCTTCAACTTGAGGAACGTTCCTTTTGCAATGGTGGTGGAAAGTTTAATATTTACATGATCATTTTCCCCTACTGATAATTTATCTCTAATGAATTTGGGTAAAACAATGGTTCCTAAGGAAGATGAGAATTCCTTCACACCAATAAAAGTATGGTTGATGGGACCTGTAATTTCAAATATTAAAGGATGGGGTAGCTTTTCTTCATATTCTGATATGATGCTTGATAGCACTTCTGGTGGTAATAGCGCCTTATCTGAATGAACCGGCACCAAGTCATCATCAACAATGATCTCCAAGTCAAACATTGATGGCAAAATATTGATAAGCAGACCTTTTTTTCCTACCGCGACGGAATAATTATTTTTTACGATCCACGAGAATGGAAATGAGGTCTGCAGTTTTCGAATTATTTTTCAATGGGGTGTGTTTTTGACAATAAAGAATAACTCGTCCAGGCTTAAAGTGTACGGCTCTGACGAAAGACTTGCTCTTATTCAAAGTATACGCTGTCAACAAATTTCCCGTCTCAAGATTTCACATATCTCGTTCTTTTAAGTGGTCTTACTTGGCTTAGAACAATACCAACTGGAGAAAACCCCTCGTATTTTTATTTTTCGATTCCTACAATAAAGAATTTTTATATATTAAGGGGGAAATGCTACGAAATATTTTGGTTAGATTTCGAATAATGAATAAGGCAACTTCCAAATTACGGATAGCTTTGGCCTTATTAATTATAGCCGTGGTAGTTTTGAATTTTTCGTTCCTTCATTCTGATTCATCAAGTCTTTCAAGTTACTTTTCCGATCACGCTAATGATAAATTTCCTAGTATTCTTCTGAATGGTCCCGAAGAAAATGACGACCTTGAAGTGGATACCACCGCCAACTTGGCCCTAGCTGGTTCTCGAGGTACTTCAATGGCTTTAAAAGAAGCTGTCAAAGAAGTGAGAAAAGAATATGAAGAAAAAATACTCCAACAGTTGAAAGATGATGTACGAAGAGATAACGAAGACAAGATACTTGCTGGCATGAAAAGTGAACTATCCCAGAAGTTCACTGAATCCGTGTTTTATCAAAGTCAAATCTCCACTTCTTTAATGGAGGTTATGAAAGCTGATTATATGAGGGCTAATGATTTGTTAATGAGATCTTATTTAACCAAAGATTTCTTAGAAAGTTACCAAAATGTTCCAGAATTCACTGACTTGGTTACTGATGATGTCAAGCAGTTTGTAAACAAGATTTCTGCCAACTTAAGGATTAAACCTGAAGCTTTATCTCTCTACAATTATATTTTTGAAGAAATATTTTGGAAGAACAACCCCAATGTTGAGCTTAGCAGTGAAGAATTGGGTGCTAGTTTTGCCAATTTGGAAATTGAAAAACCAGAACAGAATTTTTTGACATTCGATATGTTGATTAAAGATAGGACTAACTTAAAACCTGAACATTTTGATTCTCTTCAACAAACCCACGATTCAGTGGTAAATTTACTTAATAACATGGAGATTTTACCCAATACCTTTTATTCTGGCAAGGGTATAGTCATCAACGCTAGTGGGAAGTCTATTGGTTCAGCTTTAGTTCTAATCACTCAATTAAGAGATACCGGTTCAGTATTACCAATAGAATTAGTAGTTAATACTTTCAAAGATGCGGATGACTATATCTGTCACAAAATTTTACCCCAAAAGAATGCAAAATGTGTCATCCTTGAAGAAGAGCTTATATCTATTTATCCTAAATTGAGTCTTCAAAGATTTCAATATAAAGCCCTTGGTTTATTGGTCTCATCTTTTGATACCGTGATTGCTTTGGATGCTGATAATTTACCAATCGAAAATGTTGATACCTTATTGTACTCTAAACCATTCTTGTCAACCCAATTTCTTTTGTGGCCGGATATTTGGCAAAGAGCAACATCTCCTTTGTATTACCAACTTGCTAGGTTTGATGTCGGTGAGCCGGTGAGAAGAAGAGGTTTAACTAATGATCAACTGTTTGAACAGTATGCGACACAAGAAAGAGATTCCAATATAGCTTACCATGATTTAGATGGGTTACCAGACATTCAAGCCACTGAATCTGGGCAATTAGTCTTCACTAAAACAAAGCATTTTAAGAGTTTATTATTGGCAGTTTATTACAACTTGTACGGACCAGAGTGTTATTATAGATTGTTTTACCAAGGAGCAGCAGGCCAAGGAGATAAAGACATTTTTATTCCAGCATTAAAGGTATTCGATGAACCTTACCATGTTGTTGAGAAAGATGCAAAATTAATGGGGTACCTCCTGGGTCCTAATATGGACGGTGCATTTGTTGATACTACAATTGTCCAGTATGGTCCGGCTGAGTCCAAATTGTTTTTGTTCAAGTGGAAAGAATGGCTCAAAAACGAAAAGAAATTAGACTCCCGATTATGGCCCTATCAAGATAACCAATTTACTAGAGATTTGTACAAAGAGTTCATTGAATCTGATGACAAGGTAAAAGAACCGATACCCTATTTTTTGCATGTTCACAAACCCAAAATCAATCCATTTACCAATTATAAAAATGAAATGGCTATATTCAGTAGAAGAAACTTTGGGCCACAAGAAGACGTTCAGAAAATTGTCGGTGATAAAGTTGACTGGGAACTTAAGTTTCATTCAATTTCTAAATGGGTAGCGTGTACGGCTTTAAAAGAAGCCAACGGAGTTTGGAAGAATATGGTAGGAGCCGAACAGCTGGAAGTCTGTGAGAAAATATCAGAGTACGTGGAATACTTGAAGAAGACATCAGCTAATAAAGACCTGGAATTCACTCCTGGACCATCAGATGATGAAGAACAGGAACAACCAGAAACCCAAGAGGAAGACAAGAAAGAAGAAGACAAGAAAGAAGAAGAGAAGAAAGAAGAAGAGAAGAAGGAAGAAGAGAAGAAGGAAGAAGAGAAGCCAGATGAAGGCAAGAAAGAGTTAGGCACTAACGAGTGATGTAAATATTAAAACCTAAATGAATAAGACACAAATTCGTGATATTATTTGTTACTTTTGTAGTTCAGCTCTTCGTCTGAGGGGCCACTTGGCTTAGTCTCTTGTTTTATTATACGCCTTGTAGATTCCCACTTACGGAAACCAGTTCCTTTGCCATTGAACAACACGTCCATCTCCTGTAATGAAATATTTCTAGTTTCTGATAAGACAAACACAAGGAAAGGTAAAGCAACCAAATTCATGACTCCAAAGAAGATGTAAGTACCAAAAAATATTCTTCTAACCATATAATGTTGGGAGTGAACCATAACCATTTCCATCAACCACCTAACCAGCATACAAATACAAAATCCTAAATCTCTTGAATTTTCTGGGAAAATCTCCAGACAATAAATAATTGGAATCACTGCCCAACTGAAGGACAAAAAAGGGCAAGTGAAATAAAATGTAAAAACAGCGGCCAATCCAGCTTGGTATAACCCATATCCATAACTTCTAACCAGGTCAAAACTTCCATCCACTTGCATTAGTATTCCCGTTGCTAACATAAGAAGTCCTACCATAGTGGTACCAAATACCAAGGGCCATTTTCTTCCAAGCTTATCCACCACAAACCATACAAACAAAATACTAATACCAAGTTCGATGGATTGGGTAACAACATAAACGTAAATTTCAGATTCAACACTACCTGTAGCGGTTGAAAATACCCCAAATACAAAATAATGAACAGCATTAATTCCTGATACATTATAAAGTACCATAAGTGTAACACCAATTATAAGTCTACTTTTAACAGCCCAAAGACTAGAAAAATTAAACAACTTCTTCTCGCCTTGAAGTTGTGATTCCACCACTTCAATCTCATGAGCAATATACTCATGATCCTCCGGTAATTTCCTAACAAGCAATAATTTCTCCTTGGCCTCTTCAACTCTACCTCTGGAAATTAACCAACGGTAAGATTCAGGCTGAAAGTACACCAATTCAAAGCAAAGAATACCAAAAGCGTACTGGATACCAAATACTATCTTCCACTGGATTCCATTTTCATAGGTTAGAAGTCTTTCGACACCAAAAATACACCACATACCGACATATAGTCCGAGGAAATAGAAAACTTGATAAAGTCCTACCATCAACCCTCTTGCACCGGGTGGTGCCCATTCGGCATTGTACAACGGAACTGAAAAAGACATGGCACCAACTGCGAGAGCAGTCACTGCACGTCCAGCGTAAATCAATTCTAAAATTCCAGAAGATGCAATCTCTAAGATCCCTCCGGCAAAAAACACCCAAACGAATCCAAGTATAGTTATTCTTCTACCATATAAATGGTTTGTAAAATAACTGATAACAACTCCTAAAAATGCACAACTATAAAATACGTAAACCATTCTCAATTGGATTGTTTCAATATTTGCATCAGTGATCCCATAATTAAATTTCACTGAGTCTAATTGTAGTAGCATGTTGACAAAACTCCCATTGTTTCCCCACAAAGTTCCACCAGTGGCAGCAGATATTGCTAGGAAAAACAATCTGAAGTTATAACAACTTTTAGGACATGGCTGTCTAGAATAATCCTCACCTATAACGGCCATTGTGATACTCGCCCAATGGGGGGAACGGCTGCCTATTTATCTAGGGTTCCCAATCACGTTTCCATTTTTTCTTGACCCAGCCTTCACCAAGTACGAGAAGCTTAATTAACAAAGCCCAACCACATGTACGAACAATAGCAAGCTTCTTATGCAGACCACAGAGTCTTCCCTGTATAATTAGATGTTGCACGGCTAAACCAATATGCTACATTATCTAAGCGTCAATTATAATAGGGCTTTTGAATGATGGTTGCATCACCAATTTCTTAAGATTTGTTGCGGTGCTCGTAATTCTTGTACTTTTTAGTTGAAAGCCGCACATGACGTTTTATTTTTAGTTTTCCCCTATCTGTAGTATGGCTAGAGGAAGAGGATGTTGGGAACACTTTTCGGGTTCTTTCGTAACCGATAAGGAGAGGATCAAATTATCCCCTCATGGGCGGAGGTTTAGATTTATTGGCTGAAACAAAGTGTTAACTGCTCAATTGGACCCCACATTGGTGTATATGCTGATCTTTGCTCTCACAGATTGCAATGGCTGCAAATAATAAAATAGTTTAATGATAAAATTACAGACTATAGTGTAGTACTCTGTTGTCTTGAAAGAGTCAAACTTTTTTTATTGTGGTGGCACTTTAACATAATCGTGGAAAAATTGTGTTTTTGCAGACTAAATGTAAATTTTGCAATTTGACTAAAAAAGCTAAAAAACCACAAATTAACTAAAACAAAAACAATTGTTTAAACTCTCCAAAATGTGAAAATCAAGGTTGTTTTTACTTAGTTTATCCTTTTTTCTGTTTTTCTGAACTTGTCAATGCACATCTCTACGATATTCTACTTTACGTCACTTTTGTTTTGGCGTCGCGCAGAGATAAAAGTGAAAAATTTCAGCCTTGTAATAACACCCTGCTCATGATGACAAAAGATCAAGCATTTGAAGTTATTGATAAGTTTGATGTGGATTTTGCTCCTGTTCAAGTTACCAAGTGGCGATCAAAGAGAACAGGTTTGCAAGTCTGTTATGTAAACCAAGCATCTCCCATAGTGAACGGGTATTTTGCCGTTGCAACAGAAATCCCTGACGATGTTGGGTCACCTCATACATTGGAACATTTAGTATTCATGGGATCGAAGAAGTACCCTTACAAAGGTTTTTTGGATAATTTGGGGAATCGGTTTTTTTCTTCCACCAATGCCTGGACATCTACCGACCAAACCGTCTATACCATCACGACTGCTGGCTGGGAAGGATTCAAAACTTTATTACCAATTTATTTGGATCATTTATTTAATCCAACTTTAGAGGATGAAGCGTGCTTAACTGAAGTCTATCATATTGATGGTAAGGGTAATGAAAAAGGTGTCGTGTTCAGTGAAATGCAAGGCATTGAAACCCAATCTTGGTTTATATCCTTCTTAGAAATGCAACGAACCTTATACGCTAAAGATTCAGGATATTCTTCTGAAACTGGTGGTTTAATGAAAGAGTTACGTCACTTGACCAATGATCAAATTAGAGATTTCCATAAACTGTTATACCGTCCTGATAATGTCTCGGTTATCATTACAGGTTCCATAGACGAAAACGAATTGTTAGATATTATGACTGAATTTGATAGAGAATTGATAGGATTACCTTCCATACCAAACAAAAGACCATTTGTAGACTCCATACACCCAGAACCGTTGACTAAACCAATTTATCGTGAAATTGAATTCCCTGACAAAGATGAATCCATGGGAGAGTTCTTAATCACTTGGATTGGACCTAAATTTGATGATGATTTACTCAATGAAGCCTTAGATATGATAGGCGCTTACTTCACAGACAATCTGATAAGTTTATTTAATAAGAATTTGGTTGAAATTGAAGATCCTTTGGCCACCGATATTGATTACAGCACAGACGATTATTGGCGAACTGCCATCAATTTTTCAGTAGGAGGTGTACCCACTCAGAAGTTGAAACATGTCAGTGAGAAGATTTTAGAGTTGATTGAAGAGCTGGCTCATGTTGAAAATTTTAATTTGGATTTCATGAGACAAATTATCAATCAACAAAAATTGAAGTTTATATTTGAAACTGAAAAATCTCCTTCTTTTTTCCAAAGATGTGCAGTTAATGATTTCATTTATAGTGATGTGGGTCTGAAAAATTTGAAAACTTGGTGCTCCAACGTTAATCTTTTTGATGATTTATTGGCTTGGGATTCTAAAAAATGGTGCCAGACTATCCAGGAACAATTCATTGACAATAAACCTGCAATTGTTTTGGGTAAACCATCAGCACAGTTGAATAAAGAGTTCAAGGCTGATAATAAAAGAATTAAGCAAGAAATTTTGGACAAATATGGAGAGGATGGGTTAAAGAAATTGGGTGACAACTTGAATAAGGCCCAAGAAAAGAATGACTTACCAATCCCTGATTCTTTGTTAACACAATTTGGTAAACCAGATCCATCCAAAATAACCTTTATCAACACTAAGTCCTATCAGGCTGGTAGTAATAAACTCGTTGGAGGATATGAGAACGATGACTTCAGTAACTTATTAAAACAAGAAAGCGAAATTCAAAGTCCTTTATTTTATCATTTTGAAGATTACAAATCACAGTTTATTACCATACATTTAGTTATGTCCACTAGCAACGTTGATAGATCATTGTTAAGATATTTGTCAGTTTTAGAAGAAATTTTTAATATGTCACTTCAGTTGCCAGATAAATACATTCCTTATGAAGAAGTTGTATCACTCTTGAATGAGGATTTGGTTGATTTCCAGCTTGATAACGGATTTGATAATCAGTTTTTAGAGTTTATTAGTATCAAAGTTAAATGTGAAAATGCAAAATATGATACGGCCATTGATTGGCTATATAAGGTCATGACCATGTCTGTCATTGAAGAAAGTAGAATTAAAGTTATCATTGAAAAAATCATTAATTCTATTCCAGATAAGAAGAGAAACGGCGAATTAATGATGTATTCCAAGCAATACTGTACTTTATTTGATGACAATTCGGTCAGAAAAGCTCAAGATACTATTCTCAATGAACAATTCTTCAAGGATATAATCACTGATATGAATAACGGTAAATTTGAAACTATTAAGAATGACTTGGAAAAATTTAAATCTCAATTATTTTCATTAGACAATTTCAAGGTTTTTGTCAATGGTGATTGTAAGAAGTTGACAAAACCAGTTTTAAGCTGGTCCAAATTTATTGATCAATTTGGTGGAGTATCAAAAGAACCTATCCCAATAGAATCTTACCCAAGGTCGCATCAGTTTAGATCTGATGTTGGTTTGAAATGTTCCAAAGATGCTTACCTTATTAATATACCTTCAACCGAGTCAACTCACTTGATTTCTTCAGCACTTATGCCAACCGACTATCTTGATGAAGATGTTTTCAAAATTGCATTGGCCAGTGAATATTTGACTGCTGTTGAGGGACCATTTTGGAGAGGTGTTAGGGGTACTGGTTTGGCTTATGGTGTCAGTTTGGCCAGAAATCTTGAAACAGGTTACTTAAGCTTTACCATTTATAGAGGAAGTGACGCTGAACAAGCCTGGCTAACCAGTAAGAAAATTGTTGATGATTATAGCGATGGGGTCCTCAAACTTGATCCAATTAATATCGAGAATTGTGTCTCTGCTATTATTAATGTAATTGCTAACAACGAATCAAACTTGTTTGATGCTTCGATGGTCAAAATATCAGATAATGTTATCAGAAAACGGGGTCCAAATTATAAAAGTCTCTTGATTGAGAAGTTGAAAACGGTGACCGAAAAAGATTTACTTTATGTTATGACCAAATACTTCAAGCCTTTATTCGATGCCAAAACTTCCATCTTGTTTGCAAGTGTTCCATCATCAAAATCCACTAGTTTTGAAAAGTTCTTGACCGCACAAGGCTATCAAGTGTCTGTTGAAGAAGTGTCACCGGGAGGAGAAATTGATGAATCAGGAAGTGAAGAAGGTTCAGAATCTGAAGAAGGCTCAGAGTCCGAAGAAACAACAGATTCCGAAAGTGATTCAGATGAGGATAACTCAGACTAACCAATTGATATTGGTAGTTGGCTTTTCTTCTTCAATATAATGAGATTTATGGGTAATTAGAAGTAAATGTAGATTATACCTTTTTAGGTAGTAACCTCTAATCAACTCTACTGCGGATAAACCACTCCTCAATCGGAATACGAGCTCCTCGAGACTTTGAATTTTCAGGGTCAAACGACTTCCCTCATACAAAATTCTCTGTTTTTCCCTCCCTTTTTCTGTCACAGGAACCGAATCCTGTGACTGAGGCTTCCTTTTGTATTTATAGTTTTTTTTGTCGGTACTGATAAGGAAAAATTCCGCGCGCACGATAATGCACAATTTGACTTCCGGTCAACTCAAATCGGAGCCTAACGTCAACCAGTAAATCTGAATCAGATTTAACTGGAAGTTGATTCCAATTTAACTCAACTAATTATTAATGACAGTACAGAAAGAAACTTACAAAGAAATTGGACTCCAGAAGCTCACTCAAAGAAACAACAAATTTATTAAGGAATGGTTATTACCTGAATCTGATCTCCCTAATTCAAGTGTCAAAGACGTCACTAATTGGATTCCCAAGAGTGGCGTGTTGGATGATTTAGAATTAGAAATTACCGAGGCAAATGCTCAAGTCATTTTAGACAACATTAAATCCAAGAAGTGGAGATCGTTACAAGTAGCTGAAGCCTTCGGTAAGAGAGCTACTATTGCTCATCAATTAACCAACTGCTTGTCCGAAATATTTTTTGAAGAAGGTTTGCAAACAGCAAAAGAATTAGACGATTATCAAGACAAACATGGAGACGTTAAGGGTCCATTACATGGATTGCCAGTGTCTTTGAAAGACAACATCAATATTAGGGGACATGCCACTACCATTGGGATGGTTGACCACTGTAACAATCCTGAAGCTATGGATGAGGATGCTGTTATTGTTAAGATTTTAAGAGAATTGGGTGCAGTTTTGTATGTCAAAACCAATGTCCCTGTAGCAATGATGATGCCTGAAACCAACAATCATATTTATGGTAATACTACCAATCCCATGAATAGACTTTTGAGTGCTGGTGGCTCCTCAGGAGGAGAAGCAGCCTTATTGAAATTGAAAGGTTCGCCTTTAGGAATTGGGAGTGACATTGGTGGTAGTATTAGAATTCCAGCTTCTTTCCAAAATCTTTTTGCTTTACGTCCATCTTTTGGAAGATTCCCAACTTATGGTTGTAGATCAGGTTTACCAGGTTTGGAATCTGTTAACAGTGTAAATGGTCCGCTAACCACTTCTATGGAATCGATGGAAATTTATTGTAAAGCAGTTTTAGATCAAGAACCATGGTTACACGATGCCAAAGTTTCTGAAATGCCTTGGAAAGACATCAAATTACCTAAAAAGTTGAACATTGCAGTTTTGGTAGACGATGGTATTGTTCGTCCTACGCCTCCAATTAGAAGAGGTATGAAATTGGTGATTGATAAGTTAAAGGAAGAAGGACACGATGTCATTGACTGGGAACCAACAGATCATTTGAGAGCAGCTCAAATCATATCTGCGTTCTTTTTAAGTGATGGTGGTCAGCATATCAGAGAAATTACTCAAGCTACTGGTGAACCATTTTTCGAGTATATGAAAGCTTACGATACCGCTAAAGATATCGGAGTTTACGACTTGTGGAAACTTCACGCTGAAAGGACCACGATTATGAAAAACTATTTAGATAGATGGAATGCAACAGCTTTGAAAACTAAAAATGGTAAACCCATTGATGCTATTATCTTACCTGCTAGTCCTTTTGCTGGTAGTCCAAATCACAAATTTCGGGACTATGTTGGATACACTTCCCCTTTCAACTTATTAGATTACTCAGCGGGTATTATTCCTATTACAAGAGCCGATAAAGACTTAGATCCTAAAGACGAAACTTGTACAAACTATACCAATTCCGATAGAATGATCTGGGAGGATTACAACCCTGAAGAGACGGATGGTGGTGCAGTTGCCGTTCAAATTGTTGGAAGGAGATTCCAAGAAGAGAAAGTTGTCAAGATGATGAAAATGGTTTCTGATTTGTTTGACTATGATGTGTAGACCAATAAACATAAAACTTAATAAATGTAAATTTAATGGTAGAGCCCGGATAAAATTAGGTCGTGTGCCGCCATATGCTTGATCTACAGTGTCAATAGGGAAGTTCCGACCTTGGCGGAAATTTTCGCCATAAAGGTTTTGTGCCCTACGGTAGTGGCTATCCTATTGTTTAAGCTCAAAGCGTTTAATCTATACTTAATCTTATCCCGGGTGCCTGGCTACTGATAAGAGCAAAATCTTTGATTTCCGGCAATATTGATCTAGCAAAGAAAAGATAAAAGATAAGACCATTTATTCATATAAATGCCAATAGATTCCACTCATTTTGCAACCTCTCATTAGCGATGGCATCATTTTTTACCAAGTTAAGATCCTATGTAATTGGTGAAAAACCAAAGGACCCTAAAGAAGCTAAGTTATTATTTAAACTCGATTGGTTTATCCTTTCGTTTGCTTGTCTTTTATACTGGTGTAATTATTTGGATAGACTTAACTTGTCCAATGCCTATGTTTCTGGGATGAAAGAAGAAATAGGTTTATATGGTAATCAATTTAATATTATCAACACCATGTTTACTGTCGGTTATGTTGTTGGGTTGATTCCCCATAATTTGATTCTTTTACGAGTAAGGCCAAGTTACTGGTTAAGTTTTTGTTGTTTCTGCTGGGGCTTATTGACCTTGGGGATGTACAAAGTTCAACATTTTTACCAGTTATGCATTATCAGATTTGTGCAAGCTTTGTTTGAAAGTTCTACGTTTAGTGGGGTTCATTTGATTTTATCTAGATGGTACAAAGAGGATGAATTAACCAAAAGGTCAGCTATCTTCACATCATCTGGTTTGATCGGTAATATTTTTTCAAGTACTATGCAAGCATCAATCCATAAGACCATGGATGGTACCAATGGATTGTCAGGTTGGAGATGGTTGTTCATCATTGATTTTTTGATCACCACACCTATAGCTGCTTATGGTTTCTTCTTTTTCCCTGATACCCCAGATAAGTGTAAAATTTTTTATCTCAGTGAAGAAGAAGTTGCTTTAGCCAGAAGTAGAATCAAAGAACCCGAGCATGATAAGCTTGACTGGTCAGTCGTAAAGAGAGTTGTCGGAAGTTGGCACTGGTGGCTTTTTTCCTTTCTTTGGGTTTTAGGTGGTGAAAACGAAAGTTATGCTACAAACTCATTATTTGCCCTTTATTTGACTTACTTTGGTTACAGTATTGATGATAGGAATCATTTACCTATGGGGGTTTATGCCATGGGCATTTTTTTCACAGTAGCGTTTGCATTATACGTTGATGTTACTGGTGCCAGGTATCACTACCGAGTTGCATTGATGATTGCAGCCATTATGATGATCTCAACTATTCTACTACTTGCAAATCCTTTGAATCATCTGGTAGCATTTGCAGCTCATTACTTATCGGGTGTTTCATACGCTGGACAGGCGACTTTCTTTGCCTGGGCGAATGTTGTCTGTGCTAATGACCTTCAAGAAAGGGCCGTGGTTTTAGCATCTATGAATATGTTCAGTAATGCTGTTAACGCTTGGTGGTCCATTGTCTTTTACTCCGCAGATACTGCTCCAAAGTTCAGAAGAGGGTGTTATGCTATGATAGCAACAGTCGTAGTAAGTGCCATAACTGCTATTATAATCAGATACCTTCAATTAAAGGAGGAGAAGAGAACCTTAGCTATTTCTTCAGAATCGTTGGATGACGAGAAGTCAATGGGCTCAACAAACAAGAATAACATTATCAGCGCAACTACAGTAGAGGTAGATTCCACTTAATATACATGTTTTAATAATACACAGAGTTTATTGCTCAGCTTCCCTGAATAGCTTGAAGGTATTAATCACATCATCTCTCATAGTTTTTGCCATAGTAACTAAATCTTCATCTGAATGATTAAACATAATACAATTGGCAAACATCAACATGATATCTCGTTCAATCTCGTCCAACAGGTTATACTTAGGAGGTGAAGCTTTCAGTTTTATAGCTTTCATGATACCTTTCAAATCTCTTGGTTCGTAAACTACTTCATAGTATGCTGGAACTTCTTTCTTATTAACAGGTTGTAAAAAAACAGACGAAAACCTATGGGATTGGATATTATTAATAAGGCCCACAGCAAGACTTTGAAATTTCTTATTATTGGAGGATGATCCAACAACAGGAGACATGGAACGTTTTCTTGTACTTCTTCGAGGACTTGGGGCTTCAGGGGTCTTTTCAATTTCTTCCTCTTGAGATTTGATTTTCCGTTTTTCTCTATGTGATTTTGTTTTAGATTCGACTTCTTCTTCTTCCTCTTCTTCTTCTTCCTTCTCCTCTTTATTATCACCATCATCTTCTCCTTCCTTCTCGTCTTCCTTCTCTTCTTCTTTATCATCTTCCTCAACGTCGTCCACATCTTCCTTTTCTTGTGTTGTGATTTCTTTATTCTCTGGGTCAGCCTTATTTTTCTTCAGGTCTATGCTATCCTTTATAATGGCCCCTATATCTTTTTCTTCGTCTTTGGTACTCGATTGTACTTCTTCTTCTTCATCGTTATCCATATCTACCTCATCTTCATTTTCATCATCTTCCTTATCCTTTTCATCCTCTTCATCATCATCATTCTTGTCATCACTTTCATCAACTTCCATATCATCAGTATCTTTCACGGACTCCTCTTTTTGAGCTTCCTGAGCTTTCTTGTCTTCAGAATCTTGAATGTTTTTCATGTTTGTGTAAAGTCTTCCCAAGTCGTTAACATTTTTCAAAACAAACTCACAGTAGAGCTTTCCTCCATTATATATGATATCCTTCATGGTTGTGGGATAGTCCTCTTCATCCGCTTGTATATGGAGAATATTACCCTGGATCCTTAAAAACTGTTTAAATTCAGTTTTGTTAATGAATTTAGTTAGAAGTTCTTTAGAATCAATGACATCGGCAGCAATTGGTCTCCCAAACACTTCTTTATAACCTTTCATTAACGATTTGAGGTGGCTTAAAAACATGTTCACATCGATCTTGACATTGAGAGAATCATAAATGGTCAATGTTCTATTTATAGTAGCTGCAAGTAAAAGGTGCAGCAATCCATGTCTCATACATTCTGATTCACTCATGTCTTTTGTCATAGTGAGGTTTTTGGTGTTTATTCGCGATGAAGAAATCGTTAGAGCTTTGTACTAGAAAAATGTATCAGACAGGTACTCTTTTTTAAACGTCAACTTGAAACTGTAAAATAGACCAAAAAGAAAGAAAGTAATACTAAAGCTTTAGGCATTTTCTTAAATTTATAAACTAAAAAATATGTACAAAAAATTTATAAATAGTAGTTATCATCATAGGTTTTCTAACGTTTTTGCATGTTTTGCATCAACAAAGCATTTTGTTCTTGGAATCTTTGACCAACTCTTTCACTGTGTTTCAAGAATTTTTCAGAACATTTCATAATACAGGTGCTTTCTTTGTTGGTCAAAGAAGCTGAGGTGAAATCATTTACACAATCGTCAAAACATCTGGAAACTAAGTTTGAATATAATCTCATGAAATCTTTCATTTGTTTTTGTTCAACAATTTGTTGAAACTCTTGTTGTTCCTTTACGTTTAATTGATCCATCTTTATCTATTTGGTTCTTTCTTTCTGAGAAGTTCTGGTTGCTGAGCTGCTGAAAAAAAAATTTGCGAACTTTAGTCAGATATTAGATAAGCTGAATTTTTTATGTCTATCTATTTACAAGTGATTTTACAATTTTAGGCTTCACAATGATCAGGGGTTCTTGGAAATATTGTAACATCTTTGATGTTTTCCAATGCTGTCAAATATAAAATAAGTCTTTCATACCCCATTCCAAACCCCCCATGAGGAATGGTTCCGTTAAGCCTAGTGGAAAGGTACCATTTATTATCTTCAATATTCATATTTCTCTCTTTCATTGCATTTGTTAATTTGGTATAATCATGCTCCCTTAATGATCCACCGATGAGCTCTCCAATCTCGGGGAATAACAAATCAAAGCACGCCACTGTAGGTTTTTCGGGATCAAAAGCCTTAGAATTAGGCATATAAAAAGGCTTTTGATTAGACGGATAATCAGTTATAAAAACAGGTGATTTAAAATATTCACCTGCTAACCATTTTTCGTTTTCAGTCAGAATGTCCTCGCCCCACTTTATTGGATCACTCTTTTGTTCATTAAGAAGTTCAATGGCTTCATTATATGTGATTGTTTGCCATTTCGATGTCAAAATGGTCTCCCATCTTTGCTTCATTGTTTCCTGTTGTTCAGTATTAAACCTAGACTCCAAAACATCATCAGAGCTTTGATAAAGCCCGAGAGTAGCAGTTTTTATCATCTCCTCGGTGAAAACTGTCAACTGCTTTATGTCTTCAACGTAAGCGATTTCTGCTTCTAGCATCCAAAACTCACTCAAATGTCTATTTGTGTTAGAATCTTCTGCTCTGAAACAAGGACTTAACGTCCACACTCTGTTGAATGAAGCAGCCAAGGTTTCTAAATGTAATTGAGATGAAACCGTGAGAAAAGCTGGTTTTCCAAAGAACCCAAGATCTTGATCAAGATCGTTTTTTTTGTTTAAAGATTCCACTTTGAATTGTTCACCAGCTCCTTCACAATCAGATGCAGTAATTATGGGAGGGGAGACTTTAATAAAATCATGACTATTGAAAAACTCCATTAAGGTTGAGTCTAACAAAGATCTAACTCTTAGTATTGATGCTAACATTGACGTTCTGTGTCGGAAGACCAAATGGTTTCTTAAAAATTGTAAGGATGCTTCTTTTTTCTGGATAGGGTACAGTTGCTCCACATCACCGACGATGTTCAAGTTGTGTGAATTATCGTTTGGATCAAACGATACTTCATAACTCTGAGAACCACGAGATTCTATAAAGTTTCCTGTTACACCAATGCTTTGTCCCACTTTCAAATCAAGGTTTGAAAACACATCATCTTGATTCTTGACCACGATGGATAAATTTTTGTGGCAGGATCCATCTGATAAATCTATAAATCCGATTTTCTTGAACTTTCTTATACTTTTGATATGCCCATTGACTTTAATAGTTGGACCAAAATCACCAGGTTTGGAAAGAATTTGTTTGATTGTGGGTGTAAGTGAGTATGAATATTTCCTGACAAGCTTTGTAGGTTGGGTAAAAAGACTTCGTACCACCGGTACTGCAAGCATCTTCAAATACTGAAAAATATCAAATAGAAAGAGTCGCACCCAATGCACTCTCATCACTCCCATAGTGGTCAGTACGTAAGTCATGCTGTGGATGATTTAGAAATAATTGTTGCTAGAGCTGAATCTATGGGATTCAGACAGTTTTGTCTTACGGAGCATATGCCACGTTTGGATCCCAAACATTTATACCCTGAAGAAATAGATAAGAAGTATACAGAAGCTGATTTGAAAGAGATATTTGCAAGATATGAGAAGCATGCTAGGAAACTTCAAAAAGATCACGAGAATAAAAGTCTTAAACTTCTTGTTGGATTTGAAGTGGAAGGAATTGATGATCAGCATATTTCGTATGCAAAGGAATTAAGACCACAATTTGATATGGTGGTTGGATCTGTACATCATGTGTTTGGTATACCTATAGACTTTTCCGAAAAATTATGGCTCGAGGCTCGGTCTTTCACGAGTGATGGTACCACAAGGTCTTTATTTAAGGAATATTTTGATCTTCAGTTTAAAGTTATAGAATCTTTGCATCCCGAAGTCGTAGGCCATATAGATTTGATACGGCTTTTTCTTCCAAAGGATGACAAAGACGTTACAACAGGTAAAAAGACTTCTGAAACTGTCTTAGAAAGTGATTGGCCAGAAGTGTGGGAGTGTATTTTAAGAAACATCAAACTAGTACATCTGTATGGTGGATTATTCGAGTTAAATTCTTCAGCCATTAGAAAAGGATGGGACACACCATATCCAAAACCAGATATTGCAAAGGCTATTATAGAGCATGGAGGAGGGAGATTTTGTCTTTCTGATGATTCACATGGTCTGAAACAGATTGGTTTAAACTATCATAAAGTCTGGAATTATTTAAAAGACTTGAAAGTGGAAAAGGCATTTCACTTAGAAAGAAATGAAGGGACAACCATGATACTTGAAGATAATATTTCTGACTTAGACAAGGATCCCTTTTGGAATCAGTATTAATTAGATAGAATCAGACTACAAATTTAATAATTACAAGATTATCGATATTAAAATCTATTAATTATGAGTCTCACTAATAAGATCTACCGAACATACAGTAGGTAACGGCCTTTCTATCACACTTGACACATTTTTGACCGTCTTTCAAAGGTGGTTGTTCGTTAGGGATACATAAAGATTTAGCACCCATTGAAGGAGCCTTTTCATCGACTTCTTCTTCTTCCCCGTTATCTTTCTTTGCTGATGAATCTTTGATATCATCCTCACAATCACCATCACCACACCATGGAGAAAGGATCACGTTCTTAGCATTTAATGTTGGAACAAAATCTTTCCAGTCATCGACTATTATACGATGGTTATTAAACTCTTCACGAGCTTTTTCCAACAATCCTTTTTGCATTTCTTCGAGTATTTCAGGAATACGAGTTTCTAATTCCAGTAATTTAACAACATATTTAGCACCAGAATCACGTCTCACTACTAATGCTTGTTGTTGTTTCATGTCTTTAGGACCAAATTCAACTCTTAATGGAACACCCTTTAATTCCCAATCGGCAAATTTCCAACCAGAAGAGTAATTATCTCTATAGTCACCAGTTACTCTAACATCAATATCCTTCAATCTCTTTTCAATTTCAAAGGCACCATCATTGATGATTTTTCTTTCTTCAGCAGTAGCTTTAGCAGCCAAACCAACTGGAACAACAACAACTTGAGTTTGAGCAACACGAGGTGGTAAAACCAAACCTTTGTTATCAGAATGGGTCATTACCATGACACCAATGACACGGGTAGACAAACCCCAAGAGTTTTGGTATGCGTAAACTTTTGGCTTATCTGGACCTTCTGGGTTTTCCACGGATATGTCAAACATCTTGGAGAAATTGGTTCCCAAATGATGGGAAGTAGCACCTTGAATACCTCTTCCAGTTTCTGGGATAAAACCTTCAACAGTAGTTGTGTATTCACCACCAGCAAACTTTTCGTTTTCAGTTTTTCTACCTTTAACAACAGGAACGGCTAATAATTCTTCGTAGATACCAGCATAATAATCCAAAATTTGATCAACTTCAGCAGTTGCGTCTTCCTTGGTTAAGTGGGCAGTGTGTCCTTCTTGCCATAAGAACTCACGAGTTCTTAAAAATGGTTGAGGGTGTTTAAATTCCCATCTGACAACAGAGTTCCATTGGTGTAATTTAATTGGTAAATCTCTGTAAGATCTGACCCATTTGGCGTAGTAAGGATACATGACGGTTTCAGAAGTTGGTCTAATGGCAATATGTTCATCCAATTCTGAGTTACCTGCACGGGTAACCCAGGCAACTTCAGGAGCAAAACCTTCAATATGATCTTTTTCCTTTTCTAAAACCTTAGCAGAAACAAACATAGGGAAATAAGCGTTTTTAACTCCCATTTTCTTGATACGAGCGTTGAACCAATCTTGAATGGTTTCCCATACAGCATAAGAGTTTGGTCTTAAAATGTAACAACCGGAAACGTCGTAATAGTCCAACATTTCACTTTTGATGACCACTTGAGAGTACCAAGAAGAGAAATCCTTGGACTTGTCAACGGTGATACCAATTAATTTGGCGTCTTCAATCTTAGCAGCTTCTTTTTCCTTCTTCAATGCGAGTTTTCTGGCATCAGATGCTACAACTGGAGCTGGAGCTGGTTCAGCAGCAAAGTTGACTTCGATTAATTCAATGTCAATTGATTTCAAGTAATCCAAAACAGTCTTTGCTGGTAATGCAGCCTTAGAACTTTCAGTGGATAACTCCAAAATCAAATCATCCGACGCCTTGGTAATATTCTCATCAATGACAAATTTGACTTTTGCGGCTGATTCCTTGGTCAAGTTGGCGATGGAAAATTCTTTAGCACTTGATTGGAAAAATTCCTGAACTAAATCGTCCTTAGCTAAACGTGGTTCTTTAACATCAGCAGCTTTGGCGATGAGACCTGATGGGGTTTGGGTAGCATGTAAAGCGAAGACGATAACAGGAACAGGAACGGCAGTTTTGGCAGTTTTTGGTTTGAAAACCAAAGTTTTAGTTAAAGTGGCAGACTCGTTAGACACAGTTGCCAATGACAAAGCCGCTAAGGATTGTTCTAAAGCCATTATAGGATAATTACTGAATTAATGTTTTATCTCTCAAGCGAACTTTTTCAAAATTCCATACAAAATGACTCATGTTACGCAGCTACGCGTAAACACCAGACTGGAAATGTTGAAATTTTAAGATAAAGATTCTATGACTGAAAAAAAAAAGTTCAACTGATAGCCTGATTTTAATTGTGTCCATTGATACAAAGATACATATATAAGTAATAGAAGTAGAGACTATGTCAGTATACGTTAACGAGAAGACTGGTGTTGATGGTACCCAAGCAGAAGGTACCGAACAACTGCCATACCAAACCCCTGCCTATGCGCTTTATATTAATGCTGAAGCTAAGATATTAGTTTACAAACAAGATGAAGATTCAAAAGAATTTTCTTATGTGGAAATCTCCAGTTCTGCTCTTAAAAAAGCTAAAAAGGGTGCTGAAGGTTTAAAGAAAAAGGCTGAAAAAGCTGAAAAGTTAGCAGCTGATCAAAAGAAGAAAGCTGACGAAGCTGCCGACTCATTGGGTGAACTTGATTTAAAATCCATTGAAGAAGACAAGTCTTTGCCAGACGCTAAAAAAATCAAAATGAGAAAAATCCAAGATAACATCGATTCCAGAGTTTCCGTTCAAGGTTGGGTCCATCGTTTAAGAGTTCAAAAGAGTTTAGCTTTTATAACATTAAGAGATGGTACCGGGTTCATTCAATGTATTCTTACAGGAGACTTAGCCAAGGCTAAACAAACCAAAGAATTGACTTTGGAATCAACTCTTGTTATTAAGGGGGTTATCAAGAAATTACCAGAAGGTAAGACTGCACCAGGTGGTGTTGAATTACAAGCTGACTATTACGAAATCGTTGGTTTGGCTCCAAGTGGTCCTGAAGCGTTCACTAACAAGGTTCAAGAAGACGCTGACCCCTCATTATTATTAGACCAACGTCATTTAACTTTAAGAGGAGAAACCTTATCAGCTGTTATGAAAGTGAGAGCTGTTTTATTAGCTGCCCTTAGAAGATTTTTTGAAGATGAAGGACTTGTTGAAGTTACCCCACCTTGTATGGTTCAAAATCAAGTTGAAGGTGGTTCCACTTTATTCAAAATGAAATATTATGGTGAAGATGCTTATTTGACTCAATCTTCCCAATTATATTTGGAAACCTGTTTACCAGCTTTAGGTGATGTTTTCTGTGTCCAAGAATCATTCAGAGCTGAGAAATCTCACACCAGAAGACATTTGTCAGAATACACCCACATTGAATCTGAATTGGCTTTTATAGAATTTGACGATTTATTATCTCATTTAGAACGTCTTTTGACATATTCCATCAAATATGTGCTTGAAGATCCTGTTGCTGCTCCATTAATCAAGCAATTGAACCCTAATTTTAAAGCTCCAGAAATGCCTTTCAAGAGAATGGAATATATTCACGCTTTAGATTGGTTAAACGAACACAACATTCCAAACGAAGATGGTGAAAAATTCAAATTCGGTGATGATATTGCTGAGGCTGCTGAACGTAAAATGACAGATACCATTGGTGTCCCAATTTTATTAATTCGTTTCCCAGCTGAAATTAAATCTTTCTACATGCAAAGATGTAAAGATGACCCAAGAGTCACTGAATCCGTCGATGTGTTGATGCCAAATGTTGGGGAAATCACCGGAGGATCAATGAGAATTTTTGATTACGACGAATTAATGCAAGCTTTAGAAAGAGAAAACCTTGATAAAGAATCTTACTATTGGTTTACCGATCAAAGAAAGTATGGTACTTGCCCTCATGGTGGTTACGGTTTAGGAACAGAAAGAATTTTGGCTTGGTTATGTGATAGATTCACCGTTAGAGACTGTTCATTATACCCAAGATTTACTGGTAGATGTAAACCATAATTGTATATATGTAGTTCTAAATTTAATAAAAACCACCTTTGGTCGATAATATGACTCATCTCAAATAGGAAATTGAGTTTTTTAAGCGCGGTGTCCAATCTCATAAATAGGACCAAAATTTTCACTTTTATAATTTTTTTCTTATAGTTGAAATAGATTAAAAATGGCCAGTGAAAAACCAACAGAAAGCAGATTATGGGGTGGTAGATTTACTGGAGCTTCTGATCCATTGATGGATTTGTACAATGCTTCTTTACCTTATGACCAGAAAATGTATGACGCTGACTTGACAGGTACCAAAGTGTACACTGAAGGATTACAAAAGCTCGGCTTATTAACTGAGTCTGAACTAAAGTCAATTCATGAAGGACTTGAAGTTATTAGAAAGGAATGGGAACAAGGAAGTTTTGAAGAAAAACCAGGCGATGAAGATATCCATACCGCCAATGAAAGAAGATTGGGTGAAATAATTGGAAAACAAATTGCTGGAAAAGTTCACACTGGAAGATCCAGAAATGATCAAGTTGCAACCGACATGAGAATTTATGTTCGGGAAAATTTGATCAAATTAGCTGATTTCTTGTCTCAGTTCATTAACACCTTACTTAAAAGAGCTGCCAAAGAAATGGATGTTTTGATGCCTGGGTACACTCATTTACAAAGAGCTCAACCAATTAGATGGGCGCACTGGTTATCTTGTTATGCCACATATTTTACCGAAGACTACAAAAGATTAAAGCAAATCTTGGATAGAGTGAACCAATCACCTCTCGGATGTGGAGCTTTGGCTGGTCATCCTTACGGCATAGATAGAAACTTTTTAGCTGAAGGCCTTGGATTTTCATCAGTTATTGGAAATTCTTTGGTAGGTGTAAGTGATCGTGATTTTGTCATTGAAACATTATTTTGGTCCACCTTATTTATGAACCATATTTCAAGATTTTCTGAAGATTTGATTATTTATTCTACCGCTGAATTTGGGTTTATAAAACTTGCAGACGCTTATTCCACAGGATCTTCATTGATGCCCCAAAAGAAGAATCCAGACTCTTTAGAATTACTAAGAGGAAAGTCAGGAAGAGTGTTTGGTTCTCTCTCTGGTTTCCTTATGTCAACCAAATCAACACCATCCACGTACAATAAAGATTTACAAGAAGATAAGGAACCATTATTTGATGCTTTAACAACTGTTGAACATTCTATCTTAATTGCCACTGGTGTAATTTCAACTTTATCAATTAACAAGGAAAAAATGCAAGGTGCATTAACCATGGACATGTTGGCCACGGACTTGGCCGATTACTTGGTCAGAAAAGGAGTTCCATTTAGAGAAACCCATCACATTTCAGGAGAATGTGTTAGAACAGCAGAAGAATTAAAGTTATCAGGTATTGATCAGCTCAGCATTGATCAATTTAAAAATATTGACGAAAGATTCGGAGAGGACGTTAAAGAAGTTTTCAATTTTGAGTTAAGTGTTGAGAGAAGAACAGCAGTTGGTGGTACTGCCAAGTCTGCCATTGTTGAACAATTGAAAAACTTAGAATCCCAATTGGCTTAAAACCCTTTTATCCCATTAACCTAAATAATATACACTTTCTATAAATCACCTATTCCTAAGCTTATGTAACCCTTTGAATAAAATATCTTTCAAAGTCAGCCTCGAGCCTTCATCATGGCTATATTTTTTAAGAAGCTGGCAACTAGTATCAGGGAAATCACAAGGATATGGAGTCCCTATAGCAGGTGTTACCAATTCATTTTTTTCAACTTTACTTGATTTTAATACATCTTTTAATACACATGTATTTGCGATATCTGTATCGAGCTTGGATTTCTTGTGTTGTTTATTATCCAAGTCTTCACTAAATTCCTGTTTATTTGTCTCTTCATTATTAAATTCATTTTGTTCTTCTGAAGTCGCTTCTTCTTCATCTAACTCCTCTTGTGCAATGCTATGCAAATCTAGATCACTAGAGGGAAATTCCTGAATAGTAGATGACCTAGGTTTTATCAGATTAGAACATGATAAGCGCCTTTCAAATTCATCCGATTGTCTTGTCACTTCATCCAAATCTATGGCTAGCTTATAATCTGACTTTGGTAGAAAGCTGCACTTATGGGCAACCGGAGAATCCGGTGGAGTAACATTACTCACACTCAAGCAAAGACTGAGATCACTTTCGTCACTTGATGAAATTCTCCTATGATCCACGGAACTTGACCTCCTATGAAAAGGCTTGGAGTCTTTGTTTAATCTCAGACTTCGGGGTATTGATCCGCTTAAAGATGTTTGATTTCCAGCAAAAATATAATTTTTTGTCTGCATTTAGAAAGATTTGATGTAATGTTTTATCTTAACTTACAGTAACCCAACTTTATAGATCGGAATAATTGGAAACAGAATAAAGAAAAATATCCCCCCTTTTAAATAGTTGATCACCAGGGGAAGTTCTGTAATGCATAGTAGCCAAAACTAGACCCTCTGTTCAAATTAAGCTTTTTTAACCCCATTTTCAAGGCAAAAAAATCAAGCTGATGCAACTTGATGCAAACATCGGGTGAAATTTATGCAAGCAAAGATTTATTTTATTCTTTTTTTGCCTAAAAACTCTGATACAAGGGTCTTACATAGGTTTTAGTACATATAATAAACCCTAATGAAATACAGCCCCCTTTGCATTGATAACCAATTCTGCATTAAACCCTGTTCGTAAAATTATTTTTCATAACCACAGACCATTTTTCACCCATGAAAAAATAATGAAATTGCTTTTCAAATCAAGGTTAAACTGGAATCTAAAGGAAGAAAATGAAATCGCCGCTTAACCTTGAATTTCAAGACAAGATCCACAGACATTTAGCAAAACATCAAAACTTGCAAGTAACTTTGTCTGTGAATGTAGTGATAAGAATCGAGTTATAAGTAATAATCATAAATAGTATTCGTAGTTTACCCACCATTGCATAAAAAGAACTTCTATGTGCAGTTTAGAGTCTTCTATTACTAGGGTATAATTATTTAATCTTACTTTGATGGTTATGCCTTCACTTGCATGATGATGCATTGTCTTTTACTTTTCTGGTTTACATTTTTTTCTTTGCCTTTTAAGCCATAGTGCTAAACTGGAGTTTCACGGTCAAATACGAACTTCGTCAGTGTGCTAAAATTTCAAAAGGAATGAATAATACTGCCACTTAAGATTTGTATGTGGAAATCTGTGTATATGTTTAGGGGCGTGTCGCGCAAAAATTTTGCAACCTGCATGATTGTCAAAAAAAGTTGCAGCATTAATGTGATAAGTAACAGTATCCTTTTGATCTTCCTTGAAACATATCGAGGAATTCACGGAAATCAAAGAAATGACGGCAAATGTTACTAATAAAGAGAAACAGTTTGAAGAACACTTAACAAAGTTGATTAGAACTTTGGCAGTACAATTGAACGAGCTAAAAACCACCCCAGATGAAATGAAAAAGGCCTCCCTTTTAGAATCGATCCTCACCAAATTTCAAGAATTAATTAAAAGCTTTGCTGTTTTGCCTTGCATTTCACCTGAAGGTGTTTATAGAATTTCATCCATTTTGGAACTGACTCATATTTTGAAACCATCATCGTTCTTAGAGCTTGCAAATCACAACCAAGACAAAAGATTGATAGTTTTGTTTACTACTTTAACATTACAGGCTTTGGTTAATCCGATTTTTTTCACCCAAACCATTTCTTCTTTGGTTACTCAAAGATCTGAAATAGAACTTTTTCTGAATAGATTAGAAATCTCAGATAATTCTGGAATTGCAAACTTTAAATCGATGGTTATTCCTGAAAATTTGAGCCACAGTTTGGACTTATTTGATGGGACCCCACTGAAATTAAACGTTCAAAACTATTGCATAAGCTTTGTTGGCCAAACTTGCCCGGCAATAGTTAGCTTCACTGGGTTGATTGAAACTTTTTTAAACAATTTTTCCAAGGATCCTAATCTATTTCAGGAAGAGATCAGCAGAAATGTTTTTAATAGTTTAGAAACTATAGCTGAGCTCCTAATTCAAGATGAAAGTCGTGAAATTATCGGGATTTTATTGCTCAACGCCGATAATTGCTTAGAATCAATCGATTCAATAATTGTTCAACTGTATGATAATCCTTCCTTGGATTACCTTTGTAAATTCATACTCCACTCAGTTATAGACTTAGCCGTTAGTAATGGCTTGGTCAACCTTGCTAACAAAAGACCACTCTTTGAAAAACGGATAAACATAAATGTTATTTCTGTTAAAAGTTTAGATGCGGCTTTCCACTTTCTCTCAGAACTATTGGATCATGATTGCCTTGAAGAATTCGAAAAAAAATCGGTTTTGGTTTGTATGGAGTCTTCCCTCAGTTTATTAATTGCGTATTCGGAACTATACAGGGGTAGCTCCAAAGTTTATAGGGCTTTTAACATGGCTAAACCAATCATTTCTTTACAGTCGTTGTTTGAAAAGCTATGCCTTGCATTGATTATGTACCTTGACTATGATCAAACGGTGATTATGTCTGGTAGAAACCTAGAATCTAAAGGTCCTCCAATTGCAAAATCCGGATATTTTGTAAATGAAACAATCACAAAAAAGCCGTTCGATTTAGAAGATGTCAATGTTTCAAACATTGATGTTGCATTGACATGTCTATGCAAGATTTTAAACCTAATTTCGATGTTTTATCAAGACGATTTAACAACTAGATTACAACACAATGAAGCCAATCCTGATTCTGATATTGAAGCAAAGCTTTTAAAAATGAGAATTGAAAGTTTGTTAACTGTTGAATTTTTTAGTTGCTTCATTCTTTTGAACATTGATCAGTCTTGGAATAAGGAGGTTGGGTTATTTCATGTATTAAACACGTTAGAATCCTTATTGACCTCAAGCGAGACAGATTCTAAATCTTTTTGCCTTCAGATGTTTATGATGGCCAAGTCACTTGTCAGCATTAATTTAAAGTTTGTCTCAGTATTTGAATTCTTATTTAGTCATATTCCCAGTTTTCAAAATGAACTATATGTAAAAGACCCTTTAGTTAAATATTGTCTTGGGGATTTCTTTGGCTTATATGGCGAAGATGCAAAATCTTTAGATACCTCACCCAAATTTGGTGTATTAGCCAGTTCCCAAAATATTATCAACGTCAATGATGATTACAAGTTATTCTATCAAAACAATACTGACTTGCCTGATGATGAGTCTGACATCACCAATGTCAGTTTGAGCTCCCAGTCTCAATTAATCCAATCGGTTGAATCACTTTCGTTTGAGCGTTCCAACTCAACTATTTAAAATTGCTTTCTTTGTCATAGTTTTTCTAATCATAGCTTTCTTAATCGTGACTCTCTAACGTCAGAATAGTATAATCTCGCAGCGCCTGTATGCAGAACCTGTCTCACTAAAAAAAGTTGATGCTCATCTCTCAATTTTCAAGAACAGAAAGAGAATAATGGTATTAAAATCCACAGCCGTTGGAGGCGTTTCGGTATACCAAGTTTCTGGTACCAACTTTTCAAGAGCATTACCCGACTGGATAGCCAAAAAGAGAAAAAGATCATTGAAAAAGGATCTTGAATACCAGAACCGTATTGAGTTGATTCAAGATTTTGAGTTCAGTGAATCGTCTAATAAAATCAGAGTCAGTCCTGATGGCCAATATGCAATGGCTACAGGTACATATAAGCCACAAATCCATGTATATGACTTTGCCAATTTGTCTTTAAAGTTTGATAGACATACTGATGCTGAAAATGTTGATTTCCTTATATTATCCAATGACTGGACCAAATCGGTTCATTTACAAAACGACAGGTCCATTGAGTTTCAAACAAAAGGTGGTATACATTACCGTTCAAGAGTTCCTAAGTTTGGAAGAAGCCTTGCATATAACCCTCATAATTGTGATTTATTGGTGGGTGCCTCTGGTAATGAGTTATATCGTCTTAATTTGGATCAAGGCAGGTTTTTAAACCCTTACACTTTAGAAACTGATCAAGGGGTTAATGCTGTTACTGTCAATCCAATGCATGGTTTAATTTCTGCAGGTTTAGAAGACGGTACGGTAGAATTCTGGGACCCTCGTAGTAGACAAAGAGCAGCCAAACTCTATGTTTCAGATCAATTGGCTGAAGCATCCCAAGTGACTTCTGTTGCTTTCAGAAATGATGGTTTAAACTTTGCCTGTGGTACTTCTGAAGGAAAAGCTTTGTTATATGATTTAAGATCAGCAACACCTACAATTGTGAAAGACCAAGGTTATGGGTTTGAAGTAAAGAAAATTATATGGATAGATGATAATGAATCAGATGCCAACAAGATTTTAACCTCGGATAAAAGAATTGCAAAGATTTGGGATAGGAATACCGGAAAACCTTACGCTTCAATGGAACCAAGCGTTGATATTAATGATGTCGAATATGTAAGAAATTCTGGAATGTTTATGATGGCTAATGAAGGAATACCCATGCATACATACTATATTCCTCATCTTGGACCTGCACCAAGATGGTGTTCATTCTTGGATAATGTTACTGAAGAATTGGAAGAAAAACCATCTGATTCTGTTTACTCCAACTATAGATTTATTACTAGGGATGATGTTACAAAGTTGAGTTTGAACCACTTGGTGGGTACCAATGTTTTACGGTCATATATGCATGGGTTCTTTATTGACAATGAATTATACGATAAGGTTAATTTGATTGCCAATCCTAATTCATTCCGTGATGAAAGAGAAAGACAAATCAAAGCTAAAATTGAAAAAGAACGTGAGTCTAGAATTAGATCATCAGGTGCCGTTTCAAACACCAAAGTCAAAGTCAATAAAGATCTTGCCACCAGAATTCAAAGCAAGCAAGGATCACAAGAAGCAGAGAGTGTTGTCAACGATGACCGTTTCAAAGAATTATTCGAAAACCCAGACTTTGCTGTTGATGAAAAGTCCCACGAGTATAAACAACTTAATCCTGTCCAAGTTCAAAAGGATATTACTTCTGATAAACCTCGTGGCTTAACTGCCGCTGAAGAATCTGACGAGGAGAGACTTAACAATAATGGTGGACTGGCTGAAGAGGAAAGTGAAGAAGAAAGCGAGTCTGAGGAAGAAGAGTCTGAAGACGTCAAAAAAGCAAGAGATGAAAAGGTAAAGAAAGAAATGGAAAGATTACGTCGTAGAGATGAATCAAAGAAACAAGAAGAAAGATTCTTGAACGAAATGAAGGTTGTATCAAATGATGGTCCACAAAAGAAGGAGAGTGATTCTTTTGGTTCTCAAGTCAAAAAGATCAATAAGAATTATGAAGATAACCGTAGCTCAAAGTCAGGCTCACGTTTACAAAGGCATGCTAAAGGAGAAGTTGAACTTACATTCACACCTCAGAATAAAAAGAAGTCCAAACCTCAAGCAGCCCATAGTGACGATGAAGACGAAGAAACCGCTGAACTTACTGGAAGAAAGAAACAAAGATTTGCTGGCCGTAGAAGTGCATCAAAAAATCAATTCCGTGGAATGTAAATAACAAGCGGATTATATATATATAGTAATAACTAATGAAATGTCATGTAGAACTTGCTTTTGTCAACTTTTATAATCCCCCAGCTTTTTTCGATCTCATCGCGAAATCCTTCTTCAGCATGTCTCGAAACACAGAGAAAGCCCAAGCAGGGTTGAACCGTTATCAACAGGAAGTTAACAGAAAGGCAGGGATACTTGAAAGCAACCCAAATTTAAGACCAAAATACGTTCAATCGGTAGAATCTTTACCTCAAGCGGAAAAATGGCGATCGGTTGTGTTAGGAGAAGTGTCCACCAGATTAACAAGAATACAAGATACCATGCTACCTGAAATTGAGATTAGAGATCTAAATGATGCTCTTAATAAGCTAATAAGAGAACAGAGAGCCTGGGAGCATCACATAAAGTCACTTGGCGGCCCTGATTATATTTCATATGGTCCCAATGTTCAGCGGCTAGGCCTTTCTGTATCGGTTTCAGGAAATAATGGATTTAGATACTACGGGAGAGCAAAAGAATTACCAGAGGCGAAAAGTTTTGTTGATGCAATCAAAAAAGAAATTACCGAAGAAGAAATACCAATAGCGATACCAGAAGATAATATAAAAGCGGATTATTACTCCAGTTATATTGTTACAAATCCTAAATCAAAAATTAGAAGCCAATTAAACTATGCAATGAGCCAATCTGCTGAAGAATCTCCCGAGAATGATGATGAAATCCTGATACTTAACTCTAAACTTCTCAAAGAAATTCAGAAAAATCGAACACCAAATAAATCAGACATAGAGATTTTAGACTTCCAATCTGCTATACCGACAAACCAAGAAGTTACTGACTATGTTATCAACAAAAAGAAGCAGGAACTTCTTGAATCACTTTCACATAAATAAATCATCATATCATAATTAATTCTTCTCTATTGTTAAGTATTTTAACTCCCGCATCTTTTAAAGCTTCTTCTGTGGAAGCAAATTTGTCTGTGTAAATTCCTTTGGTAGCAGATTTTAAAATATAGGAATTAAACCCAAGTTTCAGACAATCCACAGCAGAGTGAAACACACAAAAGTCATAGGCGAGCCCAACAAAGACAACATCAGTTATTCCCAACTTTCGAAGCGTATCTTCCATCTCAGTCTTATGAATTCCCCACGTATCAGTAAAACACGAGTAGTATTCACGGTCTTTCAAGTACCCCTTTTTCACAATTGCCTTAGGGATCTTACCGTCCAATTGATTGAAAGAAGACATGAACAGAGGATCTAAGGAAGATCCAAGGGTATTTTGGATACAATGATCTGGCCAAACTATTTGCTTTGAGGTTTTAACTTTTCCTTCCCCAGTTTTCTCTCCAAGTGGGTGGGTGAATGCCAATTCAGTGAATGGCTTCACATCGTGATTAGATGCAAAAGAAGTATGATCTGAGGGATGCCAATCCTGCGTTGCAATCACTGCTGACCATTTGTACTTTTTAATATCAAGAAGATCACAAATTTCCGGAATTATTTGTCTGCCATTTGTTACAGCCAATGCTCCATCTGAGGGTAAAAAGTCTTCTTGTACATCAATAATAATTAGAGCAGTCTTGGAAGTCATTTGGCGTGAGTCAATTAATGCGAATTTCGCAAAGAGTGTCAAAAACAAACTATATTCGAACTATACACTAGATCAATTGGTGCGACTTGAGGATGTGTTCAATAGTGGCTAAAAGAGTCTCATCGCTGGGATATGGAGCATAACCCAACAACTTTTTGGCTTTTGCGTTAGTAATTTTTCTACTTTTCGCCCACCCTGGAGCTTCACTTTTTGTCTGGGGAAGCTTATCTGCCACAGAAGGGTAATTTTTACGAACTAATTCAAATAAATCTTCAACTGTTTTTTCCTCTTCACTTTGAAGAATAAACCTTTCACCGTATGATTCCTTGTTTTCAGTGGCTGCAACAAATGCATCTGCCAAATCCCGAACATCGGTGACGTTAAAGAAAAAGTCAAAGTAGCTGGGGCTCTTTCCACTTAGATAATAATCAGCAAGCATAATAAAACCCATTAATCTTGTGAAGCCTTCAGGAATGGGTCCACAAATACAATAAGGATTAATGGCATTGAAGGTGATGGGGTGTTCGCTTTTGGTGTTCTCATCGCTCTTGGCGAATTTCCACATCGCCTTTTCAACAATGATTTTGGATTTCATATAACCATCAAGATAGGTTGTATCCTCAGGAGTCCAAGTTTCATCATCAACGATAAAACCTTCAGGAACATCAAAAAATCCCGTTGCTGCATAACTAGAACAAAAAACAAAATGCTTAACAGTTGGGGAGGCAGCAGCCTTTTTAAGAATGAGCATTGACCCTTCTAAAGCAGGTTGGATGATTTCTTCGATTGGAACATTATTGATAAATGGATAAGCAACATGACAAACATAATCGCAACCGTTCAAAGCTTCATCCCATCCCTCAGTTTTACTCAAGTCGGCTTCAAACCACTTAATTTTACCAAGCTGTTCTTTACTAAGCTTTCCAGTGTCTTGGATCAACAGTTTAGCTTCATCCAATCTATTAAAGTTTCTAATTGTAGTATGAACGGTGTAGCCTCTTTCAAGGTATTTCAAAACAGTAAAGACACCAACGTGTCCAGTAGCTCCAGTAATCAACACAATTTTTGACATTTCAAAGTACTAAGTATTTCACAATCAACAGAATTTCATGCTGTATTTATATTGGAGGTTGACAAATCAATAACTAATCTGAATTGCAAAATGGTTCCCAATTGGGCGAAAACCGAATATCACCAATTCTGCAGATAAACGGAGCGATATGTCCGACCACTTGAAAACTCCAAACTTAGCAGAAATTGATACCAAAAACAGATATTTCCAAAGCAGACTACCAGAGAAAAGTTCAACAAACTACAAAGTTTTCTTTTTTTAACATTTTGGGGTTTATTTTAAAAGTTCTCCACTATAATTTTTGTACTTTCTCAAGAAGATGGTCACTTAACATTATTAAGCCGAACTTGTTATATAATTGGTACATGTCATTCTGTTGATAAGTATCCTTGACCATTTCTCCACTCTCATTAACTTGAACATATCCAAAAACATTATCTATTTCAGGTATTCTGCCGTATCTTGGGATATCTCTAAAATCATAAATGGGCATAAACGAGTTAGCATTGACACTGGATTCCATCTTGAAAGAAAAATCTTCGTAAATTTCTTTACTTATCAATTCGTTTAGTTTGGATAAAAAAACAGGATTTGGAATAAAATTTTCTTTTGAAGGAGGCAACTGCTTAAATTCTCCAATGTTTAAAGAGTTCTCATTCTTGCTAAAACTAGCAGTATTATTATCGTGCAAATAAACTTGAGTAGTTAATTGGCTAAGATTAAATCTTTGAACTCTGCCAACTGAAATACATGACTTTCTCATTATTTCTATCGATTTTGAGCTATTGAACACCAGACTTCTTATCATATTCATGATGGCTATTTTTTCACTGCGAGTCGCGCAGATCAATTGGAAAAGGCTTGCCAGCTGGTGTGTTTTGCTCAATGTTGCATCGTACCCAAGTAGTAGTGATCTGAAGACAGAACCTTTAATCAAGAATTTAATTGACTGTACCTTCATTTAAGAAATGAACTTCAAGCACTAGTTTAACTCTGGAGCATGAAGCTTTAGTAATCTAATATCGTTTGATTATTCATCAGCTTCTACCCTTCTCAGAATAACTCTCATCAGCTCGAAAGCAACAATCAATCAACACCCTGACCATTCCTTTGGCAATCACTTATTTAAACGTAAGTATATGCTAGCCTTACTAAAATTTAGTAAACGGGCAAGAAGATTGTCTGCAGGACCGATTGTGAGAAGTTTAAATTTGGGGAAATGTCACCAATTTTCAATACTTCAACACCAATTAATCATTAATCATGGCCACTGTTGCAGGAGTCGCTGTTCCAGTCGATAAGAGAGGAGGTTTTGCTAGAAAAGCATCAGTATTTAGAAATTTTATTTCCAAAACTGATGGTACTTTCAAACCAGAAAAAAACAGATACCACTTATATGTGTCGTTAGCTTGCCCATGGGCTCATAGAGCTTTGATCACCAGAAAATTACAAAAATTGGATAGCATAATTGATGTCTCAATTGTCCATTTCAATTTGGATGACAAAGGATGGCGATTCATTAAAGAAAGTAAACCAGATGGCGATATTTCTGAGGGAACAATTGATCATCTTTATGGTTATGAAAGAATCAGACAATTATATTTCAAGGCTAGTGAAAACTATGAAGGCAGATTTACTGTTCCTGTTTTATGGGATAAGAAAAATGAAACCATTGTTAACAATGAAAGTGCTGAGATTATTAGAATGTTAGCCGAATTTGATGATTTAACCGGATTTAAACTTGATTTGTATCCTGAAAATTTACGAAAGGAGATTGACGAGATTAACGGTTGGGTTTATGATAATATTAACAATGGGGTTTATAAATCAGGCTTCACTGCAAAACAGGAAATCTACGAAGAAGAAGTTACAAATGTTTTTAACCATTTAGATAAGGTTGAGGCATTGTTGGAAAGCAAATACAAAAACTCACCGGACGCCGAATATTATTACTTAGTAGGAGATAAATTAACTGAGGCTGACATCAGACTTTTCACCACGATTGTAAGATTTGATCCTGTTTATCATCAACATTTCAAATGTAACTTGAAAATGATTAGACATGATTATCCTTTCCTCCACAAATGGGTTCAGAACTTATACTGGAAAAATGATGCTTTCAAGTCAACTACTGATTTTGATCATATTAAGAAGCACTATACTACTTCCCATAAGAGTATTAATCCAGCAGGAATTGTTCCTTTGGGACCTGTTCCTCATATTTTGCCATTGTAGGCACAAGATAATAATGTTATGTAGCGAAATATAAATTAAATGATTACTTATAAAAATTAAATGATATTTAGCTGACACGAGCTGAAGAGCCGTTTATACAATAAATTACCTCTGTGAGTCGAATCGGAGATGGTCCCGTGAAACGGATTTCGGAAGTACCCGCAAGAGAAAAGTACCGAGAGACCGAACTATGGTTGCGCCAAAAAAATTCTACAATCCCGCAATTACCAAAAAGGGAAAATTTCCGAGAAAATTCTATCAATCTACCCGAAACCAAAAAATTATATAAATATGATAGAAACCGTTTAGAAAACTACAAAATGGCACAATTGATCAAATTAAGTAACGGAACTAAAATCCCAGCTCTTGGATTGGGAGTATACTTGACTCCTGCAGAAGAAGTAAAAGAGCTTGTCTACCAGGCATTAAGTTTAGGCTATAGACATGTTGATTCAGCTGCTATGTATTTCAATGAACATGAAGTTGGTGAGGGAATTGCTCAATGGATCAAAGAAGGAAAAGGAAAAAGAGAAGACATCTTTTTCACCACCAAAATTCAGGATGATGATCATGGATATGAACAAGCTAAGGCTGCTATCCAAACTTCCTTGAACAAAGTCTCCAGCATCGACTACATTGATTTGATTTTGATTCATACTCCAATGTCTAACTATGAAAAGAGACATGGAACTTGGAAGGCTTTACAAGAAGCTGTAGATTCAGGCAAAGTGAAAAGTATTGGAGTATCAAATTATGGTATTGCTCATTTGAAGGAATTGTTGGCTTACCCAGATTTGAAATATAAACCTGTAATCAATCAAATTGAAATTCACCCATGGTTCACAAGACCCGAATTAGTCAAATTTATTAAAGACAATGGCATTAAAGTGGAAGCTTATTCACCTTTAGCCAGAGGTAAAAAATTTGGTGATGAGTATGTGCTTTCTTTATCCAAAAAGTACAACGTTACTGAAGCCCAAATTTTAATTAGCTGGTCATTAGCCAAAGGTTATATTACTCTCCCAAAAACTGCTACTAGCGTTAGATTGGCCGGTAATTTGGATGTTTTCAATTTTGAATTGACTGATGAAGAAGTCTCTAATCTTGATAAGAAAGATACAGGCGAACCTACTGCTTGGGATCCTACTACCTATCCTTTAGACAAATAATTCTTTAAAAAAATAATCTTTTAGATAAATAGTGTTTTAAATTCAATATATGCGTTTGATTTCTATTAGATTTAGAAAAAACTAAGCTGTTTTGTTCTACCACAAAATTTGAAAGGTGGAGGGCATACGTGAGAATTTGAGTTATTTGGCTCTATATGGTTTGAGAACCATGCACTTACTCATTGATTACGATATTCTCTTACCCGCGGGTGATCTTTATAATGCATCGTGTAAATCTTCTAAACTTCATAAAAGGAGTTTTGATCAATTTTTCGGCTTTTCTTGGGGCTCGCAATTCTTATCGGGTCGTGTACGGATTAACGGTTGCAAAAAAAGTATAATTTACGAACTGTTTGTGGGGTAGAAAGGGGATTATCGGTGATCGATTCGTATAGTCATTATAAGCCTAATCTAGTAAGTGTCTTGACTCTTAAGCAAAATTATCAAACAAATTGTAATAGTTTATTTCCACCAAGTTTTGACCTGTCAATTCAGCAAAATTAAACGGTGAAGCAGCTAGGGATGAAACCTGGAAAGCCAGATCAATATCATTCTGTTGTAAGGTGTCTTTGATTTTGAGCATATCTTGGTTACTTCGGTTGGTGGTTTTCATTATGATAATGTCTTGGACTTTCAAATAAATATTTTGAGGAATGGTGATATCGCTCTTATACTTTGAAACAAGGCTGAATATACGTTCCAACACCAGTATTGACTCAAGATTGTTAGAAATATTTATAGAGTCAGCCACACCATTCGCTATTTCCAACAACTTAACGCATAAACCTGGTCCGTTAGACTCAAATCCAAAATCGGAAATATTCTCTGTATCATTTAAGAAATCACTGGCAATCTTGATAGGATATGTATAAGACATACAAGACTCAGCTACATTATCATTACTTTTGGATAATAAGTCACATTGTTGACTTATATTCCAAACTAATGACCTCATCCAATGTTTTGATAATGCAACATTCATTGTCTGAGTTTCTCCCGAAGCAAAGTTTATTTTAATTGTATTTAAACCATGGTGAATATGTTTAATCCAAGATTTATTGGGAGTCCATGAGTCTTTACTTCGACTAATATGTGCCTTGTTTGAATAATAATTAGCTAATTTGTCAAAAAAGTTTCTATTAGGTAAGGCAAAACTTTTTATCAATTCGAAAAACCCAAGCAACAGAGACGGATTTTCATCGTGATCAAGTAATGGCATTGGAATGGAATATTCTAAACAGACAGGTAAGTTCTGTTCAATGCACATATATCTTTCTGAAATCAATAACATATAATAGAATTTTCTTAGGATATGAATTTCTCTTTTATTCATGGACTCATAAATATTAGGATCATGTAAACGTAATAATTGAGTTATATTGATGGCTTCCTTCATATACATCAAGCCACAAGACATTCCATCCTTTATGTTAACATAATATATGTAGTAGAAAAATGAAATTAAAATATTGTCGATATTTGGATTTAGCCTATAATTTATCAAATTCCTTGTTCTTAAACTTTCACGTATAAAAGTCTCGGGTTGGATTTGTGAGGTATCATAATTTATGGGGTTTTTTGATTTTAGAAACGTTATTTGATTAGCCAATGCCCCACAAACGGCACATGCCAACGAATAGCAGATAAGATTACTTTCATCCGCTATTGTATGACAACTTGGGTTAATTCGATTGAGTTTTGCGATCAAGTCGCTAGACTCCAATAGTGGCCAGTTCCCATAATACCAAATCTTATAAATCAATATAAGCGGCGTTAGCTTTTCTTTGGGAATCACCTGTTTTTCTGACCCCAAAGTTGGGGTAATCCCAAATTGAATATTCGGACTTTGGGTAATCGAAACTTTTTCCTGGGCACGATTGTCTATGCTCAAAGTCTCGTAATCCAAATTTAAACCAATTGGGGAAGCTACGCTTGGCAAATGAATCGGAATTTCTGGAAATGCTTGCAGCGGCTGACTTATCCAAAATGGGCTTCTTTGTTTTTTTGTGGTATCATTGGTTTGTGATGTACGAGAATTTTTGCCCAATCTATCGAAAGTACAGGGTATTCTCTTTCTAGAGCATCTCAAACATGGAGCTTGCGAAGAACATTTAATTTTACTGGCAGCACAACTATCACAAGGTGTGGTATACTTAACTCTACGGGAAGGCTTTGACTTGGAATCAAAGTTATTGACTGTTAAACAATTCCAACTGCCCAAGCTCATAATCTTCTAAGCAGATGTATTGAAAAAGTGGGATTTCGATTTCCTATAAAGGATTCCGAATAAAGACTCCCCCACTTACAGCCATTCCGCCAATCTGTCTACCCCAATCAAGTTGCGAAAGCCTGCTCCTCTTACGTTTACCCCAGGTCTATGTCGGGAAACTTTTTTAGGGAAATGTGGGGTCGATCTGCAACCACTAGTGGGAAGATCCAGTAAAAGGATACCTTCAAGTGATATATGAGAAGGTGATCACAAACAGAAGAAAAATTGGACACCCTTCTCCTCTTTATCTTTTGGACTTTGTTTAATATAAAACAAACGGCTGTCGCAACAAACCAGATGACGAAAAGCTTTAGTTGATTAAGATGGCTGAAGTCAATGATAAGGCCGTTCATAAGCCTGAAGTAAACCATGTGGAGAATGCCTCCAATGTTGATAGTAATTCTGAAAAGGGTTCCTTGTTTGACAGAGATGAACTTCTTTTAGCAGCCAGAGATGCTACTGCTGATGAGCATAGCATGTCAGTAAAACAAGCTATTAGAGATTACTATCCTTCAATTTTTTGGTCAATGACAATGAGTTCCACCATTATTATGGAAGGGTATGATTTGTCTCTTATGCACTCATTTTTTGCTTTCCCCAAGTTTCAGGAAAATTATGGGGTTGAAATATCCCCCGGTAGATATGAGTTGACTGGTTCATGGCAGAGTGCTCTTGGGTGTGCTAATTCTATTGGTATTATCATTGCTTTGCTTTTCAACGGTATCTTGGTTGAACGTTATGGTCATAGAAGAATTATTCTTTATAGTTTGTTTTTTATGACAGCCTTTATTTTTGTTACAGTGTTTGCCCGAAATGTAGAAATGCTTTTTGTGGGTCAAATTCTTAATGGGTTTCCTTGGGGTTTCTTCTCCGTCATTGGTTTGATTTATGCTTCAGAAGTTGCACCTTTACCACTTCGTGGGTTTTTATCTGCATATATCTATATGTGTTGGGCTACTGGTCAACTTGTAGCTGCTGGTGTTATCAAAGGATTTCTTGGTAATGATACTGAATGGGCCTACAGGATCCCATTCGCAGTCCAATGGGCCTGGGTTCCACCGATCTTTGTGCTAACCGTTCTTTGTCCAGATTCACCGTATTGGTTGATCCGTAAAGGAAAATTTGAAGATGCTGAGAAAGCAGTCAGAAGATTGACTAGTAGCAAAGCCCAGCACAAGGTAAAATCCAAGGTTCAGTTGATTATTTATACTAATCAATTAGAAAAGGATGCCAAATTGGTAGCTGAAGATCGTTATAAAGGGTGGAAATCCTATATCGAGTGTTTCAAGGGTTCTAACAGAAGAAGAACTGAGATTGCTTGTATCTCAATTGCCGCTCAAGTTTTAGGAGGTAACAATTTTGCATATTCTCCATCCTATTTTTTTGCTCAGGTTGGCTTAAGCAGTCAACAAGTTTATGACTTGAATCTTGGTATTATTGGACTTGCATGGGTTCTCACTATATTTTCCTGGTATATTGCTGCAAAAATTGGTAGACGGCCAATTTTTCTTACTGGTCTTTCTGCTATGGCATTGTTCTTGTTGTTAATTGGAATTGTTCAAACTCCAGCCGATAAAAACAGTGATATTGCGTGGGCGCAGGTAGCCTTTACATTTGCTTGGGTAGTTTCATTTGTTTTATCTTTAGCCCCATTAGCCTATACTATCACCAGTGAGGTGTCAAGTACCAGATTAAGAGCTCAAACAATTGCAATTGGTAGAAATGCTTACAATGTTTGTCAGTTGATTGCTCAAATTGTCCAACCATACTTTATCAATCCAACTGCTTTAGACTTGAAAGGAAGAACTGGATTTATTTGGTTTGGTACTTCATTTATTACTCTTATTTGGGCTTATTTCAGATTACCTGAAACCAAAGATAGAACTTATGAAGAGTTGGATATTTTATTCGAAAAAGGAATCCCTGCCAGAAAGTTTGCAGGTTATAAACTTAATCTTGACGCTGAAGAGTTTGAAGATGGTCAAATTGCGAAAAACTAGTAATGTTTGTAGGATTCTAATAATATATGTTTTGAGAGTAAAAATAAGTTTTATAGGTAGAATATTCTTATACAACAATTAAGCCACTTTCATCATCTCCACAAAATCAGGAAATTCATGTTGGCAATTTGAATGCTGAGATGTTACTAAACCCAGGTCCATTTCAAGATAAATCGAATACCCCAACATTCTTGTACGTAATAGCCCGAGATTTAAATCGGTAATTTTCCAACCCCATGTACCCCAAGTACGCTGTATGCACAATCTAATGCACGTATTTATGCTCGCTGATAACACCCACAAAATATCCAAGAATCGGAAATCCAAATTTGGATCCGTTAAACCCCACACCATCGCAAAACAGATAGCTTCAGAGACACTTATGTACTATCTAGTACTAATCAAAAATTATAAGAATGGCAAATATTTCATTTGATTAATTCATTGAAAATTGCTAAACATGTCCCACTTAATTAAAGATGAGTTCTGGACAAATAGAGTAAAAACTGTTACCGAGAATACGTTACCTTCAATGTACAATGTTTTGAAGAAAACTGGGAGATGGGAATTTTTTGATTTCAATTGGAAACAAATGAAAGACATTGAGCCTCATATTTTTTGGGATTCTGATATGGCCAAATTTTTAGAAGCTGTTTGCTATGCTTTGAAGTACACAGATAAACTGAGTACTCATTACAAGCAATATATTGAATGGATTGAGCAGATTAGCCATATGGCTATAAAAGCCCAAGAACCAGATGGATATCTCAATAGTTACTTTACTCAATTGAAACCCAAAGACAGATTCAAAAACCTTAGTGAAGAGCATGAATTGTATTGCTGCGGACATTTAATCGAGGCTGCTGTAGCTCATTATGAAGCAACGTCTTCAATGGAACTAGTCAATTGTTTATGCAAGTATCTTGACTTAATTTGTGATACCTTCGGTCCAGAAGAAGGAAAAATGCATGGTTACCCTGGACATCAAGAAATTGAACTAGCTATTGTGAAATTGTTAAAAATAGTACCAGAGGAAAGATATTATAAATTATTGGATTACTTTATTGAACAGCGTGGATACAACAATGGAGAGTTTTATGACGAACAAGCTCGTGCTAGAGGTATCGATCCAAACAAGTACAACCCTCAAGGTGATTACGACCACATCCCAGGAGCAGGAATCCAGACTATTTGGCCAAAACCAAGAAGCTATTGGTATTATCAGGCCGATGAACCGGTTAGAGAAACGACTGAGGTCAAGGGACATTCGGTAAGAGTAACCTACTTCTTGACGGCAGTTCAAGCCTTGGCTACTATGAAAGATGATAAAGCATTAAAGCAAAAAGTCATGGACTTATTTGATAACATGGTAGATAAAAAAATGTATATTCATGGTGGTATTGGTTCAATTGGCCAATGGGAAGGGTTTGGAGAGAACTATGATCTAAGATGGAATGGATATAATGAAACATGTGCCTCAATTGGGTTGGTATTCTTCTGCCAAAAGATTTTAGAAGAATCGTTAAACAAGAAAGCAGCTTTAGTCATGGAAAGAGCCTTATACAACGATGTTTTGGGTGGAGTCAGTATTAAAGGTGAATCCTATTTTTACAACCAACCCATTTCGGGCGTTAGTCACTTAGAAAGACAAAGTTGGTTCACATGTGCATGTTGTCCACCAAATGTTGCAAGATTATTCAATAGTTTAGAAAAATATGCTTTCCTTGCCACCAGTGAACGGATTGCTGTATTTTTGTATATGGGTTTTGAAGCTACACATGAAAACTACAAGATCAAGCTTACTTCGAAATATCCATTTGAAGGTCAAGTAGAAGCTACCATTAAATCCAAAACCCCAATTTCTTTTGCTATAAGAGAACCAGATCATGCTTATACATGCTCAAACGATAGATATACTGTTGAAAATGGTTTTATTGTTTTTGCTTCAAAAGTATGGGAGAATGAAAAGGTATCAATTGCTTTTGATATCCCCGTTGAAGTTGTTAAACCAGATCCAAATGTTGAAGCCAATAAAGGCCATTTGGCTGTCCAAAGGGGACCATTTGTATACGCTCTTCAAAATTCGGGAATAAGTAAGAAGGTTTCTTTGGAAGAAGTGAAAATTTCTGCTGATCAAAAGTTTGAACAGATTAAGGACGCTTATCATAATGCAGAGTTTATCAGCTTGGTAACCAAATCTGATGGTCTTGTATTAAAATTTGTTCCATATTTTGTAACTGGTAATGAAAACCCTGGGGAGGATTTTCAAATTTGGATTCAAGAATTGAAACCATAAGTAAATTAACAGTTTAGTATTTAAATATATACAATATGCCTTACCAATGTTTGCTTTAAATCTTATTTTAATACAAAAAAAAAATGTTGGGATTTGTTCTATAGAAGTATGTCTAAATGTAAGAGATTTCTAATAAGGTGAAAGAATGTTTAGCAAAATTTAATGTGATCTCCAAGTTTTCGTTTTGTGAAAAGTCAAAATTTGATTCTTCTAAGGTCACTCTTTCAGGATTTTTAAAGTCATTGTAAGCATTAATGTCGTCGTTATAAAGCAACCATTGGTGAACTTTAGACACTTTTGAAGATAAGGAGATCTTGGTTGTTGCCGTTTCTTGCTCACTTCTATTAACTACAGCAATATAAGTCTTATCTCCATTTTGAACAGCACTGGTATCCAATAAAGGAACACTGTAGTTTCCCTTAATCCAAGTGTAGTTACCGTCATTATTACCAGTCTCTTCTTCATACAAACTGCTTTTAACGTGTAAGTTCAAAGCATCCCCCCTCATGTAATTTGAAAACAACCGAAGGGGATAATACGTGGTTTGTAAAAATAATGATGTATCATTTGTCATAATTGGAGCAATGACATTCACCAATTGGGCCAAATTACACATTCCCAAACTTTCACTCTGTCTAATAAAAACATTCAACCATGAAGCCACTGCAAGAGCATCACTTAAAGTATACTGCTCTTCAGCTCCCTGTGTACCATCAGCTCTTGTAGGATCCCAGACGTTCCACTCATCGAAGCATATTTCAACCTTTTTGCTGGTATTGCTGAAAGAGTTGACACCATTGGCTTTGGGAGGATGTTGGTTGGTAGCTAAATCAATCAAACCTTTAGTTATTTGAATTGCAGCCTCAGCAGCAGCAGGAGCTGTAACATTTTTCAAATAATCATCATTGGCAGTATAACCGTGAATTGAATGGTAATCTACCCAATTTACTAATTTATCCAAAACATGATGGTCCCAATTATCAACCCCTGTACATCCACAGGACACTAATTTGACATTTGGGTCTAACAACTTAATAGCTTTGGCCCATTCAGCAGCCGTTTTGGCATAATCTTCTTTCGTCATCTGTCCCACTTGCCAATCTCCCCAAACTTCATTACCAAGGCCCCAATATTTTACATTGTAAGGTTCCGGGTGGCCATTTTGTCTTCTTAGATTGGCGTAGTAAGTATTACCATTGGAATTACAGTACTCAATCCAACCAAGCGCTTCATCTAATGTGCCAGTTCCCATGTTGAGACAAAAATATGGTTCAACGTCCATAAATCTACACCACTCCATAAATTCATCAGTACCAAATTGGTTACTTTCCTCACCTAACCAAGCCAACTCGGGTCTTCTTGGGCGTGACTCCCTAGGTCCGACCCCATCAATCCAATGGTAGGAAGACACAAAGTTTCCCCCTGGCCATCTCACAACAGGCATGTTGAGATCTTTAATTGCATTCGAAACATCCTCCCTATATCCTTTATCAGTGACTTTGGTTTTGGGATTGTCATCATAATCAACTAAGCCTCCATAAATGCATCTTCCTAAATGTTCTACAAATCCGGAGTAAATCTTTTCATCAACAGGCGCTAAAACTCTTTCTGGATCCACACGAATGGCAGAGTCCTTGAGTGATTTGACAGTTGTAACAGTTTGACCAAACACAGACATTCTCGATTGTAAAATTTTGATACTGTTAATTGAGTTTATTAATAAAGGTATCTGGGCACTCGGTTCACTTTAAGCCGAATTAGACTGTTGACGTCTTCAACTATAAGACGGGAATACTTCCGAAATCTTTGCGAGAACGGATTGGGGAATACCCTCATACCCCGCTGGATTTCTTTGTTAAGACTCTTTTGTCATCACTGGTTAAAACATACCAAAATGTGGGGCTGTCGGCGGATCTTTGGCAACATTCAATGCGCCATTGTACAAATTGGTCCATTTATGGGGTACATAGTGGTGAAAAAATGCGGGGGTTGGTTGCAACTCTTCTTAAATGGGGAATAACTGATTAAGAACGATCTGGGAATTTAAAATTCCCCTTGATTATTTTATATAAATAGGCCCACTCATGGTAACTTGTAATTAAAGGATGGCTCTTAATCCTAAATTATACCAATTTCTTGTGTGCTGTTTTGCATCCATAGGTAGTTTCGCCTATGGTTATGATCTTTCGGTTATTGCTCAAGTGGTAGCTTCAGAATCTTTTATAGAAAGATTGAACCCCACCACTAATGAAATTAGTGCCGTGGTTTCACTTTTCACTGCAGGTGCTTTCTTTGGTGCCTTCTTTAGTGGTTACTTGTCTGATTACGTCGGTAGAAAATATACTATCAGTATTTCATGTTTGGTTTTTATAGTTGGTGGTGTGTTGCAGGCAGCATGCACTAATATAGGTATGCTTATGGGGGGAAGATTTGTTGCTGGTATTGCAGTTGGAGGACTTTGTATGATTATTCCATTGTTTCAAGCTGAATTATGTCATCCATCAATTAGAGGAACTGTTACCTCTCTTCAACAGTTTTTCTTGGGACTCGGTGCCTTATCATCTTCATGGATTGCTTATGGTTCCTATATTGGCTTGGAAGGGTCTGAAAATCAATTCAGACTTCCCTTGGGTCTCCAAGTTGTTCCGATTGGAATTTTATTCTTTGCTTCTTATTTTCTTCCAGAAAGTCCCAGATGGTTGGCCGCTCATGGAAAACAAGATATGGCGTTAAAGACACTTGCAAAGTTACATTCTCATGGTAATATCAATGATTCAGAAACACGGGCCCAGTACGCAGAGATAATGGAAGAAGTTGAGTTTGAGAAGACAAACACCTTAAGTTGGTTAGGTATCTTCCAAACAAAGGATCGTGCAAGAAGAGTTGTATTAACCTGTGCGTTACAAGCATCAGTCCAAATGACAGGTGTTTCTTCAATCCAATATTTCAGCCCTGTTATCTTTGCTAATATGGGATTAAGTACAAGCCAAACCTTACTTTACCAATCCATCAATTCTATTATTGCTTTGATAGCACAAGGATTATGTATTGCAACTATTGATTGGACTGGTAGAAGATGGGTTCTAATTAGTTGTAATGGCTTAAGTTCTTTGTGCTTTATTGTAGCCACCATTTTAATGGCCAGATTTCCAGCCGAAACCACTACCAGTAGACCGGCTCAAATAGGTTTTATTGCTAGTACTTGGATTTATAATTTCTTCTTCAGTTATGGTATTGGACCACTTTCGTGGGTGATTCCTTCGGAAAGTTTTAATCTTCTGATGAGAGGTAAAGGAATTTCTTTAGCTACCATGATATCATTTGCTTTCAATACAATGTTTGGTCAGGTTACTGCTGTCGCCATGGAAGAAGTTGGATACAGATTTTATTTCACATTTTGCATATGCTGTGCAACAAATGCATTGTTCTTCTGGGCTTTCTTACCGGAAACAAGGAAAGTCCCTCTTGAACTTTCTGATGAGTATTGGAAGGAAGCTCCATACTTTGTTCCAGGATGGAAACCTTCAAGAGATTATGGCGCAGATTTGAAAGAAAAGGTAGAACTCCTTGAAACAGGTAGACATTTTGATGATGCTTCATTTGACGAGTTCAAGGAAAACATTGAACACAAGGATTAAGTCTCTTAGTCGAAACTAGTATCTCCATAGTTGGAATAGTGTTGAATGTGAACGTCTAAAGTGTTTAGTTAATAGTAGATGAATTATAGTGTAGCATACCAAGAGATGGATTGTAATATTTTATCGACTTTTATTCTACTACCAGCTACCACGTAACTACAACAATATGGAGGAAGTGGTAAATGACAAAAGCTGCAAATTCTACATTTTTTTCATTCTAGACGCACAATTAAACACTTTTCAAAACAGAGCTTTTGCTTTCAAAAAAAAACCCTATATCCAATTTTCGGAAGCGATTATGTATTCCATTCGATACAATCATACGTAACAAATAATCAAGAGTGTTATGGGAACACGGGAATTACCGTTTTTGGAGATCTTCCCGACCCACCGGGTTGATTGATTTCGGGAATCGCGACCTTGGTTCGGAAACAATCGTTTTAAGTATGAGCATCATTTCCAAAACTAGTGTAAGGCATGCGGATATACGACGGCGAATTAATATAATACTTTATTTAAGATAAAAAAATGTGTTATTTTCAATCTGTTAATGTTTTTAAGAGTAAAAAGAGTTTTTTTGGTTTTATTAAGTACTATCAAGATAGACCTTAGGGTACATATTAAACAAAACACGATTCTCATATTGAGCGTAAAGGGCCTAAAGAATATTGGTGTTTCTAGCATATTCTTCCAACGAAATAGTTGTTTCTTTAATTTGAGCTAACCCCCATCTAACTTCTTCTTCTGTTTTGACACCAAAGTACCCATAGGCCTCGTAGAATCTTAGCATTCCAACAAAGATTTCCAAAATGGGGGAAGGTAATTGTGAAGCAAGCTGTTCTTCGGAAATTTGTTGGTAAATGATCTTTTTCCCGTATACTTTGCTAAAAATTCCAGCAGCTTCATTAAATGAATAGATTGCATGAGCAGCTGCTAATGTTTTTCCTTCATATTTTTTGGGGTTAAGAAGTAATGGAGTAACAAACTTTCCAGTATCACTCTCGACATCTAACAATGGAAGAGCCTTCGAATCACCATTTATGATGTGTCGGATCACGTAAGTCTCTCCATCTTCACTCAACAAAGGCTTGAAACCCGTTAAAAAGTTCTGCATGAAAACACCAGGAGAATAAAAGGAATGGGAAATGGGAAGGCTTTCGATATACTTACCCACGGAGTATGTTGCATCAAAAGGACTAACAGTAGTAATCTTACCTTCTGTTATGTCGGTAGCACCTGGAAGTGTTGAAAAGACAATACGTTTCACACCATTGGCAACACAGACATCAGCGATATTTCTTCCTTGAGATATTTCTACCTCACCACTAACAGTAAAAGTCGAAGCAACGGCTGCAAAAACAGTATGGACCCCAGTCAAGGCAATTTTTAAAGATTCAACATCACTGCTATCAGCTTTAACAACTTCTACCCCCATTTTGGCCAATTTCAAAGATTTATCCAGTGAAGGGTCTCTTGTAATTGCCCGGATTTTGAATTCCTTGGATAAAACATCATTACTGAGAACTGAGGAGATGATCGATCCCCCTTGTTGGCCGGTGGCAAAAAATATGGCTAATAATTTTGACATATGTCTAGATAAAAAATGTTTGAAGGGAATAATGCCATACTTAAGTAACAGAGGATATATGTCAATTTGTCAGCGGCGATTCGGAATGAAATCCGGTTCCAAAAAAACGGTTTACTTAGGTAAAGCGGAAGAAGGATCTATATATAATGAACAAACTTTATATTCAGCAAAAGACATCAAAGCCAGGACCGCTTCTCGGTAATTTTTGTTAAAGCTAGAGCAATGAAGATATCATATACTTGTTTAGGCTGCGCTGTGACCATCATGATCTTCATCTTTTTGCCCATTACAATATACGGCTTGAATATTTTGTTTAAACTTTTCACTTCCGGCAAGAAAAGTTTTTCCAAGTAAAATAAGGAAGATTAAACGGGGGCAAGGGGAATCTTGTTCATCAGGATTTTCCACGGAGTAATAGTTGATACTAAAAGAATTTTTGTTCCAGTTAGCGACCTCAACAAATATCCAAATATTTCCATTGGTAAGCACGCCTAAACCGCACTGAGCTAATATCATATCACATAATAGGTGTGATAAGGCCCTTCTTTCTTGCTGAAAAGACGAGGTAGGCTGTAACAAAACATCGCCAGCAAGTAACTGCAACAACTTCTTTGTATCAAAGTTTCTGATTTTACCATTGACTACATTTCCAAATTCTTTGTTATAAAACACTTCCAAATCAGGAAACAACCCTAAATCAGCATAATCACTTCCCTTGTCAAGCCCTATTAGTGCCTGTAGAGCAAATCCAAAAAAAAATTCAGCAAGCTCCGTCGCTAATTTATATGTTGTTTTCTCGCCATAATATGGGGGTTTTCCAGCGTAAAGCGTTACCGGTGAAAAATCTATCATATAAATATGCTTAAGCAAATCAATATGACGGCTAAAAACGGCCATGCTGAATTTGTGCTTAAGTTTCTTACTAGCAAAATCCATGCAATTGTCATAATAAGATTGCATTGTATTTTCAGGAATTTTTTTTGGCCTCAAAACAATATTTTTGACGTAGTCTTGAAACTGATCAAATGATCCATTATCCCGCCATGTTCCCATTGTAAGGGTAATTTGTGGTGAGGGGTATCGTTTTATTCTTTCAATCCAAATGGGGAGGGCTTTTTCCATCGTGTCCTCCTGTTCTACTGGGGAATCTTTTTGCATGTCTAAAGGATTTCTTGTCTAATATCAATAAAAAAGACAAAGAAGGAAATACCTCTATTTATATATTTTTTTGTTTTCTCGTATATGTGTATTGGTAGTCATTGGGCGTAGGCTTTAATATGATGTATCACATTGCAGTCAGTAAAAAGAATTATCAGTGCACTCCAATTTTTTTTTACATCCAAGTTTAGATATCATATATCTTATAAAGCAATGTGAACTAGCAGTGACCGACTTTTTTATTGTACAATCATTTATTTTGATAGTTTTAGATTTACAGCAGTAGCCAAGAGAGTTTTTACTGTCCTGAATTGAGTATTTGTTAAAAGTTTTTTAACTATTAAACAAAAGCAGCAGAGTAGCAGCCAACATTTTCTAGAATTTGAATTACTCGTAGTCTTTTCTTGGATTTTTGATTGATGTTTTGATTATTCTATTTGTCCTTGACCTATACTCTCCGACAACTAAAAGCTTCTACCTTTCTTGAGATAATAACCATTATGTTCTTATTCCGGTGTTTGTTGCAGTTGCTAGGCAACACTATTTTTAGCTTCCACTGTAGATACAATTTACACATAATAAGTAAGCATGGGACAACGGATTCAACAATAAATGCAATTGTAGACAAAACAAGTAATAATCTTGTTGGAGTTATATTTTCTTTGCTTATTCATGACTTTATTCTCTTTACTTAATGAAAGCATATATTCTCTAACATCAATGGTTACTCATCAATTAATTTAACACCATTTATTAAGATAGTCTGCAATTTCCCATCGGGAATTAAACCTCTGGGGCTTATCCACCAACTTACCTTGTTTTTTAAAAGTACAAACCCGATATTTGTCACCCTCTTTTAAATAGAAGTATTCTGTCTCAGGGCCAATAGTACGAGCAATATAGAGGTACTTGTAGTAAACAAAATCGTCATCCTCACCAAGCTTGTCCCTAAGATACTCTAAGCTGGTGTCAATGGTTATGACCAGAACTTTCTGGGGAGAAAACTGATACGGATCTTTTACAAACTTTAACTCCCGTTTGTCTATTTGCTTTGTCTTATAACCGTTCAGCAAATACAAGCAGTTATTCGTCCAAGTTAAATAATAAGTGAGATAATTTTTTCGATCGTTGGTATAATCTTCAATCATAGCATTCCTATCTTCTACTAGCACAGGAAAAACACGATCATCTTCACGACATATTTGCTTGACGTCTTCGGGAAGTTTCTTTGCAAACACGTATAAGGGCATTAATCTATCTTCAAGACCTAACACCACGCTGTTGTGTTTTCTTTTCATATGCTCCTGTATACGTTCAAGTATGTTACCACATTTTACGGTTAATGACAACAAGTATTCGTCAGTATCATTGAACTTCAAAATATCATGATTGTGAAAGCTAAGTTCTGCCAATTTGAGGAGCCGTTTTCCACTACTTGTCAATACTATATAGACATCGGCAGGGTTTTCAAAAATATACTCCTTGATATCAAATTCACTGTTGTAGTTTACAATCTTGAAAAGGTCACTAGAAAATCTTGCAGGTGCTACAAGAGTGGTGGGCTTAAACACAATAATGTCACACATAAAATTATGGTAGCTTTCTTAAAAATTGTTCCTAGAGCGACGAGTTAAGGTTTGACCGCGAATATTTTTTAGCCGCTTGTTCAAGCCACGGGGTGAACATGGATGCTTCAAATCAACGGTTCCTTCCACTAATATCAGAAATTCTTACAGGAATGTGAACGCTAGATAGATCATCCATATAATGATTAGGAAAAAACCCTTCCAATACCTAACTAAATATAGAAGGCTCCAACTGTGGGCCAGGTAAAAGTTCTGACATAAAGTCACACTAGTCTGTAATGTACATTGATGTAGATACTTTACCATTGCTCACTGACATTCTAGCTCTACATATATACGCTACTATGAATGTCCACAAACTTATATACAGTCTTTGGTTGCAGATTTCCTTTTTGGTTTTAATAGGATCACCTAGAAGCGCGGGTTGTTCTTTCCATTTATTACTATCGAGGGATAAAAGCCAATATGTTCAACCCCCTGACTGATAATGTACCTGACTTCTGTAAAAGAATGCTAGAGAACGAGGAACTTCTTAAGGAACCCATATGGGTTGATGTCATAAACTTGCCATCAAAAAATATATCTCTTTTGAAAGGCCCTTACAACGTATCCGGCTACTTTGATCGCTACTGGGAAACTGTCAAGAGTGTCACCTTAAGACCACTGAGGATTGATGAGAGTGTGATGAAGGGCCATTTCCAGAACTGTCTTGACTCAGTGCAATCCAGTAATTATGAGCTAAACAAGTTTTTGCTCAAGACAAAACCAAGCTCCTGTGTGAGGTATTGGTCTGGTGAAGATGACGAATTCACTGAAAACATAGACTGGCCTGTTTACAACATTACTCGGAAACTTGCAAATTTTGTGTTTGGTGTTCATTTATACGCTACCATAAGTGAGACACTGTGTCAAAATAACAGTGATAGGTCTCTATTAAACTTATTTCCTGATATGCCGTTAATGAATACCTGCAGAAACAAGCCTGGAATGTTTGGAAATGTTACAATAGGTAAAATACGCCAATACGACAACGATAAGATGCTGATGTTGCTAGAAAGAGATGTTCTGTTTGAGAAAGTGACGGAGGAAACACGGGCCTTGGCGCATCTTATTTGCGACATGATTCTCAACAAGTGTACCGTAGGAGTCCTCACCAATGGGTGTAGTTATATACTATTTGAAGTGGAAGCCACCGATCAAAATGTTTTAATGCTCAACTACTACTCCACCAAGAGGACTTCGAGCAACCTTTCACCAAGAGCAGCACTATTATCATTTTTAGGAATGGCTCTCATTCCTGGGGTTGCAGCATATAAACAAAAAGTTCACGAAGTGTATGGGAATTTAAGAAAGGAGGTTTATTATGACTTTTACAATTCAGTACATGGTCTTGAAGCTCAGACACGGATTTATAATACCTACAAGGCACGTTTGGGCGACACTGGTCATATGCATGTAAACTTTCAACCTTCTCATGGCCAATGGACTTGGACGTGGTATTCTCGATCACTTCTTGTGCTCCGATTTCAGGTCCCTAAGGAAAAGGTTACTCATTTGATAGACGTTCCTGGTCGTGTAGATGTCATTTTATTTGACAGTACAGACACAGAAGAGCAACATGATGATTACTATCCGGATGATGATCCACGTCATTACCAGCCCGTTGGGTATGATACTATTTCCAAGAGTGTGATAACACTGTTTGCAAACGAAATCAGGGCATTTGAACTAATTACCGCACACAATCGAAAACATCCAGATATTCCCATCCACACTGCCACATACAAGCTAGGGTTCTGTTCTTTCTGGAATCTGGCAGAA